>OX422207.1:63389398-63939398 GCA_949130495.1 Sambucus nigra | reverse complement strand
AATTATTTACTTCCCTTTAGTTCCCTTTATTCCACTATTTTTCCATTTTCTCTTTGTTGTAACTATGGTAATATAGGGTCAAGAGAGGATGAGATACTATAGGAGGGAGCCAGCAAGCTTTTTACATGTCAAAATCCTTAACAAAAACTTCGCATTTCATATCTTTGAAATGTTAATAAAAATTACAAAACTCCCGCGCATCGGGCAGGCTTAAAACCTAGTTATGTTAAATTTTGGCACCCAAAGCTATATATGCCATAACTAAAAGAGGACAAAGTCCAAACGATTATAAAATTAATTGGGTCAATTTGCATGTGGGTGATTCAGAATTAAATTCAAAAACTAAAAAGAATCAAACATAGGGCACAAAGAAGATTGAAAATCCTCAGGGGAAAAATCACTATTGCCCCAACCTAATAAACCCACTACTAATATAATCAATATTTACAGGACTTATACATAGATAGACACACTTTACATATATGATAATGATAAACACCATGAATTTAGTCCCTTGGATTCTAATCTCTATTGCCTCAACTTTATTATCGACAGTAACTCCATCTCTAGAATTAACTTCCACGCTCCTCAGAGCTCGGTAAATATCGATATCTTTGATTATAAATGACACGTCTATATGTATGCTACGTGTCAATCATCTATATGATTTCTCATACTAGAATCATCTGCTAATGAAAAATAATGGAGAATATTGTAACCCAAAAGTTTACTTAGAAAACATGAAGTAAAAAAATCTCACTCTCTCATTAAAACTCTTTAAAAACCTATGAGGTTTTGTAAACACTATGAGTGGATATCGGAAGAAACATGTTTAGCACGAGGTTCTTTTGGTTTCTTAAAAAGATATCTCATGCGAGGTTTCTTTCGCATGAGGGGTCTTTCATTCTAACGAGAGATTAAAAAACCAACACCATGCCAAAATTCCAAAAAATAAAGAAAAAAACTTTCTGTCCTAACAATTCCTCACTAAAAAATAAGCATAAGGAAATTAAAAAAACCTCTCTCATTATGATTTCTAAAGTCAAGTACTAATAAAAATTAGAGGAAAAAGTCATTATGAATCTTCCTAAAAAATATTTTTTGGGGAAAAACTCCAAACACAAAAAAGTTTTAAAACAACATTTCACGACAAGGTACGCAAAGCATTGAAAAATAAGCATGCTTATACCTACAATATGTAAGTGTGTACGTTAAAATGAATCACAAGGGATATATGTATACTTACAAACATAGATAAGCATATTTCACAAAAGAAAGTTTTTTATATGAACAAAATAAAGAACAATTGCAAATAATAAATTTTGGAATTAAACCCAATTATAACAAAGGAATTAGGTGAGAATTATAAAAAAAAAACATCCGAGGCATATCTAAAATAGATAAATATAATTACTTAGAGGATGGAAATGGCCTCCAACAACTTAGAGGATCATTAATATCAGTTTGATCAATGTTGAGTAAACTATAACAAACATGACGTTAGGAGGGGGAATTGTTGTTTCTTCTACCATAGGAGCCTTTCTAGGTGCTCCTACGTTTTTATTCTTACTTTTATCTAAAAATTCCTAATAAGCCACGTAATCTCATATGGTATGCAAGGTCTAAGTAAAATGAAAAAGTCTCTAAGGTGGCCTTGTAAATTACAATTGGTACACCTAAGAAGTCTGAAATCTATAGGAATGACATGAGTTTTAAGCATATGTTTCTTCTACTTGAAACAAAACTCTTTCAATTATCCTTCTTTGTTACAATAGGAACAAATAAACTTCCCCTTACCTTTGTTCTTCATATGAACTATTTGAAGTAATACTCTTTAAGGTTGGTGGTAAAATGGGTTGTGATGCAGGATGTGCAAAAGTGTTTTGGCTACTAGTGGACTAAAGAATCTTAGTAACAAAGCTTACTCCTCTATAGTCTTCTGGAGATTTTCTCTTCAAAAGCATCTTACTTAACTTTTGAGACCTATATTTCAAATCCAAGTTCATAGTGGATGAGTTTGAAAACTCAATTTCTAACCTGGAAATCTTAGTTAGTAGAAATCTTGGAGTTATCAATCTTTAAGTAATATTTTCATAAGTATTGAACCTTAACATGAAGAAAGTCATCATTTATTCTCTACATGCCAATTGTTTCACCAAAGCCCATTTTAGATTCTAAATCTCTCATACAACTCAAAACAACCAAATCCCGTTCATGTTCAACATTGTCTAACATGGTGGACAGTTTTATGTTATGCTTTTCTAGTTCTATGGACTACTCAAAAAAATGAGTGTAATGGGTGATGATATCATCATTAACACCTAGAAAATAAAGACCATGTCCTCTTCAGTAACATTGAGGGTACTTAACATAGGGACCTTATGAGATTTTAATTTAAGATAATTATTCTTCTCTTGATACGTTCTTTAGGGAAATCATTCAAATTCACCTCATAGGTTTGAAGTGAGATTACCAATTCATCCACTTTCATGGGTTTAATAAATTGATCTCTAAATTTTTTAATTCTAGCAACCTAGCCACGAAACATAAAGCTAAGGGATTTAAGGATCTAACTGATATATTCTCTTTAATCACCTTTTCCAAAGAAAAAGTTGAATAAACTACATCATTAAGTTGAATGTTTAATTCATCGAAAATTTCATTTTTCTTCATGGTAAGGAATTTGAAACGAGTGATGAGGCGTCGAATATTTTCATGCTCCACGATGGACGTGACTTTATAGGGAATTTTAAAAACTCACATGCCTCCTTAGACTTAGCATACGTGAAAATATCCCTAAACTCACTAATGGTTACACAACTAAAAATTACTTTTGAACCTTTAGCATTCCACCCAATCTCCTTCATTTTGTTCCCATCCCAACTAGATATGATCTTGGGGACTTGAACATCATTAAAGATTGTAATAGTTTAGGACCAACCCGTCAAAACACTTTTCCATAAACACTCATTTAATGATATCATGTACAAGTGGTGATCGCTTAAATAAGCTCTAATACCAATTTGTAAAATATGACTGTGTGATAATTGATTAAATTCGCAAACTTCTACTTTGGCACACTTATTTAATTAGAGTCTATTTTTAAACCAAATCAATTCGGCCACTAAACATGCAACTACGTGTGTGCGTGTGTCAACCCATAAATAAATAAAGCATGCGACACAAATTTCAGGAAAAATCCCCGCAAGGCAAAACCTTTTATTCTAGAACTTTGACAAGTTTATAAGACCATTGACTTACAGACCATCTTACTTTCTCCCACAAGGGTAAAGTACGGTGTCTTCATCAAACCTTCAAAGCAACGGCTATAAATCAGCAGTTGTTGACACGCAGCTATACCACAAGGACGCAGAGTCCAGACACGCAATATAAAATCTTCACAAGGACTCCCTCCACAATAACACGTAGCTCTCCGATTGTAGAGTTATCCCCACAAAGAATGATGGAAAGCAAAGTGTGTTCTTAAACACCAAAATAATTCACCAAAGCATATGGGATATTTGTGAATTGAAAACAAAAAGGGATAAAACCCTAAAAGAAGAAGTCAAAAAGAATTCTGCAGATTTGCAGTTTTCTGTCTTTCAAAATACTGGGACTTCTTAATAAAAACGAAACCATCTAATGAGTATTTATTGAAAAACGCGTCGCCTCAGTCATTTGAACGAAAATAGGATCTCGCTCGAACGAAGGGCATGTGTCGTTCGAAAAACATCGCGTGACATATCCATGTTGCTCGAATGAGATGAGATCTCGCTTGAACGACCTGGGTGTCAAAATCGAGGAATGCTACAGGACTTAGAAAAATTGCTCATTCTCAAAATTTGATGAAAAAAGTCCGCTCCAACACTTAGAAAATATTTTTAAAAAATGTCCCAAAGCTCTAAGTGCAAAGTTAAGGTATTTAAAACATAACCTTACCAAATTAAACTTTTCGGAGGCTTTTTGATGAAGAAACTTGATATATTCGGATCCGTCTTGATGTAGATTGCTCTTGAACTTCTTCGACAGTTGTAACGGTATACGACATAATTAATTGATAACGGACTTATAAAATAATGTCCATACATATAAAAAAGACATCACACATACTTTCCACACGTAATAATAGATACCATCAAAAGGCTAAGGTCAGAGAGACGAACTTCTATCCATCTCGCAAAAAAAGATCCACTCTAGGGGAGTAAACCTATGAAATATTGAGACTCACTTAGAAACTAATTGAGAGTGAGAGCTCTCGACCGTAGATTTCCAAATAAAAAATAATTACCAATTAAAAGATAATTTACTTATTAGTTTAACAAATGGTAAATGACATCATAGAAGTCTATATGACAAAGTGTTTTATCATAATTGAAATCTAGCTAAATTTTATCTTTATGAAGACAATGATTCTGATAGTGCAGAAAGATAAATAAATCACACAACATTGGATGTACGAGGGGAAAATCAACAAACGATAAAAATCACTGGCCGAAATTAATGACAAATGTACAATGGTAGAGTTTTACAAAATAGTAGAAATGATGTATAATCTCACAAGCGCTAACTGACCATTCACTCTTTTGCGCCATATTCTCTAAAGAGTGCGCCAATAGTTGGGTTGTGATAGTATATAGTGACCAATTTTGGCCTCGACCAATGTCTTGAAATCTTATGTAAAAAAATTAAAGTGAAAGAGAACATTATTACAATGGAACTATCAAGTAACCATATTTCTTCCCAAGGATGTGTGAGCATATCCAAAGGTTCAAAGATCTAGAAAAATTTGCGGCTTCTCAAAAAATCACAAAGTGTTTTTCAAGTTGTAAAAGATTAGCATACTCAAGAACAAAATATTTTGGGGAAATATTTTGTTCAAATTTGCTTGAGTATGAAAGTATAACTTTGTTGAATTAAAAATATATCACAACTTAAAGATTAAAAAGAGGAAGAAATACTCCTTTTTATCTTAAAAATGGAACATATTTTTCGCTTTTTTTCTCTTATTTTCTCTATCTCACTTGCTTGGAATAATGGAGTAACCAACAAACTATATACCCAAATGGAGAAGACAAGTGCATTATTGCTTGAGTCTAACGCACATAAGGGTCAATACACATTCCTTTTAGCTGTCTAACTCGTATTGTGTCTTAGCATACACTCTAATGAGATATTGACCTATCATAAACATAAAGGTTGATCTTCACTGATGCAAAGGATCAGTGACAGTAGATCGGGCCATTGTCAACAAAGACAAAGCTTCATAAACGCAAGGACTTGCATCACTGATGCAAAGCCTTGGTAAGAATGGTCGCGCACGGAACCAAAATTTGCCAATTTTAATATTTTTCACAAAACTTAATTTTTTTATGTTCAACCTATAACCAAGTAAATTCTAAATACAAAATATGCATTTTCAAACATAAGTTTTTATATGGGAAGAATGTATTGCATCATGTACGAAGTCAAATCTAAAAGACTTTCAAATTTGATAAAATGATTAACTAAAGGGGTGACTCTACATCCTCAAAATGATTTAACTAAGGAGGTGAATGTACGTCCTCAAAATGATTTAACTAAGGGGTGAATCTAAGTCCTCTAGTCCATATGCATTTATCCTAAATGGTTAACTTTGGAGTAATGGCATGAATGATATGACACGAGTTTGATGAAGTTTTCTAAAAACCTCTTGGACAAGATTTATAATGTGTTTCGAAAAAACAAAATTAGACAACCTAAGTGACACGAGACACATCGGTATACATATACTCTTTCATGTAAGGTAATGAAAAGTATAGTTTCATAATGTCTTTTGTGATTATTTTGATTTATTGTTTTATATAATGTGCGTAATTACGCGCATAGAATAGGATAGATCTATAAGCATTTGCATCCGAGGAGAAAATGCTTAAACATGATTACTTTAGTTGTATAATTGAATACATTAAGCTATTAATTTAAAATAATTTATATATGCCATATCTTTTGTACCAATTGCTTACATTGAGAAGTGTGGGGTCCAAATGAGACATACCGAAAGTTTTATACTATAATTACTTTTTTAGGAAGTTGATGCACTTCAAAACATATTGTGCAGAAGTGAAATTATGAAGGTTAAGTTGTTCGTTTGTTAGGAAAATGCTCATGAGGGTTACTTATGATCCTAATTAACATGTTTGATCCATGGAGACCTTATAAGTATTGCAAACTATTGTACACTTCATTTTATTACACACTTGTCATTAACACAATATAGTATAATATGAGCCCAGAATTCAAGTTCAAGCCAACTAAAACTCAAGCCCAAAGTCCATAGTATAATGTGAGACAATTTTAAGACATGGGAAATTTTTAGACTTGAAAAGAGCAAGAGAAATTTAGACTGATCTTAAACAATCCAAACCCAACTATCATTTCCCTATATACAACGATACACCTTTATATTATGTAGGCTCTATGGTACCCTGTAAATTTTTTATAGCTATCATATTGAAGACGGAATATTTTTTTAAGAGTATATGTATACTCATGTAAAAAATCCAAATTATCTGTAATAGTCTAATTGTAAGAACCAAACACCCTTGAGTCGTAAATGGTCTTTTTGTCATCTTTCCCTCTGATAAAAATTCATAGACTTGAAGTAACTCCACTTTTACTGAACTTTGAAACCAGTCTTTGTATCCTTTTTAGATTGATATGACCTAGCCGTAAGTGCCAAATATATTTTTGGTTCAATAAAGAATGTTCATTTATCTTTAGGTTATTTCCATTTAAGTTATTCAATTCTGTATTGATTAGTAGTGATGAGACAGGTTTTATAATGAAAAGATCATTTTCCAATGTTTTATAACAGATATGAGTTTTTTTCATTTTTGATAAAAACACTTTTATCAAAATAAATCAAGTGTCCATTAATAAAAATCTTGGAAACTTAAATTAAATTTCTTCTAATACTAGGAACAAAAAAATAATCTATTAATACCAACTTATTATCTCCACCAAAATTAAAAACTAAATTTACTAATGCTAATAGTGCTGCCTTGTCATGATCGCGCAGGAATAGAAACATCTCTCCATAACTGAGCTCCCTGGTTACCTAGAACCCCAACAAAGAATTGCAAACATGATTAGTGGCTCCCGAATCTACATACCAGGTATAGGTAGATTGTACCATAAAACATATCTCAATGATTTTGAGAAACTACCGATTCCATTATTCTTGGCTAACAAGATGGGGGATTTCTTCTTCCTTTGTCCTTACTACTTGTAGATAACCCTTAAATGATGTATCACTATTCTGGGGATATATTGCTGAAATAAATATAAGTTAACGGTCAAATTATTGGCTGGATGGTTTCCATCCAAAATGGTACCCAAAATAATAATATGTTAAATTTTGGTACTCAAGGTGATATACGATATTATTATTAGAGGAAAAATGCCAAATGATTCCGATATTAATTAGGTCAATTTTCATGTAGATGATTCAGAATCAAATATGATAGCTAAAAATAATCAAATATAGGGCACAAAGGATTTAGATTGAAAATCCTTGCTGAAAAAATCACTATTGCTCCAATACAATAAATCCAATAGTAATGTAATAAATATTTACAGGACTTATATAGAGATAGACATATCTTACATATACGATAATGATAATCCCCACGAAGTCAGTCCCTTAGATTCTAGACTCTATTGCCTCAACTGTATTAGCCACGGTAACTCCATGTCTGGATTCAACTTGCATGGTCCTCAGACCTCGATATCCATCAATATCTTTTATTAGGGACGATATGCTTATATGTAGGTTACATGTTAATCATCCACCCTATTTCTCAAACTAGAAACTTCGAGCTATGAGGAAGAATGGAGAAGATTGTAAACCAAAAGTTTACTTGGTAAACATCAAATAGATAAGATCTCACTCTCACATTAAATCTCTATCAAAACCTATGAGGTTTCGTAAAAACTAAGAGAGGATATCATGTGAAGCATGTATAGTACGAGGGTGTTTTGGTTGCTTAAAAAATATCTTGTGCAAGGTTTCTTTTGCATGAGGGGTCTTTTTCTTTAACGAGAGATCAAAAAACCAACATCGTGTAAAATTTCAGAAAATAAAGAAAAAAAAAATTTCCTCACTTTTAAAAAGGTTTGTCCTCTCAATTCCTAACTTAAAAAATAAACATAAGGAAATAAAAAAAAATCTCAAATGCTAACCATATAACGCCCCAAATCAGATTTGGGCTGCCGTTCAGCCCGCACTCAAGTCGAGGTGTTAAGAAGGGCTGGGGAACATCCAATTCCATTATTTAAGAAAATTATCTATTTTCCACCATTTTATAAGGAACAAGATGTAATTAAATACGTGGATCACTGAAAGGATCTGCAAACTGGGACATGGAATAAGCGTGCCCGCGTTTGAACCTACTATTCTGCATACTAGGCAACTGACCTTGCCAATGATTTCTCTGACCCTGGATGGGACGTGAACCATCTACACAATGCCTCGCTGGCTAAAAATAATAGAATGGAATGTATTGTTGTTGTGTGAGAATCGTGTAACTGGAACTCTTACCAAGTACATAATTGACAATTTACTGACTACCCTGCTAGTTCTTAGAGGTTCTCTTTGGGTAGTCCCTTTTGAAATAGCCTGGGGAACCACATGCAAAGCAAGTCCTTTCGGTAGGGGCGATAGGGTTCTAATCACTAGTACACTAGGAGGAGGATGAACCAACACCTATAGCGGTCTTCAGCGTCACAAAGAAGCCTCGATCTCTGTTCCTAAACTTCTTACTGCCACACCCCTGGGATCCGCTAGTCTCCCTCTTCTTTGAATGAATGGCGTCACCATCCTCTGCTTTAAGCTCAAGCCCGATGGCATTGTTAAGTGTGCCCTTAAA
Organism: Sambucus nigra; assembly: GCA_949130495.1. Lineage (NCBI taxonomy): Eukaryota > Viridiplantae > Streptophyta > Magnoliopsida > Dipsacales > Adoxaceae > Sambucus > Sambucus nigra. The sequence goes on along the minus strand of OX422207.1, from coordinate 63,930,492 downwards.
GTTTTATAGATCCAAACCAGCCATAATTTGCTGAATGTTAAGGGTTAGGCCATTGACAAATTACCTCATCTTCTTAGCTTCATCCTTCTCCACAATGCAATATACTTGAACAGACTCTCAAACTTCAATTGGTACTCGTTGACAGACATATTTCCTTGAATTAATTGAAGGAAGTAATTCTTATTGGTATCTTTGAATGACTGAGGGAAATATCGATCCAAAAATGCAACCCTGAAACCTTCCAAGTCTACGATCTCCCTCACGCTGACTAAGTATGCGCTCCAGCAGTGCTGAGCTTGCTTGGCGAGCTAAAAGGTAACTATCTTGACTTTCTGCCTAGCTGTCATGTCAAGATGTCCATAACCCTGGTGACCTCATCCAGCAACTCCTCTATGGTATCGGGGTTACTTTCCTTATTGAAGGTCAGTGGGTTCTGCCTTTTTAACTCCTTCAAGATAAAAATTAAAGTGGTGCTTTTAACCATCCCACCTTAGTTGGATATCTTCTACTGGGAGAGGAGTTGACAAGATGATGCATGGCCTACTCCATTCGTCTGAGCTCGCTGTTTCGAGATCCACTAGCACCACCGCTACGTGTAGTCATCTACACAAGAAGGGAGAGTTCAATACAACAATGGTAATGAAAACAAAAACTATAATGGAACACATGAGAAAACTTACTAAGAAAGCGTAAAACACTCCATCACACACGAGGATCCTAAGGCTATGATACCACTTGTAACTCCCCGGCCTGAAATTGAGAATTCGATGGATCAACCCACACCCGAGCCAAGGGGTTAAGGCAGAGGGGGAAAGTCCAATTTTATTATTTGAGAAAATCCTTTACTTTGCAGCATTTTTTAAGGAACGAGATGTAATTAAATGGTTTTAATGTAAAAAGTAGGTTGTCTCTTTGAGTAATTATATCAATTAGCAAGATTTATTGACGAAAATTCTATTAAATCCAACAATGCTAATAATAAGGGAAATAAACCATATAACTCCTATATTATTACAACACATGGCTAAAGGCCCGAATAAAAGATTGCTTAAAATTACATAAATTCAAATGTCACTAAACACATTTTTGAAAATGCCATGATAGAGATTTAGCTACGACTAGTATCTTCTGGGGCCTTATCATCCTTTCCAACGTCCTTACTAGAGGTACCTGGGGGTGAGGGGTGTTAACATAAAAATAGGGGTGAGCAAAGCGCTTAGCGGGGTGGGGAGTACTAAGAAATACATGCTATAAGATATTACTATACATATAACATTTGTTTTAATAATTCCAAAAACGTTATCATTTAACGAGTATAAATGCAACGACCATGCAATGCAACCCTAGCTATGTATTCATACCCACCCTTGTCCATTTAACGCCAACTGTCCACATAATCAGAGATCATTTAATCAACTTTATCCACTAGTCTACATTTTAATATTTCCATTAGATTGTCTTTCTTATATTTTCTAAACACAACCTTGTTTATTTTCATTTCCATCATTCTGTTATAAACGTTTTATTTTTCTTAGAAATTTACCAAATAACCGCGTACTTTAAAGGACTCAACACCACTAGCTACGCTACCATATGCCCTGACCAGTCATTTTGATTCTTTCACCCCAAGGCTCCGGGCCCTTCTCAATTCTTTCCCGATTACACGTGAGTCCATATTATTGGACCCCCAATTTTAAAATATAATTTCATTTTAAATTCGGAATAAGGTTGGTTCAATTAAAAAGGAATAATCTTTCAAGATTCACAATTAAAATATTACAATTTTAATTCTTTCAAAATTAAAATTAAACTAAACCGGATTTTAATTTTCTCAAAATTAAAATTGCACTTTAAAACAAACTTGTGGATATTTAACTTTTAGCCCAAAAGAGATTCAATCCAAGTCCTAGAAATTTGCCTAACAATAAATATTCATTTTGGAATTTAGGCTAAACCATATTTTATCCAATAAAATTAATGACTTGAATTAAATTAATATTGACCCAAATGAAGTTAGCACCAAATAAAATATTCCAATTTTATCTTTTACCTAAGCATGCATCTAATGTGATTTTTTAAAAGATAAAATAAACAAACCACTACGCCGCGATGTACGAGGAAAAACCCACAATGGCAAAAAATCTCGGACGACCCTAGCCTTTAGTCCACTAAGTACGGAATTATAATTACAAGACAAATGACTTACTACACTCGACTCGACTCCCTTCAAGCCCCGACGCATCTTCTTGCAACTACCTCTGCTTAGCCGACAATTCCAGAATCCACCAATGAAGCTTTAGGAACCTATCAACCACACACGACGCCTTTCACCGTATGAGAATGCCGCAGCCAAAATAATGAACTTCTTCTTTATGGGATGTAGAAGTAAACCCAAAAGAACTCTTCAATTCGGTATAGTAGAACCCGGTGCCAAACACTCTCCAAGCAAGTTATATATATGTGGTACTTGGAATAAACATAAACTGATTTTATGGGTGAAAACACATGTGTATAAGATAATTTCTAATTAATTTTTACACATGAAAGCTGGGATTTTTGTTATGAAATATTGGCTCTCAAAAGGCTCTCAAGTTGGTTGCAAAAGTCATAGAAAAGATCTGTCCCGAAGTTGGTTTAAAAACTGTCAAAAGATAGTGGGACAAAGTAGTGGAAAAATGGGTTCAAACTGCCAAAATTTTCCCGCCCAGAAATCTCGTTCAAACGAGATTTTAGTTCGAACGACATTCTCGTTCGAACGAACATCTAACAATGTTCCAGAGGCTAAATGGAAAAAATCATTGGCAAACTCGTTCGAACGATAATATCAAACGAACTGCCAGAATGGTTATTTTCAAAATTAAGCCCAAAAAATTTTTATACAAAGTTCTAAAGTAACCTTCTGAAATTAAAATTAATATTAAAATAAAATTACACCCAGTAAAAAAAATTTCCAAGATCCTATATATGACGTGAAACGAGGCACATATAAATCGGCAATGATGATCTCTTAATAAGTACGCCGCAACATATTCGACTTTAACATGTCATAGGCTTGAAGGATACACAAGAACACTATCTTATGACTTAAATGTTTTTGTCCGGAATTGATCCAACACTACTTTAAGACTCAATCGGAGACTTATGTCCTTACAAATCTCCCCCGCTGGCTATTCCGGGACAAAAAACAAAATAAAATCCTAAAGGGTCGTCAAGCTTCTACTAGATTGAAAAACAACCCACCCAAAATAAAAATTACATAGCTTGGCTCAAAACCCAAGGATAAATATCTTTGCCGATAAAAGTTGCCATTTAGAAGAATTCTTGCACACTTAAGCAAACTATCAAACATATAGGAAATAAGAATATTAAATAAATACCCCCTAAATTAATTCTCCCCTTTATCAAATAAATGACCTACTTAGAAAGACGTCTCCTCCTAAGTTAAATCTCCCAAACTAAGATACGAGTATAATAGGATTAGATACCATTTATCCCCCTATCATTCTCCCCCTTTTTGTTCAGGAATAGACAAAGGATAAAACTAATTTAAACACGATGAATCTTAGAGTGATGAAAGCATGAAAGAATATGGGCAACAAAATTATAACTAATCCATAAAAATAATAACGAATACCAACGAAGATGCAAAAAAAAATGATACCAACGTGATACATAAGATACTAAGCATGTGATTTAAACAACAATATGCAACAAGATAGATACCAATAATGAATTAGAAGCATGGATGGACTAGAAAGCAAGGCAAAGAAATAATTACCATATATATGTAGACATAATGAATATCACTAACGCTCACGCACATATATATATAGGTATAGACACCACACATGACATAAAATACAATAAGCTTTTCACACTCGTATGGCAAAAATGTGTCATATGGGAATGAAAGTGTAGGGGAGTGAACTAGTAACAATTAAATTTAGACCTAATCACTTAAAACATGTTCACGGAGTTCTCATTTGATTTAAAACTTTATCACATTTAACTATAGCCTCCTGTGACAATATAGATTGAACTCAATGAACAAACATACACAATGCATACAAGCCTATAATTTTGATGATTCTACAAACCAATAGAGTTATGACTTTGAAAGTACAACTAGGATAAACGAACATTGTGCAAACTGTTGATATACCATCCAATCTCCCTCAAAATATGCATATATATTTTAATCTTTTGAATGAATAAATCAACTACATAAAATAGGCCTTGGCAAATATTTTCTTTTAATGCCATTATTCTTTTAGGCCTTTGAACCACATATTTCTTTTAGGTCCAAGCAAACGGTGGCTTACTCGCAAAGGATGATATTTCCTTTCGGAGCCCTTCCCCGTGAAGACACACACACGCACACACACACACACACACACACACACACACACACACACATATATATATATATATATATATATATATATATATATATATATATATATATAATCTTTTATCGCTCAATTCTCGCGTGCAACGGATTTTATCATGCACTAGTCCTCCTAGGTCACATAGCATGTAGATGACTAGATTGGTAGGAGAACACCTCACAAAGCTCAAATATACATGTGACGCTAAATTTCAAGTGAGATCGTGCATGTGTGAATTGAGGCATAAAATAATAGAATCCAATAAAGCAACACAAAATCCAACTACTCCATGTAAGCATGGTAAAGAACATTTTAAGGATTGACAATCTAAACCAAAAGTTCTAGCCACATGAAAGCAAAAAAGAAGGGATTCAAACACAAGTATATGCCACATAAAGTGTGTCAAACTAAAATACACACAAAACAGCAAAAATCTTTTTGAGTTTTTGAAATTTTTAACCAATCATACAAAACTATTTACTCAAAAGATAAACAAAAATCATTTGTGTTTTTCATTAAGCCTAAATTACTAAAAAGGGTAAAACACAACTGATAAACAAAAATCTTTTTGTATTTTAATTTAATGCAAAGTAAATATCATACAAAATATAAACAGAAATCATAATTCTAGCATGAGATATGTGATAAAGTAATGACTAGAAAATGATAAAAACTAGCATACAAATAGCATGATAATATAGAATGAAGCACAAAAGCTAAAGTATGCAAAAACAAAACTAACACATTCAACCTTTAGATTTAGCAAGTGAGGAAGCATGTGAAAGTAAATGAGAATCAAAAATCCTATTTTTTAAACCTACCAAGTCAGATCTCCTAACCCAAACTAATGAAGAATGATGATCACGGGGTGTAGGAATCTTGGCTACCTCGGTTGCCTTACGTTGGGATTTTTTAGGACCTTGTTTAAGATCAAAGAAAAACTTCATAAGATGACCTTTTCGACCACAATGAGAGCACCTAAAGACTCGGCGAAATGACTTACCCAAGGAGTGATCTATAACATTGTTCCTAGAGGATTCTCTAAAAAAATTGGTCTTGGCTTTAAGAGTTGACTCATTACAAGTATCGAAGCCTAAACCACACGTGTCATTTTTAATTTGGACCGTTCCTAATATTTTATCTAATTTCGTAGAACGACACTCCAAATCAATTTTGACTTTACTAGACTCTTTTAGATTATTTTCTAAATCTACAATGTGAGACTCTAATAAAACATTGCGCTCTTCAAATGCAAGAAGCTCCTTTTTAAGGATTCCATTAAATCTTTAAGGCTATCTCTCTCACCTTCTATATATTCAAGCTTCTCACGAAGAGCTCTCTCACGAGTCTTAAGGTCTTCCACTAAAACACTCTCGTTAATGACCTCGACAAGCTCTTTAAAACTAACTTCTAACTTCAAATTTGCTCCTTTTAATTTAATAGATTCTTCATATAATTCTTGAAATGCAAATTGAAGTTCACTCTCGTCAACCTTCTCATTACTTTCTCTCTCTCTTTCTCCACTCTCACTACCATCATCTCTTTGGGATTCACAAACTATGGACTTGGAAGTGTCATGGGTTAAGATTTCATCAATTAAGGAGTGCTCACTTTCACTCGCATGACTTGCCATAAAATCCACAAAGTTGGGCTTAGTGGGGGAATCGGGTCCCTCTTCCTTATCACTATCACTAAGGGTTACATTGTAGGAAATTGGTTGCTTACCCTCTCTCCTTAGTTTAGTGGGGCACTCTCTCGCCCTATGGCCATAACCCTCACAACCATAACTCCTATTAGACTCGTCCCTATTAAGATCATCTTTTTGGACTTTAGGGATCTTATAGGTTTTGTCATGTTTAGAGTTTTCGAATTTCTTAAAATTATTTTTATATTTGTTAAACTTGAGAAATTTTCAAAATTTCTTAGCAAACATAGCCATCTCCTCCGAGTCACTATCACTTTCGCTCTCTACTACTTGTTTTTCCTCCTTTCGGCCTTTCAAATCGATGCCCTTATCTATTTTCTTTTCAGTTTTAGAGGGAAACATGTCTAGTTCATAGGTTTGTAAGTCACATACGAGTCTTCTAATTTCGTAGAGGTTAAAGTCGGTAAAGAATTTAACACGCTCACCTTAGGAATAAATCTATCGGGTGGGGACTTTAAAATTTTCTTTACTACTCGGTTGTCGGGTATTTTTTCTCCCAAATTAAAAGATGAATTAACTATATCGGAAAGTCTAGCATAAAATTCATCAAATGTTTCTTTTTCATTCATTTTGATGGTTTCAAATTGTGTGGTGAGGTTTTGGAGTTTAGAAGCTTTTACGACAGTAGTTCCTTCATGAGTGAGTTGTAAAATATCCCAAGATTCTTGAGCGGTTTCACATGTCATAATGCGTCGAAATTCATCAAGTGTGACCGCGCTAAACAAGGCATTTAAACCTCGGAAATTAAAATTTGCAAGTTTAAATTAATTCTCACTCCATCTATCAGTGGGTTTGGGAACTCGTTCATTTTCAACTAAATATGTTGGTGGGGCCACCCGTTAACGACTGACAACCAAACCCTCTCATCTAGAGACCTAAGTGCCGATTTCATATGCGCTTTCCAATATGCGTAGTTGGAACCATCGAAAACAAGAAATTTTGAAAATGGGGAAAATTCCATTTTAGTAAAAAATATTTGAAAGGACCTTAGCGTAATAAATTAGCGCTCCCGCTATGATACCAATTGTTTGACCCCCAATTTTCAAATTTTCGAATATAATATCCTTATTCCGCATTTAAAAGGAAATTATATTTTAAAATTTTAAAATTGGGGGTCCAACACATATTAATGTGTTTTAACATTTTATCAAATGTACATTATTCCATCGTTCTTATAAAATTTACAATTTACAATTAACATTTACGTTTCACATCATTTTCATGATATTCATGTCATTCATGTTTCACAAGAGGACAGATAAGGTCAAATGAGGAGGACCCTCTATTTTGCCCAAATAACCATTTTGACATTTATTTTTTCAACGCATCGTGAAAAATATTTTTTCATCATTATAACATCAAAAATCCTCATTTTACTTTAGGAAAATATCATTTCTTCGTATTTCTTTAACAAGAAATACATTTAACATTATGAAGACCATTTTTTTACCAAAATATCAATTTTAGCCGTATAATCATATATTGTCTTAAACATCATTATTCCTCATTTTATCAATATTTTATAACATATATGAGGGCTGAATTTACCCACTTTCACATTTTATCTTGAAACTCATTTTAATTTTCATTTATCATGTGATTTCAACCTAGAAATTCCTTAAATATGAATCTAAACATGATATTGACATGAATTCATATTTTATGTGCATATTCATCATGTTTCAAGATTAATATAATACTTGTTCCTAAAAAATCCCTTCAAGATTAGTTTTATTTAAAACTTGCATTCTTTATTTAAAAAAAATTAAATAGACACACTAGAAAATAACTTTCCAAGATTATCTACATTCTAGCATGCACCCTAATATGTAGCTTAGGTTTTAAATTTCAAAACATAGTGAGGGAAATCCTACCTTGAATTTGAAAAGGAGAAACTAAGAATGATAACTTCAAAGCTCCTAAAACTCAAAAAAATCCTTAAGAAAGATCCTAGCAATCCAATACCAAATTCATCTGACAACAATATATGTCAAGAAATATGTACTAACAAAACCCTGGTTTCCAAGATTCAATCTTTTTTCTCTTTTAACCCATTCTAGAACCTTTTTTTCTTATTGATTAACATTATATTTGTCATTCCTACAACATGAGTTCTAAGATTTCATTCCCAATAAACATAATTATTCAATTTCTAGGTTTATCACCAATTATTTAATTCTTTAAACATTATCCTTTCAAATTTGTTCTTAATTCTTCATGAGGTTTATTCCAAACATATAAATATCAATTCATCAACTTCAAATTTCTATAAGAAATGCACAATTGAATTAAGAAACACATTGAAAATTAATTTAACAATAAAATTCTTGTCTTAAACTGTCGATTGAAGTCTCCCTCTCTTGAATCCTTATTCTCCCTTCCTTCTTTACCCTTGGTAACATATCCTATGAGTGTTGGGCTATCATGGTTATGTTGAGATGGATGGAAATAGGCTCTTAAGTTATTAATTATCATCTTATAACCCCAAATCCCAAGTTACCTATAAAAGCCCAACTTTGAGCCCCCAAGCAAGGCAGAAACCATACTCGAATTGGCCGAATAACTCCTTTAATGATATACATATATCGCGGCCTAATTTTAGATGTCTAAGATACCCAAACGAGTCCCCAAATCATCCCGAAACGTGCCCAAACTATGTCTACCCAAATTATAAATTTTTTAATGTTGAAGCATCACATAACAATGATTTAATTAACGTACAATTTCTTTTCTACAATTGAACATATTATTCACAATTGAATCAAATAAAGATGCAATCACAAATAAGCCATTTATTCCCAAACTCTACCGAAAAAAAATATTTTCAAAAATACGAAGTTTTACATTTGATAAAATGATTGAACCAAGGGGATGAATCTAAGTCCTATAGTCCATATACATTTATCATAAGTGGTTAACGTGGGGAAATGACGTGAATGATTCAACATAAGTTTGATGAAGTTTTCCATAAACTTCTTGTATAATACTTAAAATGTGTTTTAATAAATCAAAATTAGACAACCTAAGAACATAGGATACATGGGTATACATATACTCTTATATGTAATGTGATGAAAAGTATAGATTCATAACATCTTCCGTGATCATTTTGATTTGTTGTTTTTGATCATGGGCATAATGGCGCTCCTAGATTAGGATTGCTCTATAAGGCTTTGCATTTGAGGAGCCAAGGTTTAAACTTGATTACTTTTGTAGTATAATTGAATGCAAATTTATGGGGGCAACCTTATAGCCTACATAATACAAATGTAAGAGAACCAAGCACCCTTAATTTTCTTTGGCTATCAGTGACAGTCTAATTTCAACAAATAGCCAAGTACAAAGCCTGAAATAGCCCTTAACAGTCTGCAAAGTTAAAAGAACAAATTAATGAATTCACATCCTAGATTCCATTTATTCCCATCTTTAGCTACTATTGAGAAATTGAAACAAATACAGATATCAATTGAACCAACACTATACAATAGTTTGGAGACATTTAAACTTAAGGATCTTACAAGTAATCAAATCTGAACACCAAAACTCATAAACCCTTCTAAGCCAAAGCAAAAAAATCTTTCAGTAGTCTATATGGGATTCTAACTTCCACGGGCCATGAATTCCTCGCGAACTGTTAACGAACACACCATTTGAGCCAATTTCATATTTTCATCATCTTCTTCAACCACAACCACATTAGGTTTCTCCTGCAACACAATAAAAATAATTTTTTATAGTGTATAAAAAAGGTTGAAATGGACAAACATATGTGACTAGTAATTTTTTAGGAACTTTAAGATTTGAATAATGTTTACCATGTAAGAATTTCCAAAATTGGGTTGATCCGTGTGTATGTTCGAGCTTTGACTATGGTCAATGCAGCACCCACGGTCAATAGTCATATCAACCAATGTCTTTTGCTTGATTTCCCAAACAGTCCTGGTTGCAGAAAATTATATTAGCATTGTATAAACCTCAAAAAAGCAAAAGGGAATACAAAAATATCTCACATATTTACTTATAAATATCTTTCAGATCATTATAAATTTTTGGGATTGTCTGAACGAAACCATTCTCTTGAATTATCCTGCTCTTAACATTTGGAGACCAAATTCCCATCTGGGTTAAGTCGTTGAGAAGATGCTTATTCACCACAACAAATTCACCACTGGAAAAAATGGAAGATACGGGTTAAATATTGTCAAAATTACTATTTGATAGAATTATTAAGAATTAGGCAACAAAACAGACCTTAAAACTCTTCGACTGTAGATGTTAGAGGTATATGGCTCAAAACATTCATTATTTCCAAGAATTTGTCTAGTTGAAGCAGTGCGCAACAAGAAGTGAATTTTTTACTCCATTCTTTGCTATTATTTTTCGAAGAGCAGTCCAATCCCACATATCTGAAGGTGTTACTCCCCACATATCTAGTTGGACAATTCCCTAGAGGGTAAAATATTACATATGGTTGGACACTAATTAGAATGCATTTTGTTGTCATATCATGGAAAATGAGAATGTCATCACAAGGATAATTTTGGGTTTCCACATTAATTGGTGTTAACTTTAATATCAATATTTAAAATCCTAATTGGTGCATCCCATTTTTTACATGAACATTTAGTTTTAGGTTCCCAATACCAATTGGCCTATGTCTCATGTTTGACTTTTTCATAGTTTCAACAAGGTAGTAATTAACATCAATTATCTTGTTGAGATTCATAGTGACTAATGAAGTAATCTGTGCCAAAACAACAACAAAATTAAGATCAAATCTCAAGATGATAGCGAAGTTGTTCATGTCACTAACAACTTATTTAGGAGCCTTCAAAATAGAGAGAGTGGATCAATTCTGTATTAGGAGAGAAATAGATATAAATTGTGAGGGTTATTATAGTTTCAATGACAACTTACTCTCTAAAACTCCTCAAATTCGAAATTTAGAGAGTTAACATTTTTAAGAGAGGAAGGCGATAAATATACACCCTTTTCTTAAACTAGATAAAAGAATTTTACTATATATTTTTCTATTTTCTTCTCTTTGTAAAACTTTACGTTCCTTTTTCCCATAAACCCCCAAACAATGCATAAGTACTAACTTATAATGAATCAAACCTCTCCAAGCTTGTCAAAATCGAAGTATCGATTTTTATAACCTCTGTTGCCAGTAAGTTAGATGGTTGTGATTCCATTGGCCCTACAAAATAACAATGCAATCCCATATGAATAACAAACAAATCTATCCTAGAAAGTGGGAGGAAATACTTATCAAATTCAGTACCTTTAATTTAGTTGTATCCTTGAGCCACCTTCTTAGCCTTATTTCTCTACATGACGCTATCTCTATCACACTTGTTCTTGAAGATCCACTAGGTACAAATGATATTACCATCCTTGGTCAATTGAATTATATTCCAAACATCTTGTTCTATGAATCTCTCTAATTCATATTGCATGTCATTATCCCCAAAATCGTTTAATCAGACTTCTTTTACATTCGTAGGTTAGGGTGTAGAAGTATAACAAAGGAAGTTAACTTCATTTTAGTGTTGAGAATGGGTCTTCAATCTAACACTAGGAATTACAATAATATTTGATACATCATGGTCCTTTTAATCCCAATGAGGTATGTCATCCACTTTCACAACCACTTGGGGACCTTTACACATTCACCCATTTCCTTTTCCATTTCTTCTTTAATAGAAGGAAACACTGAACATGTGTTTTCACAATCATACTCATTGAGTGCTAAGGATTAAACATCATCTATGACAATATTAATGGACTCCATCACATTTTGAAAGACACTATTTCATATTTAATAGGCACGACTAGTAGTGGAATAACCAAAATCCAACTATAACAACCTGTATTTTTTAGCCTTTAGAATTTAAATAATTTGCGTATTTTTAGTTACATTTGTGCAGTAATTTAATTAAATAAAATATTGTATGTTTATTAAATATTGATAAAAAAAGATTATGACTTATATTTATGGAATAAATTTACTACGTGTGTAATAAATAACAAGTGATAATTATTATACATTGTTGTGAGTAAGTTGGAGGGACTATGTTATATCTCAACTTGGAGCTTGTAGGCTATGTTAAAGTTGAGATAGTAAATTTATCTAGAGCGACTCGGATAGTGATTTTGAGGTCACGGTTAATTCTGAATGGGCCGAAATATGCGGAATAGAGTACCCGGGTATATTAATTGGATCTCAGGGCATTTTAGACCAACTCCGCACTATATGAGGGTGTTTTGGTCATTTGGGAGGGGTTTGCAAAACTTCGAATTTTATAGATATATATTAGTCACTTGTCTAGAGAGGCTAGGGTTACAACACTTGGGAGAGAAAAGAGGCCATAAGAGAGGGTAAAAGAAGGGTTATTAAGCCAACCTACACCATTTTTCACCATCGTCGTTGTCGAAATTAAGATCAGAGCAAGGAGAAGATGCATCCATCACCTAACAATGAAGATCAGACAACTTAACCCTAAGGAAAGTTTTAAAACTTACAATTCTTTTGAGTACTTATATTACCCATAGTAGTGTAGGGGTTAGTATTGCATGAAAATATGATTTGGGGAATATATGTAGAGATCAACATGTGATTTGGGGGAATATCTGATTTGCGGAATATGATTTGAGTCATGATCAACCTCCTGTTAATGTAACACAAAATCTTAGATCTAGGTTTAAAAGAATGAGAAAAATTTGGGTTCTTGAATATAAACATGCATGAAAAGTAAATCTAGGGTTTATACGAATAAAGTGAGAAATTGACCTTGTTTAATATGGATTTCGTGTTCATCTGAGGATATGTTATGTCAGAAATTGTTGAACATTCCTATATAATGCATGGTTTATGTGAGTGGACATTTGGATGAGTTCTATAGAGGTTGGGTGGTGTAAAATTGGAAGATAACAAAACTAGAAGAATACATTCCTAGCAGGTATTGATCAACCGATCGAGGGATGTCGATTGATCGATGGATGGATGGATGGATGGATCGATCGATCAATGTTATCGATCGATCGACCAAAGATGAAAATGGGATCTTGTTTAATTTAAGTAGTTTTATTTACAAACGATTATAGGGGACTTTGGTGATGTTTTATTAACTATATAAGGACTTGTAGAATATCACTAGACCTATAATTAAAGTTCGTCTTAGTCTTAATGAGGTTAAAATGAGATTAGGACCGACGAAATGAAACGGCTGTGTTACGTATCGAAAATTTGAAATCGGGTTATGGGAAGCGTAGTTGATAACCCCAAATTGATACCCATTAGGTTATGTAACAACCCTCATTTTCTTACGTAAAGGTTTGCTAGACATAATACGCCGAAGATAGGTCTTGTTGTCAATTTATACCATTTTGAGCATTAAACCAAAATAAAATGTTTAATTTGTAAACCATGATTGAATTAAATTGAATTCAATTAACAACCAAGAAGGAGTAATAAGTCCATCATCGAAATAAAGTAAATAAAATCCCAATAACAATAAGAATTGCCTCAAATGACTGAATACTAAACTCGAGCTTATAACGATACAATATTCTAAAATAATAAAGTCACGGAAATAGAAATAGAAACCTATGCTAGAATCAACCGAACACAAGTAGTCACTTTGCAAATATGATTGCAAGTCTGATCTCCTATCAGGCCTACTGTCCCTATGTAAATAACTCTGGGGGGTAAATATTTATAATTTTGGGTCAACTCCCTAGATTGTCCAAGAATTAACTTACTCATTTTTAATGGGGCAAAAATACAGTGAATTCAAAGTGAGTGCTCCCATCGTCACTCTCATGAATAATACATCTCGCCTCTCACCTAAAAGCAGTGTTACTCGAATACCCACCCATAATCCGATATGGATACATAATAAATATAATTGGTAGCATAAAGATGCATCTAGCAAAGTAATGTACTAAAACAGAGTTAAAAATTATCAAGCAATTGTTTCCCAATTTACCCCTAATATACTACCCATAAAGAGATAACATCTAATATCATTCACACTACGTAGTATTTGGTCTGGATCATTATTCCACAATATTAGATATAGGAATCCTTTCATTTATTTCGATTAATTTCATATATGTCATTATATATGCGACACTAAGGCATATACCTAAAGTGTTTCATGCGTGCTCTATTGGTGAGTCCGTAGGAGTCTCCTATCCAAAACGGACAAAACAAAACACAAGCAAGTGGGGAAGTACTTACGCAGTACACCAGTTCACAACCCATACCCAACGGTGGCAAATGATCCCAGCATCTACACCTTCATGACCTTGTTGACCATCGCCAATAGCTCGGCCATAGACTTTGGTGGGTCCTCAGCAAGCTTCTAAGGCAATCTCCCTTTCTGTAAGCCTCCTATTAACGTTGTCATCGCAATGATTTCCTCATAATCCTCCACTTCCAACTTCTCCTTATTAAACCTCGTGATGTACTCCCTGAGACTCTCATTATTCCCCTTCTTAATATACAACAGGTGAGTAGTCTTCTTCCGAGGTCTTACCCCAAAGCATAAGTTGTGGATGAATCGTCCTGGGATTTGCTTGAAATTTTCAATGGAGTTCTTCGAAAGTGAGGTGAACCATATATGGGCAGCTCCAGACAAAGTTCTTGAGAATTCACAACATTTCATCTCATCTGAGACGGAGTAGATATCTGCAGTCGACTGGTACATCTTTACATAGTGCACAAGATTGGTACTCCCATTATACTTTGGAGTAACCACCAGCGGCTTGAATTTGGCGGGGGTTGGGAAGTTGACTATTTTTTCCACAAAGTAGAACCTTCTGAGTATCCCCTCTCCAAGGGGTCACAACTATTAAGGATGTTTCCAATCTTATTTTCTAGACTTTGAATTGAGTCATTCCAAGGCCTCTCGGCCGCTTCAACAACGTTGTCCTGGACAATGTTATCCCCTGCTACCTCAACCGGCCAAACAGAGGGTTCCCCTGCTGATGAACTACGTCAGCTATTTACCTCTCGATGGCCCTTGTCTCGGACATACAGGGATCGGCCATCTCCCCCACCCTCCTTGATCCAGCATTGCTCCTTGACCTGGACAACCTTCTCTCAAATCACCAACTGGACCGAGCTTTTCAAAGGTCGACCCTCTACTTAATCAATCAAAAGCTGATCCCCTTGGCCAGGCATGAGGACTCGACCTCCTATTATGACCTCGGCTTCCTTGGACGGGGCGTATCGTATTCCCAAATACTTCATATGGCTCCCAGCAATCAATCTGAGCGTCTTCAGCCTTATAATCATTATAACGATCCTCCAAGTAGGATTGGCCTTACCTCCCCAGGGTCAGCAACGTCCCTCCGTCGCTGGTGAGGAGGTAGATACTTGCGAGGTGCTGGGGTGGTCCCCGGGCCCCCTGGTAATGCTCCCCAGCTATCGAAGTAATCATCTTCGACAGGGCTCCCACTGTCCTGATTACTATGTTCTGGCGGAAGGCAACCAGTTGCCTTGTATCGCCTATTGGCTTCCTGCTAAGGATTTCAATGCGATCGCCACTTCAGCCATTTCTGTACATGGTGCTACTAGTAGTACCTATAAAAATGACCTACACAACATCTTGTGCACCTGTACCAACGCGTGCTACGGTCCTGAACGCGCAAAATCCCAAACCGATATGGCGGTCCACGAACCCAGGTATGCCACACACAAAATATAAACACATATTACTATATGTAAAGGTATTTATCCTAATAATTACCCCTTAATTGTCCCGTAAATATTATTCTTTATAAACCTTAGTTAATAATTAACCATCTCGTAAATTATTAACTTCATTTTCTGCATAACATACAATAAACCATCTAGTTAATCATTAAAGTCTCCTTCTTTCAATAATACTTTAAACCACCTAATTAATTATCTTCGGTAATTACCACATAAATTACCCCTTAGTTTTCCTGTAAGGATTTTCTATAAACGTCCTACGTTAGTGATTTACCATATTGTAAATTATTAACTTAAGATTTTGATCTAGGACATCCTTCCGTAGAAAATTCATAACTAATTCAAAAAAAATTTAAAAAAAATACGAGTTTGGCACCCACGCGTTCGTTTTGAAAAGATCTAAATTCATGACCTGGGCTAAGCAGGTGATCCGAAACAATTTGGGCCATAGACAAACCGATTTTCCCCTGGGTGACAGAACTGTTCCCTAAAATTTTTCAAGGACGAGATTTCTAATCTTTCACCCAACCATGATTCTAATAGTTTGATTATTAACATAATTATTCTAACAGGACCCCATGATTTTGTTTACCCTCTTAGGATAATTTGTTGCATGTTTTAATGCCCGGTTTAAGTCCTAAATCATAGAATTTCACGATATCGATATGTTCATGCAATTTCATATTTTTGTTCATAAATCCTCTAACCTCTACCACATACAAGGGTTATAATCAACATAAAATTCAGATATTTATCATACCCAATAGTCTTTTGCATGTGAATAATCATATCAATTATAATAAGTCTCTAAATATGGATTTCCCATCATCCAACCCACCATTGATATCCATCCTAATTTCTGGATAATCCTATTTTTATATTCAACCCTCAACAAATAAGATGCAATTCATCATTATATCACCATAATTCGTACGTAATCCAGAATTCTACATGGAAAATCAATCACGATGAATAAAGAAGTAATTTGAACCAATAATAGTAAGCAAGAAAATTCATGCCTTAGATCTTGGATGTTTCTTGGTTGATTCTTGAATCCATCCTTGGATCTTCCTCTCCACTCCTCTCTTCTTGTGTTTTCTTGCCTCTTATCTCTAAGTGTGTAGTCTAGGGTTCTTATATGTAACTCCCAGGGAGTTATTTACTCTCTTAATATAGATGATTAACTCACCGATCCGGAGTTGGGCTTAGGCCACAACTTTAGATGCCCAGCTAAGCCCAAATAACTTATCCACTTAGCCCAACAACCTCCCAACCTATATATATATATATATATATATATATATATATATATATATATATATATATATAACCCGGGACCATTTCTAAGGCTCTAAAACATCCTAATGATTTCCCATGTCGAAATTATTCACAACCTTAATTCATTAATTTCACAGAATTTATTTAATTCCTAATAATTTTATTTTATATAAAAAAAATATGTGGTATTACAGGTTAGTGATGTATTAACTACTGAAAATACTTATGGGGACCCTTTGGGTAGTTAGTGATACTCAAGAAAAACAAGAAAACGAATATTAAGTGTAAATCTTTAGTGCGTTGGCTATTCGGGATATATGTAGAACGCACTGGTTGTATTCTTAGGTTCTGTGCATACCGATTATGTGATTTCTTATGTGTGTGAGAATACCTGCATTGCCTGTTGTCACGGTAAGTTTCGCACAATGGGAAATCCCACCTTGGCAATGCTAGCGAGGTATGGATGCATGCCCCAGAGCATAGGAGTTAAGGTTCAACGCTATTTGTGTGTATGATAGTGTGTACTAGTCATTTTGGTGTGTATCGTATGTGCGTATCCCAAAGGCTTAGGACTATGTTCGCCTCAATTATGTGCTTATTTGATTTATGGTTCAATGAATATTTCTTAACCGATAGTCCTTAATATGGTACGTGAGGTACATGGACTCGATAATATAGTATGGATGCATCACGGTTCTTATTACAGGCATGTTATAGTTGTATATATAGATAGTGTGATATATATATATATATAGACACACACACACACACACACACACACACACACACACACACACACACACACACACACACACACACACACACACACATCTGATTTGTTATACTCTTCTGTGGTAGTAGAAGATATAAATAGTGTATACCTAAAGAAACTTTATTAATGGTTTAAATATAATATTCGGCAAATATTGATTATGGTTATTAGTTCTTAATATATTCTTTGGGACTAGTTAGGATGGGTAGCATAACTATGTGGGTTAAATCGGAGATATTAGGTGTGCACTATAGTTAAAAGGTTAGGACCTTACGAGAGTGAGCACGAAATTAACATATGTATAATAACTACTCTTATTGCATTTTAAATACTTTTAAAATATTTTTCAAAGGTTTTGGGCTCTGAACCATGTCATATCTATTTTTAAAAACTTTTAGGTGTTAAGCCACATGGATGTCAGACATGATGATTCATTCCATGGATGAGTAGGTGCAGCACTTGTGCAGGCATGCAGGAATTGAGTAGACGCTTCTCGTATTTCATTTCTAGTCTAGGACTCATATTCAGTTATTTCTGTTGGGCCTATTGCCCATTCAGTTTAGACATTTATTTGAATTTATTACTTTCAATATCAGACTATGTATCTAGATCCATTTCATTTCATTTAGATTTATGATTTGGATGTTGGATTTGGAGTCGATGGTTTATTCGGAATTTACTTATTTATTTATTTTATCTTGCGATGTTCTAGACTTCAGTTATTGTGAGAATGGTTTATATTATTTTATTTTTGCATATTACTGTATGTTAATGAAAGATAAAATTTGACAGTGACTTATTTTAACTTTGGTGGTTAGTAATTGAAAAACCTTCGACAGTGATGCTAAGAATGAACCAAATGAGATTCCTTTTTATTTTAGTAAAGGACTGATCACCCGTGATTAAAATAGGCAGGGTGTCACACCAACGTCACTCCTAAATTCAAGATTGCTCAAGTCATGGTACTTAAGTTTATAACATTTTCTTCAAAAGACTCTAAAATTCCCAAGTGAGAAATTTTTTCCTTTCCAAATTTCACAGGGGATTTATTTATACCATTCATCATATAGACTCAGTTCACGGTGTGACAAGCCATGTTTACCACCCAGGGTCGACCCTAGGATGCGAATTTTTTTTGGGGGGGGTCCTAGACAGGCATTTTTCTCGGGGCCCAAATTTAACACAAAAAAACCTTGTGTGTGTGTGTGTGTATAAAGATGATATACACCATAAAAAATTAATGAAGATAAATTCCAAAATGTACGAAGTTGCCCACAACCTAGAGGCTTCCTACCAAATTTCATATACATCAAATCTCAAGTAAAATATATTTTTTATTTAAATACAATAGAAATTTCACGAAAATTAGTTTCTTATTTTTTAAGATCAAGTTAAATGTGTTTAAAGAATTAATGTTTTTTAACATATAATGAACAAGATTGCATTAATATTTTTGTTGAATTAATTATTAAATATGATATTTTTAAGGACAAAACATCATGTTTTTAACTAATTCCAGATTTTACTCGTTTAAAGAAACATATGTAATTTAATTTATAGAGTTTCAAATTTGAGAAAAAAACATATGAATATTTAGATGTTGAACCTAAAACTAAAAACATAGGTCTATGTAAAAAATTTAGATTTATAAAAAAAACTCTAAAATAGATATGAGAGAGAGAGAGAGAGAGAGAGAGAGAGAGAGTTTATGGTCATTGGTGTAATCAGACATAAACAATACCGTCACCGAACCCCGAGGTGCATCCACACTGAGTAAACATAAAAAGAGATTAGGATTGAGTTGAGTTTCCCGAATTCTACCCTATTTCCCTCCCAAACCATTTTTTGTATCAATAGTTCTCTCCCAAACAAGATATGCCCTTTTAATATCCTCATAAAGGCCGAATAAAGTGAAGTTTGGAGTCCCTAAAAAGTGGTCATTTATAAATATAATGGAGAGTGGGCATTGTACAGAAAAAACAAAGAAGAGAAATTGGGATTTCAATAAATTATAGCATTGGACCTTTATTTTCACATATGGGGCTTCATAAAATTAGGGGAACTAGGCGATCGCCTGGGCCGCCTTGGCCCATTGACGAACTTGTCACCACCTCTGCTTAAAACCTCTTAGGCACGCCCTTACCTATAAATATGGAGTTGTCCATGTCTTATATAGTTTATTTATTTGTTTAATTAATTTGTTGGAGTCTTTTAGGGTTCGAAAAATTATTGCTTATCCCAGCATCATTACACCACTTGGGAATATTGGTTCCTTAAAACTCACCTCCTAATCATTACGAATTCTAATAACATTTCAACTTTTCTTATTTGGTAATTATTTATACTTGGGAATAAATTAGTCCTTTGATTCAGACTTACTGTCAAAAATCATACAAAAGTTAACTTTGAAAATCCATCTAGAAGTCTATGTATAAAAGCTCTAAAACACGGGAGGGAGGAATCAAATTCAACTTCTTATATGGGTTTCATATTTGTTTGCCCATTTAGGAAGTACTACATATGCAGAAAGAAGTTGACTCAAAATGAGGCAGATCATGAACGATCTCACCCGTATCAAGTTTGCCAAGTTCTCTATGGTTCACACGACATAACCTTGTGTGCCAAAGATCTGTCACATCCGCCTTTGCACTATTGCAAAGAATTTTGGGAAAGTGTCGATGGTGTAAAAATTCTACGTAGTCCTAGGGCCCTTCAAAATGCAATTATATGTGGAATCAAGAACTTGGTATTCATTTATGGTAAACAGAACGATGTGATGATCATCACATATTAAGATTACGCTGAACAAGTTAGCCTTCAACCATCCACTTAAAGGACATAATCAATAGGAGAAATCCAACGATATTAATGGTGCCATTTACTAGGATGTTGGACTTATTCCCTTCCCTAAAATTGGACATTTTAATGAAATTAAAAAAAAATGACTTATTCTCAGTCATGTGACTATAACACCAACTATAAAAATATCATTGTGAAGCATTATATGCGAATAAAGTTGTGTGAATAGAAAGACATGTTTCATATTTATTTTTAGCCTAAAAATGTTTTCCATTGGCCTTAGTCTTTGCATCCTTGCCTAAGTCATTTTAACTTTGATCAACAAAGATTTTAAAATATTTCAAAAATTGGACAAAATAGTAATAGATTTTCAAAAAAGGCATTAAATTAATACTTTAAAGAAAAAAACTTCATAAATATTGGAAACATTGGGTTTGGTGGTCATCTTGGTAGTTTTTTTAAGCTTGTAGCAAAAATCTCTCACATGTCCCTTTATATTGCAAAATGTGAATTGAAACACAATGCACTGCACTCCTTGGCATGATTCAAAACACTTTTCTTCTCATGTTTTTAAAAAGACATCTAGAAACTTGAGTATTATTAGAAGGATGAACAAATGTGGTTTGGGGTTTCAATATTGGTATATTTTTTATTATGGTGCCCCAATAATACTTTTGTCATTTGAAAATTGGGTATTAAATGAAAGCATTTTAACCAACTTCTATGATCGATTTTCTAAATTGTAAGGACACAAATTTCCAATTGAGTCCATGTATTGTGTTGGCTCAATTCCGGACAAAAACATTTTTTCATAGGTTAGTGTTTTATTGTAATACTCTCAAGCCTATGAAGTATGTGTTGAAGACGTAGCGGCAAAGAATTTAAAGCTTCATCAAAATGCCTGTTTGCGTGCCTCGTTTCTACGTCATCAACTAAGGTTCCATGCTCCCAAGGTATGAATATAATTATATTTATATAGGAGCTTGGAACAAAATTTATTTGGGTGTTAGGTTTAATAAAAACTGCGTTTTGTTTTAAGAAAGAAATTATATAAGACTTTAAATTAAGTTCATAAAGTTTTCTGGGCCAAAATCGAATTTTTCAATCTTTCTGGTCGTTCGTTAGATATGTCGTTCGAACGAGTTTTTTCGTTCGAACCAGATGTCGTTCGAACGAACCTGCCAACGAGTTCCCACTAAGGCATACTGGTCTGTCGTTAGAAATGTCGTTCGAACGAGATTCTCGTTCTAACGAGATTTCCGACGAGCTTCTAACGAGTCCATACTGGAGCCTCGTTAGAAGTCTCGTTCGAACGAGACTTCGTTCGAACGAGACTTCGTTCGAACGAAATGTCGTTCGAACGAGCTGTCAGGCGGGAACAGTTTTTGGCAGTTTTTCACCCACTTCCCCACTTGTTTTTTTAACCAACTTTTTCAGACTTTATGAAGTGCGGGAATCACATTTTCCAAACTAACATTTCCATAACTTTTCCAACTAAGTTTATCTCCTAGAGAGAGTTTGAGAGCAAAAATAGTTTAGGAAAATGTTCAAGTTTTGAGGGTTGTTTTTCAAAGAAAATGCATATACCACTCTAGTGTTTACACCCAATTGTGTTTATCCAAGTTTCTATATTTATATCAATTGCTTGGAGTTTTGGCACCGGTTTTCTCTACCGAATTGAAAAAGAGACGTTTCGGGTTTGCTTCTACATCCCATCACAAAGAAGAAGAAGTTTGTTGCGGTATTACTCACTTGGAGAAAGGCTCCAAGCTTGGGTGACGGTGACCATACAAAGTCCTATCGGTGGATTCCAAGATCGCGGTGGAACTCCGTGGTTGTCCGCTAGGAAGAGGTTTCTACAAGAAGGAGCAACAAGGCTTGAGAGGGTTCGAGTCGAGGATGTAAGTCTTTTGTCTTGTAATTGTAATTCCATATCTAGTGGACTTGTGGCTAGGGCCGTCCGAGGTTTTTTCCCGTCTTGGGTTTTTCCTCGTACATCGCGGCGTAGTGTGATATTGTTTATTTTATCTTGCATCATAATGTAGAACGTATGCTTAGAATAATTCAAGATAAAATTCAATTTAATTTGGACTTATATTAAATGTTGGGTAATGTTTAATTAATTCTAGTCGTTTGCTAAAATTTGGTTTCGCCTAATTTGCTAATTTTGATAAATATGATTTAGGCAAATTCTAGGACTTGGATTAATGAATTGATTTAATCTTGTTCAATTAAACCAAAATTTGTTTTGTTTAATTGTTGTTGAACCATCATCTTTCAACGCTTCCGCATCATCCATTGAATTTTATACAAAAGGAAATTAACTTTGATTTTAATTGAGAAAATCACCATCCGGGGGTGTCAGCCATTTTCAAATTGGTATCAGAGCCAAAAACGATAAATTATTTCGTTAAGATCTTTTAATTTTTTGGCTAAAATGGATTTTTTCCCATTTTCAAAATTTTCTATTTTCGATGGTTCAAACTACGCGTATTGGAAAGCGCGAATGAAATCGGCACTAAAATCTATCGACGAGAGAGTTTGGATGTTTGTTGTTAACGGGTACTCCCCACCAACCTATTTAGTTGAAAATTAACGTGTTATCAAACCCGTCGATAGATGGACTGAAAATGAGTTTAAACTTGCTAACTTTAATTCCCGAGGTTTAAATGCCTTATTTAGCGCTATCGCACCGGATGAATTCCGACGTATTATCACGTCTAAAACCGCTAAAGAAGCTTGGGATATTTTACAATTAACTCATGAAGGAACTAGTGTCGTTAAAGCTTCAAAACTCCAAAACCTCACCACTCAATTTGAAACTATCAAAATGGATGAAAAAGAAACTTTTGACAAATTTTATGCTAGACTTTCTGATATTGTTAATTCATCCTTTAACTTGGGAGAGAAAATACCTGACGACCGTGTTGTAAAGAAAATTTTGAGGTCCCTACCAGATAGATTTATTCCTAAAGTGACCGTTTTAAATTCTTTACCCACTTTAGCCTCTACGAAATTAGAAGAGCTTGTAGGTGATTTACAAACCTATGAACTAGATATGTTTCCCTCTAAAACTGAAAAGAAAATTGAAAAGGGCGTTGCTTTAAAAGCCCGAAAAGAGGTCAAACAAGTAGTAGAGAGCGAGAGTGATAGTGACTCGGAAGATATGGCTTTGTTTGCTCGCAAATTTAGAAAATTTCTTAAATTTAACAAAGATAAATTTAAAAATGATTTTAAGAAATTTGATACTTCTAAACATGATAAAAGCGAGAAGATTTCTAAAGCCGAGAAGATCCCTAAACCTAGCAATGACAATTTAGATAGGGACGAGTCTGATAAGTGTTTTGGTTGTGAAGGTTATGGCCATAGGGCTTATGAGTGCCCCACTAAACTAAGGAAAGATGGTAAGCGACCCATTTCATATAATGCAACGCTTAGTGATAGTGATAAGGAAGAAAAGCCCGATTCCCCCACTAAGAAAAATTTTGTGGCTTTTATGGCTAGTCATGTGAGTGATTGTGACAACTCATCGATTGATGAAACGATAGAATATGCCACTTCTAAGGTCATTGTACATGATTCTCTTATTTTTGATGATAGTGAGAGTGAAGAAGAAAGTGAGAGTGAAAATGAAGAAGAGGTAAATGTGAGTGAACTTCAAAATGCTTTTCAAGAACTTTATAAAGAATCTATTAAATTGAAAAGAGCTAATTTGAAGTTAGAAGCTAGTTTAAAAGAAAGTGTCAAGGTCATTGATGAAAATGTTTTAATAGAAAACCTTAGGACACATGTGAGGACTCTTCAAGAGAAGCTTGATTATGTAGAAGGTGAAAGAGATAGCCTTAGGGGTTTAATGGAATCCTTGAAAAAGGAGCTTCTTGGTTTTGAAAAGTGAAATGTTTTACTAGAATCTAACATTGCTGAATTGGAAAATAAATTAAAAGATTCTAGTAATGTCAAATTTGATTTGAAATGTCGTTCAGAAAAACTAGATAAAATGTTAGGAACGGTCCAAATTAAAAATGACACTTGTGGTTTAGGCTTCAATCCTTGTAATGAATTTACTCATAATGCCCAAACCAATGTTTTAGGAGAATCAACTAGGAATACTTTTAAAGATCACTCCTTAAGTAAATCTTTTCGACATGTTCTCACTTGTACACATTGTGGTCGACAAGGTCATCTTAGGAAATTTTGTTTAGATCTTAAACGAATTCCTAGAAAACCCCATAGTAAAGTAACCACGGTAGTTAACGTTCCTACACCCCAAAATAGTCATTCCTCATTAATTTGGGTTAGGAAATCCGACTTGGTTGCCTTACAAAATAGGGTTGTTGATTCTCATTTACTTTCACATGCTTCCTCCCTTGCTAAATCTAAAGGATGAATGTGTTAGTGTTTGCATACTTTAGCATTTGTACTTTATGTTATATTCACATGCTAAATGTATGCTTGTTTTAGACATTTTCTAGTCATTGCCTTATTTCATATCACATGCTAGAAATCATGACTTGTTAATCTTTTTGTATTATATTTTGTGTTTGAATTAATTAAAAATATAAAAAGATTTTTGTTTATCATTTGTGTTTTATTATTTCATTTAAGCTTAATGAAAAATACAAATGATTTGTGTTTAGTCGTTTGAGTATATATCTTTATTTTTGGTTAAAAATGTTAAAAACTCAAAAAGATTTTGTTTTGTGTGTATTTTTGTTTGACACACTTTATGTGGCAAATATTTGTGTTTGAATCCCATCATTTATGCTCCCACGTGGCTAGAACTTTTGGTTTAGATTTTCAATCCTTAAAATGTTCTTTACCATGTTTTATATGGAGTAGTTGGATTTTGTATTGATTAAATGGATTCTATTTTCATATGCCTCTTTTCACACATGCACGAGCTCTTTTGAAATCTTAATGTCACATGTTATATTTGAGCTTTTTGAGGTGTTCTCCTATCAATCTAGTCATCTACATATCTATGACCTAGGAGGACTAGTGCATGTCAAAATCCGTTGTATGAGAGATTTGTGTGAAAAATGAAAACATGATAATTAATATATGCACGGGGAAGGGCTCCGAAAGGATGAATTAAATCCTTTGCGATAGTAAGCCACCGTTGATTGGATCTAAAAGAAATACGTGATCCAAAGGCCTAAAAATAGAATATTTGGCATTAAACAGAAAGCAATTGCCAAGGCCTATGTTTGTTTGATATATTCATTCAAAAACAAAAGAATATATATGCTCATTGAGGGAGAATTGGATGGTATATCAACGGTTTGCACAATGTCCGTTTATCCTAGTTGTCTTTAATGTCATGACTCTATTTGGTTTGTAGAATCATCATCATGCTAGGCTTGTATGCATTCTGTATGTTTGTTCATTGAGTTCAATCTTTATATTGTCACATGAGGTTATATTTAACTGTGATGAAGTTTGCATTCAAATGAGAACTCCTTGAACGTTTCTTAAGTGTTTGGGTCTAAATTTAATTGTTGCTAGTACACACCCCTACACTTCTGTTTCCATATGACACATTTTTGCCATACGAGTGTGCAAACTTATTGTATTTTGTGTCATGTGTGTGTTTATATCTATATATATATATGCAAGTGCTCTATTGGCATATTTTTAGTATATATATATATATATGATATTTATTTGTCTTTGCCTTGCTTTTATTGCCCATATGCTTTCATGTCTTTTCACTTTAAGCTTCCACATGCTGTTTATCAGTTCTTTATCCTTTGCCTATTCCCGAACAAAAAGGGGGAGAATGATGATAGGGGGAGAAATGGTATCTAATCCTATTATTATCGCATCTTAGTTTGGGGGAGATTTATCTTAGGGGGAGACGTCTTTCTAAGTAAATGTCATTGTTTGATAAAGGGGAGAATTATTTTAGGGGGTGTAATTAATTAATTGCGATTAATATATTTTGATATTCCCTATGCATTTGATGAGTTTACTTAAGTGTGCAGGTATTCTACTAAAGCGGAAACTTTAAAAGGCAAAGTGTTTAATCCTTGGGTTGAGTCAAGATTGGGCGGGTTATGTTTTGAGTCTAGTGAGATTGACGGCCCTTTAGGATTTTTGTTTTGGTTTTTGTCCCGGAATAGCCAAAGGGGGAGATTTGTAAGGACACAAATTTCCAATTGAGTCCATGTATTGTGTTGGCTCAATTCCGGACAAAAACATTTTTTCATAGGTTAGTGTTTTATTGTAATACTCTCAAGCCTATGAAGTATGTGTTGAAGACGTAGCGGCAAAGAATTTAAAGCTTCATCAAAATGCCGGTTTGCGTGCCTCGTTTCTACGTCATCAACTAAGGTTCCATGCTCCCAAGGTATGAATATAATTATATTTATATAGGAGCTTGGAACAAAATTTATTTGGGTGTTAGGTTTAATAAAAACTGCATTTTTTTTAAGAAAGAAATTATATAAGACTTTAAATTAAGTTCATAAAGTTTTCTGGGCCAAAATCGAATTTTTCAATATTTCTGGTCGTTCGTTAGATATGTCGTTCGAACGAGTTTTTTCGTTCGAACCAGATGTCGTTCGAACGAACCTGCCAACGAGTTCCCACTAAGGCATACCGGTCTGTCGTTAGAAATGTCGTTCGAACGAGATTCTCGTTCTAACGAGATTTCCAATGAGATTCTAACGAGTCCATACTGGAGCCTCGTTAGAAGTCTCGTTCGAACGAGACTTCGTTCGAACGAAATGTCGTTCGAATGAGCTGTCAGGCGGGAACAGTTTTTGGCAGTTTTTCACCCACTTCCCCACTTGTTTTTTTAACCAACTTTTTCAGACTTTATGAAGTGCGGGAATCACATTTTCCAAACTAACATTTCCATAACTTTTCCAACTAAGTTTATCTCCTAGAGAGAGTTTGAGAGCAAAAATAGTTTAGGAAAATGTTCAAGTTTTGAGGGTTGTTTTTCAAAGAAAATGCATATACCACTCTAGTGTTTACACCCAATTGTGTTTATCCAAGAATCTATATTTATATCAATTGCTTGGAGTTTTGGCACCGGTTTTCTCTACCGAATTGAAAAAGAGACGTTTCGGGTTTGCTTCTACATCCCATCACAAAGAAGAAGAAGTTTGTTGCGGTATTACTCACTTGGAGAAAGGCTCCAAGCTTGGGTGACGGTGACCATACAAAGTCCTATCGGTGGATTCCGAGATCGCGGTGGAGCTTCGTGGTTGTCCGCTAGGAAGAGGTTTCTACAAGAAGGAGCAACAAGGCTTGAGAGGGTTCGAGTCGAGGATGTAAGTCTTTTGTCTTGTAATTGTAATTCCGTATCTAGTGGACTTGTGGCTAGGGTCGTCCGAGGTTTTTTCCCGTCTTGGGTTTTTCCTCGTACATCGCGGCGTAGTGTGATATTGTTTATTTTTATCTTGCATCATAATGTAGAACGTATGCTTAGAATAATTCAAGATAAAATTCGGTTTAATTTATCACACTCAATTTAATTTGGACTTATATTAAATGTTGGGTAATGTTTAATTAATTCTAGTCATTTGCTAAAATTTGGTTTCGCCTAATTTGCTAATTTTGATAAATATGATTTAGGCAAATTCTAGGACTTGGATTAATGAATTGATTTAATCTTGTTCAATTAAACCAAAATTTGTTTTGTTTAATTGTTGTTGAAACATCATCTTTCAACGCTTCCGCATCATCCATTGAGTTTTAAATACAAAGGAAATTTTCTTACGTTTTCATAAATGAACTTTAATAGTTTTAGAGAAGAGTAAATCATTATTAAGGGACGTGATCTTTTCATTTAAACAATCACCTGAACTTTGTCTCTTTTCTAAATTAGTTTATTAAACTTTTAGTCTCCATTGGAAATCCTTTTTTCTCATTTTCCATATAAAGGATACTTTTTCTTGTAGTGCATCTCTGAGCTTCCACATTATGAAAATCCAAACCTCCCATTTCCAATGATGTAATTTCTTTTTCAACCTCTCTTAGATCAATGTAATTTTTCAACGAGATTTTCCTAAGTTCATCTTTTCAACATGAAGTTTGAAAAGGCATGTTTCAAATGACATCATTCCTCCTCACAATGTTTACTACTAGAATAATCGAAAAGGACAAAGTATAAATATTTGAGGTAAACTCATCACTAAGGGATAAATATTGACACATATATTTTTTTTATTTAACATCGTCCAAAAAGACAAAATTTCAAGTTTTATGGAAAGCATCTTCAAAAATATCTCCAACGCTAAGAACAACGTCGTTCTCCATAATAACACAAATTTTTATCCTCCTCTTGGTGATTAAATCTAAGAAAAAAAGGATTAGCTCTGATACCAGTTGAGAGTGTATTTACCAAACGGAGAACCACTAACTAAAAAAATTCCAAATTTTAATTGTGTAAAAATAAAGAGTACATCCTAAAAGTCTAAGTGGTAATATTCATAAACGATTCATCATACACTTCATGCTTTAATCTTTTTTAATCAAATGAACAATAAATCATGAGAAAAAATTAAATCAACACATATCGCTATATGTACGAGGAAAAAAAACCGTTACTGGGAAAAACCTTGTGACAAAGAAATAATCTCACTAAAATCTTGATAAAGACTTTGATATTGGATAAACGTCTTGCACTTGTCCATGTTGTGGCCATCCCAAATTCTCTCTCCCTTCTCTCTCGGTGGAGGGGGGGGAGAAAAAGATCTCACGCCCGCTTTCTCTAAGATCTCTTCGGCCGTCGTCGGTGTGGGGTGAATGTAAAGAGATTGAGTTTCCAACCTATTTTACATACAACAGGCAAAAGAACATGTCGCCGCCTCAAGAGAGCGGCATCAAAGACAAACTGATGCTTACAAAACCAATAGTTAGAAGGTTCGGGGGCTAATTTATGGAATGGGAAGGTATTTAGGCACCTATCCCCCCCCCCCCCCTTTGAGTCTACCATGGGCTTGTGTTACTAGATTCGTTTATTTTTTTGTGAAGTGTGCGTATATTTAAATGGAGATCGAAATCTCCCAACTCACATAATGGAAAAATGGAGTGAGGTCATTCATAGAAATGTTCCCAAAATAATATTTAGAAAATACGATGTATGTTTTTATCGAGATATTGATCGTTATAATGAAACGGTAAATATATTGGATAAAACGCCAATAAGTATCACAAATATAATATATATTAAAATTATGTCTAGATGACAAGGTGAAAAATATAAAAATGGAAAATTGGAGAACTGAGAAATTGGACTCGAGTCTCAGGTTTCAACCTAAAAAGCCTACGTAGCCTATAAAGGCATCAAAGTCCACGTAGTTCACATGTGGCATAAGGGTGGGGTTTATCCCATAGATTCGAACATGAATTTATTATATGTGTGTGTGCAGAAAATGTATTTTTAGTTTTGAGAAATTGTGATGGATAATCTCGTTGGAATTTATAGGTGTAATCCTCTTTATATATGTTTTAGTTTTTTGTAGAAAATAAAATATGTGCAATATAACTAATAAAAAAGTGAGATATTAATGTGTATGAACTAAAGTAAAAGTTAGATTAAAAATTTATATAACTGTTGATGTAAAAAACTAGATTGCTCTAATTATTCAATCACAGATAAATAAATAAGACAAAGATTTTTAAAGTGGTTCGTCTAGGAATAAAGCCTACGTCCACTTTTATGTTATTGCTGAATGTTTGCAGAATTCTTGATTACAAGTTCTCTCAAGAAATTCCGGTCCTCTTGAATGGGGTTGCTACAAGGTATTTATAGCCTTGAGGCTGTACATGAAAGGTTCGATACATTAAATGATATACATGTGAAAGGGTAATACATTTAATGCAGCGTGCGCGTCAAGAATATAAACATTCAATGAATATTTGAACTGTTGATTATCTGGCCATTAATGATACGACCGAGGTGCAGCTCGGACCGCCATAGTTGCTCGTTGCTCAGGAGTTCCTCGGAGCGCTAGAGTACCTCGGAGCGCTAGAGTTCCTCGGTGTATCCTCGTTGCTCGGAAAGAATCATGGTTGGTCGGGAAATGAACTTCCTCGCTGCTATTGTGCCACGTAGATTGACACGTGTCTTCGTATTATTCGTCCACATCAGCATATTAATTTTGGTATCAACAGAAGCCCCCAATGTTTCATATTTCGAACTTTGAGGAGTATGGAACATTCTTTCTCGGTATATGGCAATATTAAATGACCTTCCTGGGTTTCAGGAACATTGTGTTCAAATTTCCTTCTCATTTCGCAGCTTCCGCCTTTTTTTTGAATTTTTTATAAGCGCTTCGATCTCCGTGCAGTTTTTGTCCTTTTAGCCGCCGGAAGTTCAGTAGTTTCTTTTTGGTAATCATTTCTTTCGCCGCTTCCCAATGCAAAGTATTTAAACTTCTTAGGTAACCATACCGTCTTCTATGTTTTCCAATTTTCTACATTCAAGCTTTCTATTCTCTCCTTCTCTCTTGTGCGTTCATCTTTTCCTTCGTTAGTTGTCAGCAGACCTCCTTCCTTCCTGTAAGATTTTCTTCCTTCTTCTTTTATTCATCATGGTTTACATTATTGAATCTCTTGAAAAGTTCCGCTCTGACTTTTCCATCCCATCTTGGGTAATCTTGGAGGAACTTTCTGAACCTCAAAATTATTTTCGTCTGGCTGAGGGACATTGGTTCCCCAGTCTTTTTATTGCTGAATGTGGTTTTTCCTTTCCACCAAATCCATTGTGTCTCGAGTTTTGTCAGTATTTTGATCTTGTTCCTGCAAAAATAGCCCCAAATTCATGGAGAATAATTAATGGGGTGCATAAATTAAATATAACTCATGGGACTCGTATAGGGATCCCTGAAATTATGTACTGCTATAAGTGGGCCACTCTAGATAATATTTATTACTTAAAAACTAGGTTTCTGAATAGGGCTCTTGTAGTTAACCTCCCTGACTCAAATAGAGATTATTTTGAACATGGGTTGGTTATAAAAAATTGGCAATATGCCCCTTTAGTTGGAGATGGAGTATACAACGGTCCCAGATGCCCCCCATATGGCAATGGGATAGGTTTATTTTTCATTTTATTTTTCTTATGAAATTATGCTTTCATCCTGTTTGACAAAATGTATGACTGACATCTCATTATGTATTTATTTGCAGTTGATAGCAAAAGAAAAACTCCAAAAGAATCAGAAGTTAATATTAAGCATCTGAAACTTATCTGGGGTTTGCATAAGAACGTTGCAGACGAACACATCAGGTCTGCCTCATATCTGCTACAGTATAAGAGTTACACAACCTCTTATACTGCTCGCCCTGTTGAACCAGCTTCAACTCCAGAAGATTCTTCTTCAGATTCTCATCTTCCTTTAAGTCAAAAAATGGGTAAGAAAAGAGCTCCTCCTGCTCTCTTTAAAGACATTACTTCTGCTGTTGGGGCTAAGAAAAGCAAAATTGATGTCCCAGAGGGGACTAAGAAAGTGGATGCTGCACCTCTAAAGCTGTCGAGAAGCCCCCAATGGCTCCGAGCAAGAAAGTTGCTCCCATGGAAGTGATTACCATCTCTCCGACCAAGAGTTCTTCTTTGGTTGAATCTGCTGAAGTCCCTTTGAGAAGATTGAGGAAATCATCTTCAGTTAATGTGGCTGAAACTGCCTCTTCCCCACCATCTGGTGTTGTTGGTGTTCCAACCATTATTCCTCCTAGCTCTGCAATGAGCTCGGTTAAAACTTGGATCATACCCGAGGTCCAAGGAATTGATGAAAATATTTCCAGGGATATGCTGACATCCCTAGCTACTCGTCACCTTGCTTCGGTAAATTTCTCACACTCTGAATTTCTTTTCTTTTTCTGAGTATTTGTATTTTTGCACTGACTTACTGCTTTTCTCCTCTTTCAGCTGGTGAACTATTTTAATAACATTGTGAAGAAGGACGAGGTAATTAAAGCCTCTAGTTCCTCGTCTGGTGTAGAGGATGATCTGTTGGGTTTGACCCAATCTTTGAAGGAATATCGCCAACAGTACAATGAGGACAAGACTGCTTGGGAGAAAAACTTGTCAATAGTTGAAGCCGAGAAAGTGAAGTTGGCTGAGATCTCCAAAGGTTTGGAGAATAAAGTAAAAAGTTTGGAGGTTGAGCATAAAAAATATGATGACAAGCTCAAGAATTTTGGAGATCTTGAAGATAAGTTGAAGAAGTTAGAAGAAGAGTTGCTCTCCCTGCGAGATATCAAAAGCCAAAAAGAAGAATTGGAAACTAAGAAGAAAAGTCGCAGTCAAAAAATCCTTTAGCGCTGGCTGGGAAAAAGGATGGGATAAGGGAATTGCTGCGATGACCTCCCAAGTTCAATATGGGAAGTTGAAATACTTCCACGATGGCTGGGTAGCTTCTCTGCAGGAACTGAAGATCAAGGATGATTCTGATCTATTCCAGATGCACCTCCCTGGTCCTCCTCCACCAATTGTGGAAGAAGAAGAAAATGAGCATGTCTCTGATGAATCTTCTATGGCCATAGGTGATCAGGTCTCTGCCTCTCAACCCTCTGCCACCGAGGACATTTCTTCCATGCCTCCTCCTCCTGAGAAGATTCCTGCCGATCAAGTCGCTGTTACTACCGAGCAACCAAGCTCCTCGTCCCAGCCTCCCGAGAAAGTCTTGAGGGACAAGGAAAAGGTGTGAAGTTGTTCGGTATCATTTCTATATTTCATTACTTGTAATCGAACAATGTAACCTTTTGATGATCTAATAAAATACATCTTCGTTCCTCTTCATTATTGATACTCTGTCTGCTTTTATTTATTAACTCCTGCTTCCTCTTCTTTATTAGTTTTTGTCCAGAATGGAATTGATATCTGCCCCTGATACCGAGTTGATGCAACAATGCAATGGATATTATAAAGCTGGTCATACAGACCTGAGTGTATCAGAGATTGTCGACATCCTTGGCCAAGATGCCTCAAAGCAAGCAGTTGAGGCTTATCGGTACTTGAAGGATTTACTTGATAGATCTGTGGCCAATAATGTGGCATACTACAAATTGATCGAGGAACTTCATTGTAGCTTAGAAGATCTTCAGAATCAACATAATGAATCAACTGCTTTGCTGCACAAGGAATATGAAAATAGATATCAGCAGCTCTCTTCTGAAACAGGCCATAAAAAGATCCTCGCTGGATATGATATTAGGGAAAGAACTCTAAAAGGTGAGGTTGAGGCCTGCAGGCAGATTGCTGAGTTGTTGGAACAGGAGAACAATAATTTGCAAAAAAAGTTGGCTCAGTATGAATCTGCAGCATCATCTTCCACTGCTTTAGTGCCAGTTACTGATGAAGGTTTCTCGTTCTTAGAGGTTGAAAATGCAAAATTAAGGCAAGAACTGGATGACTTAAGAAGATCTGCTGTTTCTGGGACTGCTCGGGGACGAGGTAGAGGTTCTCGGGGGCGAGGAAGAGCTGCTCAAAATGTTGCCGAGGAGCAAAGTTCTCCAATCGCTGCTCGGAGTCGATCAAGAGTTCTTAGTCGCAATGTCGAAGAGGCTCGTACCCAATCTACTTTGGAAACTCAGGCATTCCAATTAAACGTCAAAGATCGAGCTCTATCAGAAATATCCAAGAAAAATTTATCCTTGGAAGATCAACTTACTGCAACGAAGTCTGCTCTACATACTAAGGATCTTTTTGTCAAAAACCTTCTCGAACAATTGGATAGATTAACCTTTCAATTTCATAAGCAACCCAGGGAATTCTGGATGGCAGGATATAATGAAGCTCTTGTTCACTTGGATGCTCGTATTGAACATGCCAACAATGAAGGTTATAAGCAAGGGTGGTTGAACGCACT
This sequence comes from Sambucus nigra, assembly GCA_949130495.1. NCBI lineage: Eukaryota > Viridiplantae > Streptophyta > Magnoliopsida > Dipsacales > Adoxaceae > Sambucus > Sambucus nigra. Next base: position 63,896,000 of record OX422207.1, on the reverse strand, counting down.
GGGTGTGTTAAAATTAGAGCAAGGGCATTATTTATGGGATTATCATGCTCCAGGGTTATTAGACTTGCCTGTGCCACCTTTCAGATTGGACATGGCCTGGATCCCAGCTCGTTCCATTCCACGTAGTTTAATTTCAAAATACCTCGGTGATTATAGCCTTCATTCCCAAATCGATGTATCTCGTCCAGAGCATCTAATGGAGACACCTTCAATGATGAATGTCAGAATGTTGAAGGACTTGAACTTTATTAATTCTCCCCTTTGCCTGGAAGATCCTCCTGCTGGCGAAGAGCCTATTTCTAAAGCAAAGGGAAAGAAACCAATAGAATAGGACTATCAATGTAATAGTTAGTACATTCATGTAACCTGTAATTTATTTTGAATTTTAATGAAAAGACTTTCATTTTCTGTTTGTAAATTTTGCTGTTGTCTTGTGTTTATCAAACACCTTTATATTTGTGCATATGTACCTGTTAAAAAGATAACAATAATATTGTTCATTAAGCAACTTAATAAAAAGTTACAAGTATCAAGGTTGTTCAATCACTTGAGTATAAAATGTTCAAAATATTTCCAACCAACCAAAGTGGTTAAATAATGTTTGTCGACCAACTACAGTTGATGGGATTTTATCCCCGACCAGCCATACTTGGTTCAATTTCAAATATTTTCATAAAATGTGTCCGACCAACCAAGGTCAATAATTTGTCCCCGTCGACCAACTACAGTTAGTGGGTTTTTATCCCCGACCAACTATACTTGGTTCAGTTTGGAATATTATATTTTGTTCTCTGGGGAACTTTTTGTATTAATCTTACCTCCCGACCAACATAAGTTGTAATGTGAGAGTATATTTTTATCTTACCAACCGTAATTGATCATGCTGATGTACACCCCTTAACCAAAGGAGTAGTAGTGGTTCTTTCGAACTGTCCACTAGATATCTTACCAACCGTAGTTGGTCACACTAGTGTCGCCTCCTAACCAAAGGAGTATTTTTTGGTTCTTTCGAACTGTCCACTAGATATCTTACCAACCGTAGTTGGTCACACTAGTGTCGCCTCCTAACCAAAGGAGTATTTTTTGGTTCTTTCGAACTGTCCACTAGATATCTTACCAACCGTAGTTGGTCACACTAGTGTCGCCTCCTAACCAAAGGAGTATTTTTTGGTTCTTTCGAACTGTCCACTAGATATCTTACCAACCGTAGTTGGTCACACTAGTGTCGCCTCCTAACCAAAGGAGTATTTTTTGGTTCTTTCGAACTGTCCACTAGATATCTTACCAACCGTAGTTGGTCACACTAGTGTCGCCTCCTAACCAAAGGAGTATTTTTTATGCGTAGTGTATTACACACTAGTATTCCCCGAAAAACTTTCAACAGAAATAAAATGGTGAAACATCCTCGTTTTATTCATAATGAAGGAAATGCTTTACATTTTACATTACTGATAATACTTGCGCAGGTGTTCAGCATTCCATGCATTCTTAAATTCTTCTCCCTCTAGAGTTGCTATTCTGTAAGTTCCTGGTCGAACAACCTCTGTAACTCGGTAAGGTCCATGCCAATTTGCTTCCAACTTATTTTTCTTCTGAATGACTTTCTTTAGCACATAATCCCCTTCTTTTAAGTCACATTTATTCACCCTTTTGTTGTAGAACAGAGCTGTACGTTGTTGGTAAGCAGCATTCCTAATGGCTGCCTCTTCTCTAACCTCCTCGAGCATATCCAAATCCAGTCTTCTCATCAAATCGCTGACAGGGGAATTGAAATTCAGCACTCTATGAGTTGGGAGACCCAACTCGGCAGGAATCACAGCCTCACTTCCAAATGCTAGCATATATGGTGATTCTCCAGTTGCTGCTCGGGGAGTTGTTCGGTAAGCCCATAGTACTGATTGGAGCTCATTAATCCAATTTGCTTTAGCTTCACTTAACCTCTTCTTCAAACCATTTAGTAATGTTCTGTTCGTCACCTCAGTCTGTCCATTGCTTTGGGGATGGCCTAGTGCTGAATGAAACTTCAAAATGTTCGACTGATGACAATAGGCAGCAAATTCTTCATTATCGAATTGTGTTCCATGGTCTGTGATGAAAGCATGGGGGAGACCATATCGACAAATGATGTTCTTCCAAATGAACTGATATACCTTCTCGTACGTCATATCAATTAGTGGTTCAGCTTCCACCCACTTAGTAAAGTAATCCACTGCCACGACGAGGTACTTGAACCTTCCTCGGGTCGTCGGCAATGGTCCAACCAGATCAACCCCCCACATGGCAAATGGCCAAGGTGAAGTTATGGGTGTCAACAATGCTTGTGGAGTTCTTCGGATGGAGGAAAAACGTTGGCACTTGTCACACTTCTTGGTATAGGATATACAATCAGCCCTCATCGTCGGCCAGTAATATCCCTGTGTCATTACCCTTTGCAAAAGTGTCCGACCTGCTACATGAGCTCCACAAGATCCTTCATGGATTTCTTCAACCAATTCCTTGACTTCTGATGGATGCACACATCTCTGCAAACCTGCCATAATTCCTCGTCTATACAAAACACCATTAGTTAACACATACCGAGCAACTTTATACTTCAATTTCTTGGCAGCTAGCTTGTCCTCCGGTAATTCTCCTTCTTCAATGTATGCCCTGATAGGATCCATCCAAGATGGTCCTAAATCAAGGGTAATAATCTTCACCGTCAGATCTTCTTTCATGCTCCGACTTTTTAATACTTCAATTGGTATCGTTCTTCGCAGCTCGGTGCGCGTAGCTGACGCTAATCGGGCCAATGCGTCTGCTCTAGCATTCTCCATCCTCGGTATTCTCACCAATTGAATAGCATCAAATTCTGTCAATAACTCCATCACCTTTGCATGGTACTTCACCATTAATTCTCCCTTAACTTCATATGTTCCTATCATTTGATTCACAATTAATTGAGAATCACTGAAAACAATTATTTGCCGTGCCTCCATAACTTTCGCCAAATGAAAACCTGATATCATGGCCTCATACTCAGCTTCATTATTGGAAGCCTTGAATTGTAATCGCAAGGCATATTCCATGTCAATATCATCTGGGGTGTTTAAAACAATCCCTGCTCCACAACCAGCTGTGCAAGATGATCCATCTACATATAATCTCCATGTAGGTAACTCGTCTTCAAATTTATTATCTGTCAGAACTCCTCGGTAAAATATCTGATGTTTTCTTTCATCATCCCCTGGTATCTTTCGTTCCTCGTCGGTCATCTGTTCGTTCCCTTTTACCAACCGGAGTTGGTCTGGGTTTGAATATGATGATTTTTCTACATCCACAAGTCCTTCTACCAACCTTAGTTGGTCTGGACCTGTGTCTGTTGATCCTGTATCGTCCACAGGTAGGTCAGCAAGTACCTTTTGTTCCTCGGGGGTATCAAGGTATGTGAACTCTGCTATAAATCTGCTACAGCTTACCCCTTTAATGATGATCTGGGTTCATACACAATATCATATTCACCGAGTTCTATTGCCCAATACATCAACCTTCCTGATTTTTCTGGCTTGTGAAGGGCTTGTCTTAACGGCATGTCGGTATACACGATGATGGTATGGGCCTGGAAGTATGGCCTCATTCTTCTACTTGCCTCAATTAACGCTAATGCCAATTTTTCTAGCTTTGGGTACCTAATTTCTGCACCTCGGAAAGCCTTACTTGTGTAATAAATTGGCTTCTGGACTCCATTCTCCAATCTGATCAACGCCGAGCTGACTGCATTCTCTGATACTGCCAGATACAAGTACAACTTTTCTCCTGTTATTGGCCTAGACAGCAATGGTGGGGCTCCCAAATACTTCTTCAAATCTTGAAAGGCCTTCTCACATTCATCAGTCCACTCAAAACTTTTTCGCAGTGTTTTGAAGAATGGGAGGCATTTATCAGTTGCTCGGGATACAAATCTGTTGAGCGCTGCAACTCGTCCTGTAAGACTCTGTACTTCTTTCCTCGTCGTTGGGGATCGCAGCCCTAAAAGAGCTTTGATCTTTTCTGGATTCGCCTCAATGCCTCTTTGGTTGACGATGTATCCGAGGAACATTCTTTCTCGTACTCCAAAGGTACACTTCGTCGGGTTGAGCTTCATTTGGTATTTATCCAGTTGATCAAAGGTCTGGCCTAAGTCAACTAGATGATCAGTAGCTCTCTTGCTTTTGGTGAGCATGTCGTCGACATAGACCTCCATGTTGCAGCTGATTTGTTCGGCAAAAACCTTGTTCATCAGCCGCTGATATGTTGCACCTGCATTTTTTAAACCAAAAGGCATAACATTATAACAATAAGTTCCCCTTGGGGTAATAAAAGAAGTACTTTCCCTGTCTTCAGGTTTCATTTTGATCTGATTGTAGCCAGAGTATGCATCCATGAAGCTGAGCAGCTCATGTCCCGAGGTAGCATCCACTAGCTGATCGATTCTGGGCAATGGAAAATGATCTTTAGGACATGCCTTGCTAAGATCAGTGAAATCAACACACATTCTCCACTTATTGTTCTTCTTCTTTACCATCACCATATTTGCCAACCAATCTGGATATTTTACATCTTCAATGAATTGGGCTTTCTGGAGCTTCTCGACCTCCTCTTGTATGGCCTGGTTCTTCTCGGGACTAAACACTCTTCTCCTCTGCTTCACAGGCTTGATCTCCTTATTCACATTGAGCTCATGACATAAGAAGTTTGGATCTATTCCTGGCATGTCTTCATGACTCCAAGCAAAAGTATTCTTCCTATTTCTCAAGAAAGTTATCAACTCCTGTTTTATTGAAACATCCAACGACGATCCTATCTGGGTTACTCGTTCAGGATGCTCGTCGTCCAGAATAATATTTTCTGTAGATTCCACCACCTGTCCTTTTACAAGTTGAGATTCATCTCTAGGGTCAAGAGTTTCAATTTATGTACCTTCATCCACTTGGTAAGTAGTGGTCTTTTTCCTTGATTCTTCAAGTTCCTTTTGCTCGGCAGACGAGTAATAGCATTCCCGAGCTACTTTTTGATCACCTTTCACAACTCCGACTCCAAAATTTGTTGGGAATTTCAAACACTGATGTACTGTAGAAGGAACTGCTTCGAACTTCTTCAATCCAACTCTTCCTATGATGATGTTGTAGGCTGACTGCACATTCTTATCCATCACAAAGAAGCGTATTCTTTCCGTTCGACAAGCAGGCCAAGTTCCGATGAATATATCCAACTTGATCATCCCAAGTGGAAAAACTTTCTCACCAGCAAAACCCAGAAGGGGTCTGTGATAAGGTTCCAATTAAGATAATTTCAAATTCAAGCTATCAAAGCATGAATAATACATGATGTCTGCCGAACTACCGTTGTCTACTAACACCCTTGAAATGACCACGTCCTTCATCCTCATTTTGATCACCAAAGGATCATCATGAAGGTAAAGAACACCTGCCAGGTCGTTTTTTGAAAAACCAATCACTAGCTTCTCTTTGTTTACCTTCCTCGGACGATCATCCTCGGCCAGATTTATTCGCTGAATATATGAACAAGCTTGAGCCTCTCCGAGGTAAGCTTTTCTTTCTGCAGTAAGGTCTCCTCCTCCTGCATCTCCTCCTATAATAACATTACAATCAAATGACCCAAAACGTATGGAAAATAACTCTCGTTCAGGCTGCCTTGGCTTCTTGGGAAGATCGGGGTCATCATCTGGATCATCTTCATGGTCCCTCTTCTTTTTCTCCTCTGCACGACGAGGAGATCTAGATCTTTCTCTAGTTCTATCATCATTCTTCCTCTCACCCCTGCGATCTACATATTTTGACAATTTTCCTCTTCGGATGAGCGTTTCAATCTCGTTCTGAAGGTCTATGCAATTTTTGGTCATATGGCCATGATCTTTGTGAAACTCGCAAATCAGGATTTGTCCTCAGTTTTTCTGGCCACTTGATTTCCTCGCTATTCTTGATTTCTTCCAAAACATGATTAATACCCATTTTCAATGGAGTATAATTGTCGTACTTCTTTAGGACTTCCCATGACGTTCTATTGTTCTTGGAGTGCTTGTCACCACCATTACCTTTCTGATCTTTCTTCTTAGACTTGTCGACCTCCACTTTAATTTCTTTATCCATATTCTTCTTTGCAGCCATAGCCTCCTCGGCATTCATAATTTTGGCCGCTTTCGCCATCAACTCGGACATAGTTTTAGGTGGATCTTTGGCCAAAGTGTAGTATAACTTATTAGGCAACAAACCACTCATCGAAGCAGTGATTGCTGTCTTTTCTTCGTAATCTATGACTTCCAACTTCTCGTTATTAAAACGAGTTATGTAATCTCTAGTACTTTCACCTGATTTTTGTCTAACACTTAGCAAGTGTGCTACTCGCTTTACCGGCTTCGCCCCAAAACAAAAATTGCCAATGAACAACTCGGCTAATTGAATAAAATTTGAAATCTTACCCCGAGGAAGATTGTTGTACCATATCTGTGAAGATCCGGTAAGAGTTCCCGAGAATGCTCTACACCTCATCTCGTCGGGGACGGCATAGATGTCGACAGCAGCTTGGTATTGTTCTATATGAAGAACAGGATCTGTCTTTCCATCATACTTGGGGGTCACTACAGGTGCTTTGAATTTCGATGCTGTAGGAAAATCCACAATGGCTTGCAGAAAAGGTGTCCCTTGAACAAAAGTTCTCTGTAAGGGGTTTCTTGCCTTAGCCATTTCTCCCAGTCTATCTTCTAACCGCTGAATGGAACCTTTCCATGCTTCATTTCCTTCCTCAGGCCGCTTAGTCCGAGCAATTGATTGCTCTGACGTAGCTTCCTGAGATTTATCTCGACGAGTAGTTGGTCGTGATTGTGCTGATCCTTCTCTCAAACCTGATGGTGGCCGAAAACTTCTCGATGGAGCTCTAGGTGGACTCATATTCCTCCTTGGTCCTAACCGACTGAAAGGAGACACCCTGCTTAATCTTTCCAAAGCGCTAGCTCTCTCCAGAGAGAGAGTAATATGTTGATCTGTATCCGTAGCCCGTATCGATGAGGTTCGCCCAGGTTGATACGTAGAATCATTAGACTCCCCATTGCGATATGACCCAGTACGTCTGGATCGTGATTGCCCATGATCACTCCTTTGTCCTGAATAGGTAGGTGCACCGCCTTGAAGAGTTTGAATGAGTTGCCTCATAGATTCTTGCATGGCGGTTTGTCCTTGAGCCAGATTTGTCATAATTCCAGCAAGATCTGGAGGTGCAGATGGATTTGGAAGATTTTCAGTATTTCCAGCATTTCGATTACTGGATTCTGGATTATCTGCCATTGATAATAAATGATTTTTGCGAAAAACGATAGTAACAGTCGTTTCCCACAGACGGCGCCAATCTGTTGATGTAAAAAACTAGATTGCTCTAATTATTCAATCACAGATAAATAAATAAGACAAAGATTTTTAAAGTGGTTCGGCTAGGAATAAAGTCTACGTCCACTGTTATGTTATTGCTGAATGTTTGCAGAATTCTTGATTACAAGTTCTCTCAAGAAATTCCGGTCCTCTTGAATGGGGTTGATACAAGGTATTTATAGCCTTGAGGCTGTACATGAAAGGTTCGATACATTAAATGATATACATGTGAAAGGGTAATACATTTAATGCAGCGTGCGCGTCAAGAATATAAACATTCAATGAATATTTGAACTGTTGATTATCTGGCCATTAATGATACGACCGAGGTGCAGCTCGGACCGCCATAGTTGCTCGTTGCTCAGGAGTTCCTCGGAGCGCTAGAGTACCTCGGAGCGCTAGAGTTCCTCGGTGTATCCTCGTTGCTCGAAAAGAATCATGGTTGGTCGGGAAATGAACTTCCTCGCTGCTATTGTGCCACGTAGATTGACACGTGTCTTCGTATTATTCGTCCACATCAGCATATTAATTTTGGTATCAACAATAACTAATGCAAAAATAAAGAAATTTAAGAGAGAGAAAGATTTTGGATCTTCTTTGGAGAATTGAGGCTTGATCTTGATCCTTGATGGGCTCCCTTGGATGTTGAGATGAATGTTGAATGAGAGAGAATGAGATTTTTCTAATTTGGATATGAAAAGGATGGTAATAAAATATTGAAAGGAATTGCACACAAGGAAACTTCGCTGATTGAAAGAGAATATGGCTTAGATCATTGATATTGATGGATCTGAGGTGTCTTTGGGAGTGAGGTAATGCCCTATATTTATAGGGTAAGGGGGTTACGATTAGAATAGACCTAGACCTACCAATTAGCCATTAACCCTAGGCACACTTCCGATAGGTAGGGAAATGGACCGGCCAATCGGTAGTCTCGTGTAGAGTTTTTTGAAAAAATGGTAGTAGAACACAATTCGTTGATGCATATCATGCATGAGGCATACCATTAGAAAGGTAATTCATATACCTTCAAGATTTCTTCGAGATACTCCTGGGTCCGGGAGTTGACTTTGGATCAAATGGGGCTCGAAAGCGCTCGTCGGTTCTTTGGATGGGAGATTGTCAGACAAAAATGGATTGTTCGTCCGAACGATAAGTCAGAATCACGCACGGGGCATACCATTGGAATGGTTATGTGGGGTAGTTTGACATTCCAAAGAGATTTACTCAGTTCGTAAAGTTAATTTTGGAAAACCGGGGCCCGGAAGTGCCCGGTAACCCTTCGAAGTAAAATGGGTCGTACGTCCGTATGGTATAGTTGACTCATGTACGGGGTAGACTGTTGGAAAGAGTATTCAGTGATCTGTAAAGATTCATTTAGTCTCGTTCGATTTTAAGAATTTACCTTGGTCAAACGGATCCTGGGAGTGCTTGGTGACCTCCGGATCAAATTTTAGGGAAAAACGAATCGTTCATTCGAACGATTATGCCATTTAATAAACGGGGCAAACCATTAGAACGGGGTTCTAGTTCCCTTCAAAGATTCAAGGAGCTTTCACTTTGACGATGAAGTTGATTGGGGTCAAATCGGGGCTCGAAAGCCCCCGGTGGCCTCCAGATCGATTTTCGATGGTAAAATGGTTTGTTCATCCGAACCGTTATGTCAATTCGTGCACAAAGTGGATCATTGGAAATGGAATTTAAAGACCTTCTAATATTCATTGATCTTTTTTTCTGATGATAGAGTTGACCGAAGTCAAACGGGGCCCGGGAGCGCCCTATGGCCTCTATATCAGTACTCAGAGTATGACCTAGGGTTTATAGTGAAATGGGGAGGTACTAGGGACTTAAGGAGAGACTTTGGGGGTCCTATAATGTGGTATCTATAGATCCCCTCGATGGGTGATCTTTTAACAAATGAAAGTCGTCGAATACACACAACATGATGTTTTGGAAAGAGGTCGATTTTGCAGACCTAGAGGGATAAGGATGATTGATTCAGAGGGTCGAGGATGATTATAAGGACCTAAGGTAATACTGGGGATAGACGATTCTACTGGTCAAGGTCAATTCTGAGGACCTAGGGTAGGGAGTGACCACTTCTGAGGGTCGATGCCAATTATGGGGGCTTTAAGGTAGAAGCGACCGATTCTGTAGGCCGATGTCAATTCTGAGGACCTTAAGTTGAAGTACTCAAATTTGAGGGCCAAAGCAAATTCTGAGGGCTTAAGTGAAAGCGACCAATTCTGAGGGTCGAAGCCAATTCTGAGGGCTTAAGTAGGAGTGACCAATTCTGAGACTCGAAGCCAATTCTGATGGCTTAAGTAGGGGTGACCAATTCTGAGGGTCGGAGACAATTCTTAGGGCTTAAGTGGGAGCGACCAAATCTGAGGGTCGTGGTTAATTCTGAGGGCCCTGAGTAAGAGAGAGTAATTCTGTGGGTGGAAGCCAATTCTGAGGGATTATGTTGAAGCGACCAATTCTGAGGGTTGAAGCCAATTTTGAGGGCTTTAAGTATGAGCGAGGTCAATTCGAAGGGCCGAAACCAATTCTGAGGGCTTAAATGAGGGTGACCGATTCTACGGGTCGAAGCCAATTCTGAGGGCTAAAGTGGGAGTGACCAATTCTAAGGGTGGAGGTTAATTCTGAGCACCTTGAGTAGGAGTGACCAATTATGCGGGTCGAAGACAATTCTGAGGGCTTAAGTTGAAGCGACCAATTATGAGGGTCGAAGATAATTCTGAGGTCTTTAAGTATGAGCGAGGTCAATTCTGTGGACCGAAGCCAATTCTTAGGTCTTAAGTAGGGCGACCAATTTTGAGGGTCGAAACCAATTCTGAGGGCTTAAATAGAAGTGACCAATTCTGAGGATCGAAGCCAATTGTGGGGGCTTAAGTAAAGAGTGACCAATTATGCGGGTTGAAACCAATTATGATAGCTTAAGTAGGGAGTGACCAATTTTATGGGTTGAAGCCAATTCTGAGGGATTAACTAGGGAGTGATAAATTCTGGGGGTCGAGATATATTCTGAAGATCTAGGGTAGGGAGATACCAATTCTGAGGGTCGAATCCAATTCTGAGGACCTTAAGGCATAGTTTTCTTAGGGAAGTTTAAGAGATTTTCTTCGATTTTTGCGGTGTCCCTTGGAGATGTTGCTAGGAGATATCCAATTGATTTTGGCAATTCCTCTGAGGAGATAATTCTGGGAGAAAAATTTGGTATTAATGTGGTTGGGTATTGAGAAGCCTAAAAAAAAATTTCCTTGGTAAAAAATGTTCTAAAATTCATTTGGTAATTTTAAGAATTTTCTGGGGATTTTTCGGGATTTTTTGGTATTTTTTTGGAAATTTTTGTACAAAATTTCAAGGAGGTGCTGACCGACAGGGTGTAGGGGGTTCCAGACAACAGTGGCATGGTATTTTGGACTACCTTGGGCATGTGAAGGGATAGTGCCGATTGGTATGTGGATGGAGATTGCCGATCGGCATGCCCCTTAGCCTCCTATAAAAAGGGGTGAGATTTCTTCATTTTCACAACTTTCAGATCTTCCATCTTCTGCCTTTCCTTTCTGCGGACTGTTCTAGCATTCTTTTTTCTTCCTCGAATAATAAATGGAAGATTTTTCAAACAGTGCGATCCATGTGGGGTGGTCGAGTGTTGACGACTGGAGGCATTTGGAGTGGCAGTCCAGGGTCCCCCTAGTGTTGGGCAATGAGAATGTTTTTTACTCATTTGAGACGGTTGTGTATTAGTGGATTCTTTAGTGTGAGCCACCTCACCATTGATACTGTAGGGTGGTGAACCCTAGTGGCTATGTAAGTGTTAATGACCTTTGGTATTTCTCTTTTTCCTTGGAATATTTCCTTATTTTTTCTGAATTTTGACATGGGTGTTTCGTGTTGGCTTTGATAGACTGATATATCTACGTCGAACCTGCATTTTTAGGGGACGACGGGGTTTAAGGAAGTCTGGGAGCACCTTCTACCAGTCATACGTTGGGTGGTTTCATCAACCGTCTTTGGCAGTTTGGCATCTGCATTGGATGAGATGCCCCGTTCGACGGTTGTTCTCTATGCTTTGGGGGAGAGGTGGTGGGATACCATCCACACCATGCATTTTGGCTTTGGGGAGATGATAGTGACTCCCATTAATGTACAACAACTGTTGGGACTGGACTGTGAGGGGGACCATATAGAGGTAGATCATACTTTTTGGGTGATGACGGCAGCAGTGGAGGTGGCGTTGGATGATGTTTGGCGGATAGTCTCAGAGAAATCCTTCTGTCTCTTTCTTTTGAAGGAGGTTTTATTGAGTCGATGGATCGATGATATTGATGGGCTACAGGTGCGGCAGATGGCCCGTTTGTTCCTTTTTCTATTTGGAGGGTTTTTTGTGGCAACAAGTGGCGACATCGTCCATCTGTGGTTTTTGCCTTATTTGAGGGTATTTTTGGATATTCCTCGCTTTTACTGGGGGAGCCTGACTTTGGTGACCCTTTATTCGTCTTTGTATGCATTTAGTCGGTGCTTTCGGTAGACCTTTACTGGCGCCACATATCTTTTGGAGGTATTCTCTCTTTATGCATTTTTCCTTTACGCATTTTATTTTTGATTCCTTGCTTACTTTCTTTTGATTGATGACCTTTTGTCCTTTTGCAGACATGGTTTTATTAGGTGATTGGCCTTAACTCCCACTTTATAGGTTTGAATAATGATTCGGTGAGAGACTTCCGCCATATATACAAGTGGTGGAAGTCCAATCGATAATTGAGGTAGTCTCTCTCTTTGGCGGCAGTGCGTCAGGTCTTGAATGGCCTGATGAGCGATCGGGCAGATTCTTGTTTCCTCTTGAGACCATTTTTCTTCGATGACCTTTTTAGATATTGATTTTCCATTGGGGATCTTACAGGTGACCGTTTATCCCTGGGGTACGGCCATCCAGCACACGGGGTGACCTGGGGGGAAGCGCAGTTGATTCGGCTGCTGGCGCACGAGTTTGGGTGCGTTTGATACCTAGAAGAGAGGGTTGTTGGGAAGATGAGGTGACATCCAATTATGGTTCTTTCCCCTTGGGATTCCTTGAAAATCCATCGTTGACTGTGGGAGCTTAGCATTTGCATGCATGATGTGGCGACATTGCACCTAAAAAGAGATTCAAAAATGCAAAAAGATATGCATATTTAGTTTGATTATCTTGATTTAGTGGCTTACTCTTCATGCACTTTAATTTGCTGCTGAGTTTTTATTTTGAGAAAGAATAAAAAGACTGTGTTTTTGGAAATTTTCAAACATGTTTGAGTAGAAGATGGCCTCGATGGCTTGGTTGAAAAAGAGCTTCCCTTTTGAAAGGATTTATTTTGAGGAAAAAGTAGGAAAAATGAGTTTTTTTTAATTTTTAAGTGAAGGAAGACCTTGGAGGCTTGGTTGGTATGTGGAAGAGGAGACAGAAAGCTTGTTTATAAAGTGGAGCTTGCTTCCTTCATTGGATTGTGTTGAATCTGTAGTGTTGAAGAGACTACACTGATGTTAGAGCTATTTCCCTTGGCTTAACTTCGAAGCTACTGCTGATGACTGGGGACCTGATGGTGGACCCTCAATTGGCTGCTATTACAGCGTGGATATTGTACCATCAAAATCTAGTGGTGGTGGTACCGGTAAAAACCTTGAATGTTCTAGACACTTAACGAAAAGGACGTTATGACTTCTTGAGGGGCAGCCCAGTTATGTTGTTCATGTGGATGTGGGAGTGATTCCGTATGGCTGCCCCTCCTGAATATCCCTTGGCAGTTGTACGGAATTTCTTTACACGCTACTTTATTAGCATAAACCTGAATATAAAGATGGGATAACTGGTTTATGGAGCATGGGGCTCGAGGTTTGCATTAGTCAGTGCCTTAGTGGGGAGCATTTTAGCCCATTCTAGATCTGGGGGAATACCAGTAAGTTCGGTTGGTTAGCCTTTGGAATATTTCTTTCTACTTTTCCTAGTGGCTCCTGCATCAATTTGGCTGGAAGCAGATTGTGCCACCTCAGACATTAAACTTCTTTCCTATGGAGGATTTGACATAACACTTGCGCATACAGCTGGGCTCTATATGGGAGAATCGTCGATCATCGACCCATCCTTCCCAATCTGTTGGCAGAGTTTGGCATGTTTCTGGGGATTACATGAAGTGGATGCGGAAGAAGGTAGTGGCTAAAATATTGGACGAAGTTATCGAGCTGAGGTAGTTCATCATGTTTGACACCATGGAGGGAGGTGTTGTGGTTTTCCATCGCTTGGTCTGGGCTTACCGTTCCAAGGATCTCCTTAGGTATTCCATTCAAGTAGGAGAATTTTGGGGACCCCAAGATGTAGATGATGATGGGGATGGTTCTTCTAGCAGTTGCGTGTACGATCCCTGGGGAGTTTCATTTGTAAAGCTTTTGTATGGTGTTTGGTTATGTATGGGAATAAATTCGGAAGGTCTATTTTAGGAGTAGTTTGGCTTATTTTTGTTTGGTTTTAGGAAAATAGGGTTAGGTTGGCGGGGGAAGTTATTTGACTCCCTACACCGATGTAATTGTAACGGAATTTTTCATTAATGAAATAAAGAAAATTTTAATTATATTATTGTGCCTCTTAATGAGTTTTTGCATTGAAATTATCTATACCAATCACTAAGGCATACATAATCCTTTTGTTCATCTAAATGATAAAAATGAATCGTCGTTATCGGAGGTAAGAAAAGAATAGCATTTTGTGAAAAATAAGGGGGTCGTGCTCATGTAAAGTTTATGAGTTGCCTACATACCTCTGAGGGTTTGGAAAATTTTATGAGTTCCATTTTTTAAATTAAAAAGATTTTTAGAGGATCAGGCTCCACGTAGTTCTGAATAAAATGAAGATTTTTTTTTAATTTTTAGAATAGAAAGGAGATGAGAAGAGCCGTAGAACCGAGATTAAGGGTATCCTTTCTTGAGATGGTCCACGTTGACTGGACGGGCCATCTCTTCCTCATCGAGATCGGTGAGCATAGCGGCGTCACTAGATAGGATCTTCTTCACAATGTAGGGGCCACTCCAATTGGGCTTGAATTTATCTTTGGGGTCCAGATGGTTTCTAAGATTTCTTCAAGGGAAAAGTCCCATCCCCGAATACTACGGTCCTTAACTATCTTATTGGATGAACATGTTATTCAGCGATGGTACCCTTATATGTCATATAGAGCCTTTAGCCTTCTTTCGTCCAAAATAGACAATTCATCAAGACGGCTCTAATGCCAGTCTTTCTCACCGACTTTGCTTTCAAGCATGACGTGTAGTGAAGAAATTTCCAGCTCGATAGGTAGGATTGCTTCCATGTCGTATACCAGAGAGTGAGGGGTATCCCCATTATATGTTCAAACTGAAGTGTGGTAGCCCCATAGGGAGTAAGGGATCCGATCAACCTAATATCGGTAACTCTCGATCATTTTACTGATGATTGCTTTGAGGTTCTTATTAGCGTCTTTGACTGCTCCGTTGGTTTGAGGTAGATAGGGAGAAGATTTGTGTCTCTCAATCCCATACTCATCGACCGCCTCTATGACTTCTGCCTCGAAATATAACCCGTTGTTTGACACTAGCTCGTGCGGGACCCCATATCGGTAGATGATATTTTTTTGGATGCTCTTGGCCACCTTTTTGGCATTAAATGGTGAAGTAGTCAATGGCAACTAAGATAAATTTATACTCATTGGCGGCCTTGGGTGTAACTATCTTGATGATGTCGATTCCCGATATGGAGAACGGCCAGGGAAAAGTCATGTTGTACAATTCTCGTGGAGGTAAGTGTTAGAGGTTAGAAAACTGCTGGCATTTAAGACATCTCCAAACATAAGAGGTGCAATCCTGAACCATGGTAGTTCAATATTAACTATATCGAATGATCTTCTTAGTGAGCATATGGCCATTCATGTGGGGTCTGGACTCCCCACTGTGGATTTTCTGCATCATCTTTTCATTAGAAGCCCCTGCAATGTAGTGTAAATGGGTTCCATCGAAATTTCTCTTGAACAGTGCTTTATCGCAGACAATATATTAGGCAGCCAGTTTACGGAGGGTTGATGGGTCTTTCTTATAAGAATCTTGGGGATACCTACCACGCTTGAGGAGGCACCAAATATTATAGTACCAGTAATCAATTATATCATAATATTCTTCTATGACTAGCTCAATGTGGTAGTAGTGGGTAGGTTTAGCTTGATTTTGGACTATGAAGGGGTCCATTGTTAATTCTTCGGGCATGTCGACCATCGACTAAGTTGTTCTTTGCTCGGGGGAGGTAGTGGAAGGTGATATCTTGGAATTGGGAGGCCAACTCTTCTCGGTGGGTATGGAAGGGTAAGAGTTTCTCATCCTTGACTTTCCATCTTCTTAGTACTTGACTGATGAAGAGGGATGAATCCCCATAGACATCTAGGTATCGTATTCTTTTCTCAAGAGTGACTTGATGGCCTATCGTGCATGCCTCGTATTCGATCATGTTGTTGGTGCAGGAAAATTTAGCTTGATGGCAATGGGAGTGTGAGAGTCATTAGGGGCGATTAGATGTATACCAATGTCATATCCTTTCTTGTTGAAGGCTCCATCAAAGAACATTTGCCACCGAAGGTCTTCTTAGGAGGTACAAAGGATATTTTCATCCGAGAACTCAAAAATCCAAACATCGGTTTCTTCCATAAGGTAGTCAGCGAGGTAGTCAGATATGGATCTTTCTTTTATGGCTTTTGGCGTGACATACACAATATCAAATTTGACTAGAAGAACCAACCATCAGGACATTCAGCTAGACAGGGCAATTTTCTCGAGTAGGTATTTGATAAGACCCATTCAGGATACAAGTTTGATGGGAAAATCAAGCATGTAGTGTCGTAAGTTTTTGGTGAATCAAACAAGGGCGACACATGATTTCTCCAAGGCAGTGTAGTTAACTTAGTACATGACCAACTTATGACTGGAGTAATAGATGGATCTCTCTTTACGAGATTCTTCAAGGTATTGGACCAATAAAGTCCCGACTGCGATGTCTGTCACGATCAGGTATAAGAGTAGGGGAAGACCAGGCTATGGTGGCATGAGTACAAGATTTCAGGTTTGGTATTGCTTAATTCGGTCAAAGTCCTCTTGTCAAGATTTATTCTAAACTTTAGTTGAATCCTTTCAAAGGAGTTTGAAAATAGGTTCAAAGATAAAAGTCAACTAGTTGATGAACCGGCTGATATACTGTAATTTTCTAAGGAATCTTTAAACTTCCTTCTCCATTCGAGGTGGTGGAATTTCGAGTATGGCTTTAGGTTTGGCGGGATTTGCTTCAATCCCCTTTTCTCTAACCATGAACTCCAAGAGTTTTACTTTGGTAACTCCAAAAACACATTTTTGTGGGTTAAGTCGTATTTGGAATTATCGTAGTCACTCGAAGAACTTCTGAAGAGAGGGGGCATGACCTTCCCTAGTATTAGATTTGATAATCATATCTTCCACGTAAACCTCAACTTCTTTGTGTATCAGATCATAAAAGATGGTTGTGGCAGCCCTCTGGTAGGTAGCCCTGCATTTATTAGACCAAATGGCATAACGATGTAATAAAACGTTCCCCACGGGGTGATAAACGCGGTGCATCTTCACCTGGTTATATCGAGGAAACCCATCAACGAATGACTTAAGAGAGTGATTGGTCGTGTTATCCATAATCATGTCGATATTGGGTAGCGAATAATCATCTTTTAGAGAAACTTTGTACAAAACTTAGTAGTCAACGCACATGCGAACCTTTCCTCCTGATTTTAGCACAAGTACGATGTTGGCTAACCTTGTGGGATATTCAATCACATGGATGAAGCCTATGTTTAACTGTTAGTCCACTTCTTCCTTAACCTTGAGCAACCATTTGGTGCAGAGCTTTCGTAGTTTTTGTTTAATTGATTTGTATTTTGGGAGAATTGGAATCTCATGCTGAGCGATCTCGAGACCAATGTCAGGCATGTCATCATAGGACCATGCGAAGACATCCACAAATTCCTTCAGTAATTCCTTGAGTTGCGTGCACTCTTGCTCGTCAAGGGTAGACCATATCCTAATCTCGGGCATTTATCTACTAGAACCGAGATTAATAATTACAATTTCTTCTTCATTAACTTGAACGCGGTTATGTTATTTGTTATTTACCTTATGAAGATCAGTTAAGAATTGTTCATTTGTAAAATCATCATCATCATCAAGAGTTTGATTATAATTAAGACAATTAATATAAGGCACAACAAGATACTCAAAATCTTCATGTAATTCATTATTGGGGAAAACAGCGTTGAGAACCTCATCGAAGGAGGTCTCGATTACATCAGAATAGGTAGGAACAACAAAAGAAGAGGAAATGGTATAAACATCAGAGTTGGGTTGTATTTTAGCAGGTGGAACCGACACAACATATCAGTTAAGGAGAGGTGCATCAGCAGCTTTGATCAGGTGAGATGGATCTGATGATGTAGTGCTTGAGTGCATAATACAGAGTGTCAACCCCAGTGTCTGCACATTGAATGAATCTTTAGAGTCACTTCCCTCAGAATTTTTGGTAGAAACTATGGACTTATCAATGAGTGTTTGCACACATGATGCTGGGAACTTTCGAACCATGAGTAGTTGTCTTGGAAAATGATCTCCATTCTTGGTTTTATCTTCTTGTCCACATGATCATACCATGGTTCGGGAAATCCACGAAAGGGTAAATCTTTACCCTCTCTGGTGAATCTTCCGTTCAAGGAATCCCTTGAGACAGTCTTGGAACTTTCTAGCCTTCTCTTCAATCGAGGTTGGCGAAGCATTATGAGTTCCTATGTTGATGGTTGATAACCCAAGCCCCAATGAGGAAAGTCTTTCTTCAGTATTATGTGTTCAAGTATCCCTGTTGTCGTCGTTCCAGGCCCATTATAGGCATGAAGTGGATGTTATTTAACATTTATATCACATTAACATTTCCATGAGGGTTGTGTTCTCGGCAAACTCTGTCTTTGAAATCATCCCCTGCTGGGAGCAAAAGCAATTCGACTTGAAAACCTGATAAAAGCATATTATTAGCCCCATGTTGTATTTCTAGTACTGAATTACTAGTGCTTGCATTCTCAGTATTATTGTCATCTCCCAAGATGATGATGACCTGCCCATTGGGAAAGAACTTCAGTTTTTGATGTAAGGAAGATGTATCATATCCTTGATACTATGGAGCCATGGTCGTCACTGTAATAAGTTAAAACACTTCGGGATATCGATGACTTGGAATCCAATAAAGGGATTTAGAGGGACATATCCTATTCTAAGTTTTATGGATCCCATCACTTCTCGATGAGTATTATTATAATCGGGCACCGCGACAGAGATTGGAGCAAGGTCGCTCACTTTTAGTCCTAAACAATTAAGGGTTCTCAATGGGAAAACATTAAGAGTTGATCCATTATCGACAAGCGAAAGTGGGACGGTCTTTCCCATGATTTAGACAGAGATATTGAGATCATAGTTATGATTTAGACCAAATTTAAGGATTTCTTATTCGTAGAAGGAGAGCATTCTAGTAGAGGTTAGAGATCCAACCAGATTCACTACTTCTTCTAGCGTGGTGACAGGAAGGACTGTGAGCTCGATGAGTAGTTTGATCAAGGCATTCCGATGCATCTGGGAATATATAAAGAGTTCCCACAGTTTAATGTTAGCTTGTGTTTTGATTAACTGATCGAGGATCTTGCTCTCCTCAAGGGTTGTTTTCGGCGTAGGAAGATTCTCAACATCTTTTCCCTTGTCGATCGCGGATGGTTGCGAGTTTGGAATATGGCAATGCCTACCTGATCTAGTCATATGGTTTATAAAAGAGAAAAAAAATAGAAAACCCGTTTCCTCATCAATATTGGGTTATGGAGATACCTTGTTAATCTCTTCTAGCAGCTCCTCAATTGATATTATTCCACATATGCTGACTATTAGGCTAGTTTTGTCTGGACTTTTCTCTTTATTTGAACTATCGAATTTGTCCCCCGATCCAATGGTAAGGACATCATCTTTCCATGAAAATTCAATGCACTCCACAACCTCAACGGACTCTTCGTATAGATCCTCTTATTTAATGGGTAGATATAGATTGAAGGGAACAGGTGCCCTTCTAGTTTTAAAGAATCAAGTAGCTCAGACATACTACAAATTTCACCAGTATGTAGGAATAAGTCTGCTATGATCTGGACAACATCATCTAAACTGACTTCATCGCTAGGTACCACCCAATTATCTGACTCTCGAGCCCATTTTTGAGCTTCTAAGAACAGCATACTAAATCTCTCACAGTCAATGGTCATTTCTGAGGGAAATTTTAGCCTGAACTCTAGAAGCTGGTTCAATACTGCTGATAATTACATATCTTTCCCTCTATATCGGGTACGAACATCAATAAATGCTCTTATAAGGAGTGACAGAGACTGACTGGCAAAATAGGTAGCATGCAGGAGAAATATGGGCAAATTTGGAAGGGTTTAGGGGAATATATTAGTGTATTGGTTGATTTATTGGGTAAGATCTGGGTTGATGGATCAAATTTTAGGTCTTCTTCTAGAAAGATGGCATATGCATGATTTAGGAGTGGACTGAGGGTAGTGTTTGGTTTAGGATTGGTTGGTGGGGCGATGATACCCAGGTCAATCAGAGCTTGAATTATATTTTGGAGGTGGAAACATTAATCATTGGTGTTGCTGTCACTTTGGTGAAAATCACAATGGTCATCTGGTTTGAAATTTTTGGAAAGTGAGTTTGGTAATGGACAAGGGTTCAATGGCTAGATAAGATTTCGGCTTAAAAGGGCTTGGTAAACTTTGGAGAGGGCAGCGTGAAGCTCGGTATATTCCTTTTTGAATGGGTTAGGGCAGTTTTTCATTGCCCATGAAGTGACTTAGAGATGTTATTGATGGTTGAAATTATGGTATTGGCAGGCTTCTCATACTTTCTGAGAGTGAACTGTTCGAATACTTTCTTCGGCTCAACTTCTGTCTTGGCTAGACTTTCTTCAATCTCTGCTCCTGCTTCCCGAACGGCTCAAAAATGGGGGTAATATTATCCTCCCATTTTTTCTTGGACATGGGATAAGAAGTTCTTCTTCACAATATTGACTTGCTCCTCTTTGGAAGTTCAGTTGGTCATGGTGGTCGCTTGCTCTCTCCACCTTACTATGAAATTTTTGACTGATTCTCCGGGATTCTGTTTGAGAAGTTCTAATTCATAATGGGTGACCTCCAATTTTTTGTTATACTGGTACTGTGACAGGAATTCACGATCAACGTCCTCCCAATTACAAATCTTGAATTAGTCGAGAGATAAGAACCAACGAAGAGCGTTGTTCTTCAAAGTCTGTTGGAATATTTGGGTCATTATTTACTCGGAGGCTCCTAGGAGAGTCATGGCTCGGTAGTAACTTTGAAGATGAATAATTAGGGGTCTACTACCCCTGAACTTCTCAATGGTAGGCATCTTGAACTTTTTCGACAGCCTTGCTTTAGGATAGGAGATATATAGGTGTAATCCATGTAGTTACCGGAGATTCAGACTTGGTAAAACATCTTGTTTAACATCTTGAGGTCCTCCTTGACCTTGTTGAAATCTTCTTCCTTTTAATCAGCGATCATGGGTAGGTTAGCCCCTAGCTGGGCAAGATTCAGCATAGGGAGTTAAGTTGGCAGTGGCCCATTAGCAGGAGGCGCACGTCGAGCATGTTGATATTCCTCGAGGACCCAAATGGGTTTAGGTGCGGGTGGACCCGTAGTGCGAGGGAAGAGGACCTTAGGCTCTTCGGGAATAGAGACTCGATTTCATTGCATCTCATGAACCTCGATTTTAAGGTTGTCAATATTAACAGTGAGTAAGGATAGGACTGTCATCAACTCTAGCTGCACATTCAGTACTTGGTCAACGTTTTCCATGGAAAGTGGATGAAGGTTAATTCCAGACTCAGAGGAAGTAGGGAGGAAACTAACAGAGCCTCGAGGAGGTTCGATGAAAAACTGAAGCCAATAGGTAACTAAGCCAAGGGTCGGGTATGCGATCGACCAGAGAAAGAGAAAGATTCAAATTTATTTTCAAAAAAGAGAAGGGTGGAAATTGTTATTATTTTTATGGAAATGGAGGAAAATATTTTTGACATTTTTGGAAAAGAGGATGACAAAATGTTTTGGGGTGAAAAGAAGGAAAAATAGTTATGGTAAAACAAAGGGAAAAAGCTTTTGGTATTTTTTATAATAGAGGGGAAACATGTTTTTGACACTTTTGGTAAAGAAAGAGGAAAAATGAGAAAAAGGGTCTCAGCATGATCATTATTTGTATTATTATGTTCTCACTTGTATTAGGTTTACCTAAATGCAAAAATAAATGTCGGACGAAACCCGAGCCTGGGAAAATTAGGTTTAAAAAATATGTAAAAACATGGTTAGACTTGTTACCAGGCTCGTGGATAGGGTCCCGTTTTAAAAAAAAGATGAAATCGTGCAAATATTTGGGCGGCATGCCAACCCATCATTTCGATAGAGTTTCGGGTAGTAATCGAAAAACTAATTACGAGGGACCTAGGTTTGATGCCTATATGAGGGTATGCAGTTGTTGGGTTAATTAGAAGGGTTCCCCCCCCCCTGGCATGACTTCCATGATATATGT
Source organism: Sambucus nigra (assembly GCA_949130495.1). Taxonomy (NCBI): domain Eukaryota; kingdom Viridiplantae; phylum Streptophyta; class Magnoliopsida; order Dipsacales; family Adoxaceae; genus Sambucus; species Sambucus nigra. Next base: position 63,873,906 of record OX422207.1, on the reverse strand, counting down.
CTTGCTTTTGAGGGCAATCGGTACGTGTTGACAAGACATTTGATATACATGAGTGTACGTGGCTTGCCTCACTATATACCTCGTGGGGACAGTACGTGTGAAAGTAAATTCGATATACTTAACGTACGTGAATGAGTTCCCTGTGATATAGCTCTCATCATAACGGGGGGACCGTTCGATATACGTCGAAGGTACTTGACCAATGGAAGGTGAGAATCATATCGCTTAGGGTTAATGTGACCTACGGGACCAGCACCCATCAAGCAGTGTACCCCCAGTTACGGGACAAAATTTGGTCAACAACCATGCTCTTTGGTGATATAGTGTGCAAAATTCATGATTCTTGATTAACATATTATGGAGAGAGTATTTTATTTAGCATGATGATCACTTATACTAATAGAAAAGAATGTACAAGTAGATCTAGAATGGAAGATGAAGATTATACTAAGCATCGATATGTGAGATTGAGTGATGTGTGAATATCTACAAGTGAGTGTGTGGTAGTGAACCTAAGAATGGATCATCTACAAGTGGTGTGTGAAAAGTGTGAGTGAGCATGGATATATACAAGTGTTATAAGTGGAGGTGTGTGTTAGTGACACCTAAGCTTGGATATTCTAAGTGCAACATGTGGATATAAGTGATCCTATGTATAAGTAGTGTGAAGTGTACATGAGAAGTAACTACAAGTTTATGAGTGAGTAGTGATATAAGTATGATGTAGATATATTAAAGAAATAATAGAGGAAAAAAAGAGAACGTATAGGTAGGTGCATACGCACATGAGCAGAAAATAATAACACCCATCCAAACAGAGTCTAGACCTCTTATGAAAATAATCCCCAGCGGAGTCTCCACTGTGGCCATCCCGGATTCTCTCTCCCTTCTCTCCCGGTGGGGGGGAGGGGAAGAAAAAGGTCTCGCACCCGCTTTCTCTAAGAGTGCTTCCACCGTCGTCGATGTGGGGTAAATGTAAAGAGTTGAAGTCGCCAACCTATTTTGCACAAAACAGGTAAAAGAACATGCTGCCGCCTCGAGAGACGGGCATCAAAGACAAACTGATGCCTATGAAACCAATAGTTCGAAGGTTCGGGGGCTAAGTTACGAATAGGAAGGTGTTAGGCACCCATCCCGCCCTTTCGTTCTCTCATGGGCTTGTATTACTGTTTTCCTTTATTTCTCTGTGAAGTGTGTGTGCATTTATATATAAATGGAGATCGGAATTCCCCAACTCACATCATGGGAAAGATGGAGTGAGGTCATCCATAGGAATGTTTCCAAAATAATATTTAGAAAATACGATGTATGCGTTTATCGAGATATTGATTATTATAATGAAACGACATTTTATATTGGATAAAACACCAATAAGGATCACAAATATAATATATATTAAAATAATGTATTGATGAAAAGGTGACAAATGTGAAAATATAAAATTGGAGAACTGAGAAATTGGGCTCGAGTCTCAGGTTTCAACCCGAAACGCCTACGTAGCCTATAAAAGCATCAAAGTCCATGCGGAATAAGGGTGGGGTTTATCCCATAGATTCGAATGGGAATTTATTATATGTGTGTGTAGAAAATGTATTTTTAGTTTTGAGAAATTGTGATGGATAATCCCGTTGGAATTTATAGGTGTAACCCTCTTTTTATTTGTTTTGTTTTTTTATAGAAAATAAAGTATGTGAAATATAACTAATTAAAAGATGAGATATTAATGTGTATGAACTAAATTAAAAGCTAGATTAAGAATTTATGTAACTAATGCAAAAAATGAAGAAATTAAAGAGTTGGACCTTATTTGGAAAATTCAGGCATGATCTTGATCCTTGATGATCTCCCTTCGATGTCGAGATGAATGTTAGATGCGAGAGAATGAGATTTTGCTAAATTAGGTATAAAAAGGATGGGAATGAAAGGTTGAAAGGAATTTCACGCAAGAAAATCACGCAAGAAAGGAGTTTTCTCTCGAGACGCCTACGTAGCTTATAAATGGGTAAATGGGAAAATGGAAAATGAAAAATTGGAAAGTCCACGTAGTTTGCATGCGGCGTTAGTATGCGCAATATAACTAATAAATGATGAGATATTAATGTGTATGAACCAAAGTAAAAGTTAGATTGAGAATTTATGTAACTAATTCAAAAATAAAGAATTTAAAGATAGAGAGGGTCTTTTAGACCTTCTTTGGAGAATTACGACTTGATCTTGATCTTTGATGAGATCCCTTGAGTGTTGAGATGAATGTTGGATGAGAGAGAATGAAATTTTGCTAAATTTGGTATGAAAATGATAGGAATGAAAGATGGAAAGGAATTTCACACAAGAAAATTCCGCTGATTGCAAGAGAATATTTGTTGAGATCATTGATATTGATGGATTTGAGGTGTGCCTTGGGAGTGAAGTCATGCCATCTATTTATAGGGTAAGGGGGTGGCGATCGACATAGCCCTAACCCTGCCAATCGGCAGGTATCCCTAAACACATAACTGATAGGAAGGGAAATGAACCTGCCAATTGACATATTAGAAAGGTAATTTAAAGAACTTCAAGAGTACTTTGAGATACTATCGGGTTCGAGAGTTGACTTTGGGTCAAACGGGGCTCTGAAGCACTCGTCGGTCCTTTGGACGAGATCGTTGTACGAAAATAGATCGTTTGTCCAAACCGTAAGTTAGAATCGAGCACGGGGAAAATTATTGGAATGTTTACGCAAGGCACTTTGAAATTCCAAAGAGATTTTCTCGGTTCGAAAAGTTAACTTTGGTCAACCGGGGCCCAGAAGCACCCGGTGACCTTTCAGAGTAAAATTAATCATTTGTCCGTAACGTAAGGCTAATTTATACGCAGGTCAGACCATTGGAAAGGGTATTCAATGCCCTTAGAAGATTCATTCAGTCTTATACGAACTGAAGAGTTGAACTCGGTCAAACGGATCCTGAGAGCGCTTGGTGTCCTTCGAATCAATTTTTAGGGGAAAATAGATCGTTCATCCGGATGGTTATAAAGTTTTATTCACGGCTCAGACCGTTGGAAAGGAGTTTTAGTTCCCTTCAAATATTCAAAGAGTTTTTTCCCTAACATTGAAGTTGATTGGGGTCAAATTGGCCTTCAGATCGATTTTCGATGGTAAAATGGTTCATTCGACCAAACCGTATGCCGATTAATTCATGGGGTGGACTGTTGGAAAGGGTATTTAGAGCCCTTCTAATATTTATTGAGATTTCGCTCTGATGATAGAGTTAATCAGAGTCAAACGGGACCTGGGAGCTCCCGATGGCCTCTATATCGGTACTTAGAGTATGACCTAGGGTTTGTAGTGAAATGGGGAGGTTCTAGGGACCTAAGGAGAGACTTAAGAGTCCTTAAATGTGGTGTTTATAGATCCCCTTGACAGGTGAGCTTGGAATAAGTCAAAGACATCAAACAGACACCATATGATCTTTAGGAAAGAAGTTGATTATGCGAACCTAAGGGATGAGGATGACCGATGCAGAGGGTTGAGGCAAATTTTGGGGACCTTAGATAATGCTGGGATCACCATTCTATGGGTCGAGGTCAATTCTAAGGACCTAGGGTAGGGAGAGACCAATTCTGAGGGTCGAAGCCAATTCTGAGGGCTTAAGTTGAAGGGACCAATTCTGAGGACCTTAATTAGAAGTGACCAATTCTGAGGATTGAATTCAATTATGAGGGCTTAAGTAGACGCAACCAATTCTAAGGGTCGAGGTAAATTATCAGGACCTAAGTAGGGGCTACCAATTATGAGGTTCGAGGTTAATTCTGAGGGCTTAAGTAGGAGACACCAATTCTGAGGGTCGAAGCCAATTCTGAGGGCTTAAGTAGGGGCGACCAATTATGCGGGTCGAGGTCAATTCTAAGGGCCTTAAGTTGAACCAACCAATTCAGAGGGCCGAGGTCAATTCTAAGTACCTAAGTAAGGGCGACCAATTCTAAGGGTCGAAGCCAATTCAGAGGGCTCGAGTAGAAGTGACCAATTTTGAGGGTCGACGTTAATTCTGAGGACCTTAAGTTGAAGTGGCCAATTCTGAGGGTCGAAGCCAATTCTAAGGGCTTAAGTATGGTGTGACCAATTTTGCGAGTCGAGGTCAATTCTGAGGACCTAAGTAGAAGTGAACAATTCTGAGGGTCAAGGTCAATTCCGAGGACCTTAAGTAAGTAAGGGGCATAGGTTTCTTGGGAAGGTTTGGATATTCTTCTGGGGGGGGGAAACTAATATGAGGATTGCATGTAGCCCTGCTGGGGGAGCTTTTGGGTTTCTGTGGTGTCCGTTGGAGACGTTGTTAGGGAGATATCCAATTGGATTTGGGAATTTCTCTGGGGAAGTAATTCTAAGAGAAAAAGTGTGTATGAATTCGGTTGGGGATTTGATAGGATTGAAATAAAAAAAATCTTGGTGGAAAAAGTTCTAATATTCATTGTTAATTTTTGGAATTTTCTAGGGAATTTTTAAGATTTTTTGGTTTTTTTGGGGAATTTTTTTACAAAATTTCAGGGAGGTGCCGAACGGCAGGGTGTAGGGGGTGCCAAACGAAAGTGGCATGGTCTTTTGGGTTACCTCAGGCAGGTGAAGAGATAGTGACAATCAGTATGTGGTCGGGGACTACCGATCGGCATGCCACTTAGCACACTATAAAAAGGGGCAAGATTTCTTCATTTTTTCACAGCTTTCAGATCTTCTATCTTCTGCATTTCCTTTCAATGAACTGTTCTAGCATTCTTCTCTTTTTTAAGACTAAGAAATGGTGGATTTTTCAAGAATTTTGATTCACATGGCTTGGTTGAGTGTTGGCATTTGGAGTGGCGGGTTAGGGTTCCCCTAATACTGGGCAATGAAAATGCCTTTGACTCGTTTGAGCCGATTGCGGATGAGCGGATGCTTTTGCATGAGCTGACGCACTATTGATCCTTTAGGGTGGTGAACCCTAGTGGTTATGTAAGTGTTAATGACCATTGAAATATTTATTTTTTTCCTTTGTGTATTACCTTTTTTTTAACAAGGATTTTTCCTTTTTCTTTAACAGACTGATATATCAACATCCAACCTGCGTTCTTGGGCGACGACAGGGATGAAGGACATCTGGGAGCACCTTCCTCTGGTGATGCGTTGTGTGGTTTCGTTAGCTGGTTTTGGCAGTTGGGCATCTGCATTGGATGAGATGCCCCGTTCGACGACTGTCCTCTGCGCTTTGGGGGAGAGGTGATGGGATACCACCCACACCATGCATTTCGGTTTTGGGTAGATGATAGTGACTCCCATTAATGTACATCAGCTACTGGGTCTAGACTGTGAGGGCCCAGAAAGAGGTGGACCATACATAGCAAGTGACGCGGGTGGCGATGGAGGCGGTGTTGGGTGATGTTGGGTGAATAGTCTCAAAGGAATCCATTCGTCTCTCTCTTTTGAAGGAGGTTTTGTTGAGTAGGCAGATCAATAAGACTGGTGGGTTGAAGGTGAAACAGATGGCTCGTTTGTTTATTCTTTTATTGCTGGGAGGATTTTTGGTGGCAATGAGTGGAGACGTCGTCCATTTTTGGTTTTTGCCTTATTGAGGGTAATTTCCAATATCCCTCTCTTTGAGTTGGGGAGCCTGACTTTGGCGAACCTTTATTCATCTTTGGGTGCATTCAGTCGGTGCTGCTGGCAGACCTTTTATGGCGTCACATATCTTTTAGAGGTATTCTTTTCTTTTTTTTCATTTTTCCTTTATGCATTTTCCTTTACGTATTTGATTCTTGATTCCTTGATTTCTTTCTTCTGATTAACGACCCCTGTCCTTTGCAGACATGGTTCTATGAGGTGATTGGTATTAACACCCATTTGATAGGTTTGAAGGTTGAGTCAGTGGGGTACTTCTGCCGTGTGTACCGGTGGCGAAAATCCAACCGGCAGTCGAGACAGTCTGTTTCTTTGGCGACGGTGTGTCAGGTTTTGAATGGCCTAACGAGCGACCGGGTAAATTCTTTTTTCCTTTTGATACCATTTTTCCTTGATGATCTTTTGTTAGATATTGATTTTCTGTTGGGGATCTTGCAGGTGACCTTTTACCCTTGAGGGATGGCTCCTCAAGATTTTCTTGTGCATTCTCCGCTAACTGTGGGTGCTTGGCGTTTGATCATATTGCATGCTTGATGTAGTAGCATTGCACCTGAAAAGAGACTCAAACAAGGAAAAAAGAGATGCATATTTTGTTTGATTATCTGGATTTAGTGTCTTACTGTACATGCAATTTAATTTGCTGCTGAGTTTTTTTCTTTGAGAAAGTGTTGGAAAAGTGTGTTTTTTTAATTTTTTTTTTTTGAATATGTTGGAGTTGAAGATGGACTCAGAGGCTTAGTTGAAAAAGAGCTTTTCTTTTGAAGGGATTTATTTTGAGAAGAAGTAGTAAAAATGATTTTTTTGAAATTTTTGAGTTGTGGAAGGCCTTGATGGCTCGGTTGGCATATGTATTAGGGGAGAGAAAGTGGGGTTTTAAAGTGGTGCTTGTTGCCTTCATTGGATTGTGCTGAATCTGGTGTGTTGAAGAGACTATATTGATGCTGGAGCTGTTGCCCTGGGCTTAACTTCGAAGCTACTACTGGTGATCGGAGACCTTTTGGTGGACCCTTAGCTTGCTGCCATCACTGCGTGGATGTCATACTGTCCTAATCCCAGGGTGGTAATCCTGGAAAAGATCCTGAATGGTCTAGATGCTTGGAGGAAAGGTCATTTTGATTTTCTAAGGGGCAGCCCAGTTATGTTGTTCATGTGGTTGTCTGAGAGATTCCACTTGACAGTCCCCCCTGAATATCCCTTAGTAGATGTGTCAAACGTTTTCATTCACTACTTCATTAGTTTCGGCCCAAATATAAAAAATTGGGAGAACTTGTTTGTGGAGCACGAGGCTCGATTTTTGTGCTGATCAGTACCTTAGTGGGGAGAGCAACAGCCTATTTTAGAACTGGGGGGATACCAGTATGTTCGATTGGCTGGCCTCTGGCAGACCTCTTTTTACTTTTATTGGCGGCTCATGTGTCAATTTGGGTGGGAGCAGATTGTGCCACCTAGGACACAAGACATATTTCCTGTGGAGGATTTGACAGAACGCATGCGCATGCGGTTGGGTTCTCTGTGGGAGAATCATCGATCACCAACCCGCCCTTCCCAATCTATTGGCAGAGTTTGGCATGTTTTTGAGGATTACATGAAATGGCTGTTGAGGAGGGTAGTGGCTAAGATGTTGGCCGAAGAGACTAAGCTGGCTTGTCATGTTGACACCATGGAGGGAGGTGTTATAATTTTCCCTAGGCTAGTCCGGGTTTACAGTTCCATGGAGCGCCTTCGGTATTTTATCTAAGAAGGGGAAGTTTGAGGACCCCAAGATGTAAATGATGATTGTAAGGACAAAATTTCCAATTGATTCCATTGTATAGTTTTGACTTATTCCCGGAACAAAACACGTTTAGGTCATAGGTCGTATTTTTATTGTCACAATCCCACACAGACTATGACGTGTTTGAAGACTAATTGAAGACGTTGCGGCAAAGCTTAAAGGAATTAATTATGCCAAAGTTTAATTGGTGCAAGTTTATTCGTCTTCAAGATAAATTGATGTCCGAGATCACTCAGGTATGAATGAGTATTTTTAATGAGACTCGAAATTTATTTTAAAATGATTAAGGATGTCATTTTTATTATATAAATGTCTTTAAAATATTTTTAAAGTGCTTGAAACAGTTTACACTTCATTTAAATCCGATAAGACGAATTAGAGTTTGAGTTTGTTTAGGAGTCTAATTCGCCATGTGTCGTTCAAACGACTGGACTAGTCGTTTGCACGAGATACACATCTCATTCGAGCAACAGGCCAGTTTCGCTCGAATGACACACCGCCTTAAGGATTTTATTTAAGGCATATTTTTCATCAGATTTCGTGAAGTGTGCATTCTGCGAAAATCAGTATTCGTCCAGAACATTTCTGCACACAAGTTTTCTAAGGTTTTTCAAAGTTAATGCATCCTTAGAGTTTCAAAGGTCCGACTATTCATTAATATATGCTATATTGATCTTTATGGAACCAAGAAGAGTTGTTCTACACTTGAACATTGCTGGTTTTATGGTGAAGATTCGATGGAGTTCGATTTCAACATCGTAAACGTTACAAGCCATATCGATGGATATCGAGACATACGTGGAAACGTGTGTTGTGGACAGGCATCGTGGAAGAAGGTTACTTTCTACGTGGGAACGGTGAGAGGAGTGGTTAAAGATCAGAGGAGCGTCAAGTCTCGTGGGTGGATCGAATCGTTGAATAAGACTACCTTCTGTACCTTTGCAAAACCATATTCATAGTGATTGTTTGGCTTGGGCCGTCCGAGATTTTTCTTGCTGTGGTTTTTCTCGTTCATTCGGCATTGTGAGTATTATTTACTTTATTTTACTTGCTTTAATCACAAGAGGGATGTTTAGTATTAATCAAGATAATATTTGGATAAGTTAGAATTTGTTCACAACTTGGTGCGAATTAAAAATTGGAAAAAGGATTTTCACAAAAAGAGAAATTTGTTTTGTCATCCTTCAAACACTTTTCGCATAAGAATTTAAAAGGGACCATCATATTGGTATCAGAGCTAGAAATATATTTTTATTGTGTTTGATCCCTTGTGTTTTTCGAGATGAATTTGGAGGTTTTGAAAGTTTTCGTGCTCTTATTTTTTATGGCACAAATTATGCTTATTGGAAAATACAAATGAGAAGTGCTTTAAAATCTATTGATGAGCGTGCACTACACCAAAATGGGTAAATTGTCACCCTTCATGCGTTTAGCCTTGTCACGGTCAATGACTGTGACAACAAACACGCATTTTGTGTCACGGTCATTAACCGTGACAAGGCCGTGATAAAGTATTGTCACGGTCATTGACCGTGACAAGTCCATGACAATTCTATTTATCACGAACACCATAACAATACTTATAATGTTGTCATGGTTAATGATCATGACAAATGTCGCAGCAAAAAAACACTTTCTCTTCTTTTTTTCCCCGCCGTTTCTTCCCTCCTTTTTTCTCTCTCTCTCTACGCTGCTCTCTCTCTCTATTTACTTTCAGGTTACTTTCTCTCTCTCTCTTCCATTTATATATATGATGGTGGTCATATGATAGGAAAACGAGTGAAATTAACGAGTTTACAACATGAACAAGTAGCTCGTTATCTATTTGACACACGTGAATATGTCGAAGAATGGAAAAAGTAAGTTTCGATTATTATAATGTTTAATATTATTTTAGATTATTTTATACATGATTAATTTTGTAATATGCAGAAAATATGAAGCCTGTGAGAACAATAAAAGATGAAAAACAATGGTAGAATCGGACAGCGAATTTAGGCTGTGGTTGACACAAGAGGTAATTATAATGAAAATGGTTGTTATATAACGTTACATTACACTCAAATTTTACAACTAATATAATTAATTTATCTATATTCTGAGCTCTTAAAGACGAGTGATGCGACATCAAGGCTTGCTCGTCTAGCCACTGGACCCTTGTTCATGGCGCAAGAGTACAAAAAGTATCGATTGAACGATTATATTTTCGACGCTAAAGTGTACGAGGAAAGTACAAATGTACAGAACTCGGGCATTTCATACAAGGCTCTTACTTTCTTTCGAGCGACCGCAAAAGATAAAAACCTCGTTGAAGCTGAAATGACTTACTATGGTGTAATTTGAAATATATTTGAATTGGATTATATAAGCTTCAAAGAGGTTGTATTTTACTATGACTGGGTAAGAGTTGAGGATAAAAATGCTTGTAAAGTTGATCCTGTCACCAATTTGATCATGGTTGACTTGTCCAAGTTGAAGAGCAACGACCACTTGAGCAATGAGCCATTTGTTTGTGCATTTCAAAAGGTTAACAAAGTGTTTTACTCGGAGTATATCAACAACGAGCTGTGGTCAATTGTCCAACACGCGCCAAATCGTCTAAATAGTAGTGTGGATGACTTGGCTGCTCCTACCGAATATCAATCCATTTTTTATGATAACCAGAATTTTAAACAATTTTTCAATTTGTAATAAATATTCCAATTTGTACCGAACTATTCCAATGTGTTTGGACAATTTGGGAGTGCATAATTTGTGTATAATATTCTTAGTGGCTTAAAGTTGTTACTTTTGGAGGAATTTTCTATTATAAATTGAATTTGAATTTGAATTTGAAATTTAATTTTTGTTTATACTAATCCATGAATATACGATTCTTACCTTTAATAGGTGATTAGTACATAGTTATATGGGGTGTCCTATTTGTGGAGAGGAGACATAATATCTTCGTCTATCCTTTATATCCGAACACTATGTGGAGAGGAGACATACTAATCCGTGAATTAATGAGTGATGCTCTGCAAATTCCTTCCAACCGTTGTGTAGCCAAACATCACCAGTTGAAGTTTTCAATTACACTTTCCATACCCCACCACTTGGAACCTCTAGCAAAACATGGGAAAATATGGAAAGTGGAATTGACAACTTCAACTGGTGATGTTTGGCTACACAACGGTTGGAAGGAATTTGCAGATCATAACTCCATAGGATTATTGCATTTCTTAGTGTTCAGATATGAAGGGAATTATATTTGACACGATTGTCCGGGGTAAATTAGTTGGAAGGAGGTGCCATATGAGTTCAAGTTAGTTGTTTGGGTGGCACTACAGGTAATGTATTTATATTTATATTTATATGAATATGAATATTTAAATTTCAATTTCGATTTCGATTTCAATTTTTATGAATATTTGCATGTTGGGTGGCACTACACTCTTGTGCAGTGTCTTGTAGTGGTTGATTCTTATAGTGGAACTGGAACTGGAAATTGGTGCTGGATTTTCTCAAAAGTTGTCCTCTTCTAGAGGTTCTTATCTTTGAGGTACGTCAAGGGTTCATAACATCACTTCCATCTAAATAGTTTGTAGATTTGAGATAATTGATGGTGATGTTGTTTCTTATTATATTCGGGTTTTTCAGTTTGTTGTAAACAAATCGGGACATCGTGGTTGGAATGGTATGTACCTAATTGTTTGAGATCACACCTAAAGACAATCGAAATTACGGGATTCAGGTCGAACAATGGAGTTGAACAGTTGAGGTACTTTGTGGAGAATGCCAAAGTTTTGAACAGGTAGGGGATTATTTCTATTTTGAATGTATATTTGAACTATCTCAATTTTATCTGGATATATAATGTTTGAACAGGTACAACGTTGCTATAACAGGTACATATATACTATTGGGCAGTGGCAGTGGCCATACTGCCCAGTAGATTTTTTTTCAATTCTGCCCAGAATTGTCACGGTCAATGACCATGACAAGTCCTTAACAAAGGAAGTTATCACATACTTGTCACGGTCATTGACCGTGATAGTTTTTTTAAACACTATCACGATTTTATCACGGCCCTTAACCGTGACAAATCTTGTCGCGGTCAAGGCCCGTGACATGACCGTGACAAATCTAATAAACTTGTCACGGTCAATGACTGTGATAAGTCCGTGATAAAAACATTTGTCACCCCAAGAATTATCACGATCATTGACCTTGACAAGTCCAACTTATCAAGGTCAATGACCGTGACAATTCGACAGATTTGGTGTAGTGGTGTTTGGTTAGCGGTTGAAAAGGGTTGGACACCACTAGTCACACAAGTGGGTGGGGTCACTAGTTTGAAACCCGTTGAGTAATGGACTGATGTTGAACATAGGCCTGCACCGTACAACTCTAAAGGTATGCACGTAATTTCCTCACATGTCACACTTGAAGAGTATAATAGGATCAGGAATTGTGAAACTTCAAAAGAGTCTTGGGATACACTTGCACTTAATTATGAGGGCACTAGCACGGTTAGGGCATCTAAGTTACAAAACCTCACTACACAGTTTCAAATAATTAAAATGTTAGATAGTGAGTCGTTGATGTGTTTTACGCTAGGTTGTCTAATATTGTCAACTTTTTGTTTAACTTAGGAGAGAGGATTCCCGTTAAACGTGTCATAAAGAAAATTTTGAGATTTTTGCTGAGTAGGTTTGATACAAAAGTGACCGTTTTAAACTCCTTAGGAATGCTTGATTCGACCAAACTTGAAGAGATTGTAGGTGACTTACAAACCTATGAACTCGATATGTTTACCTCCAAGCAAGTGACAAAGAAAGAGAAGGGCATTACTTTAAAAGCCCTAAAGGAGGAAATAAAAGTTTTGGATGACGATTCCGATTACAATTTTGAGGATGTCGCCTTGTTGGCTAAAAAGTTCAAAATTTTCTTGAGTTTCAAAAGCAATCAAAAAATGCCAAAAAGTTTGAGAAACTCAAGAACAACAAGGTTGAGTCCACCCCTAAAAATAAAAGTGAGAAACTTAATAGGGTTGAGTTGGATAGGTGTTTTGGGTGTGAGGGGTATGTTCATAAAGTTAGCGAGTGTACCACTAGACTTAAGAAAGAGGGAAAGAAACCAATAGCTTATAATGCCACCTAAAGTGATAGTGATACGAAAGAGGGAGAGAGTTCCCCCAATGAGAGAAAGTTTGTTGCTTTCTTGGCATGTCATGTAAGCAACTACGATAAATCTTCCCATAAAGATTCTTATGTGCGTGACACTTTCAAGACCGTTGAATCCCAAGTGAGTGAGGGAGAAGTTTGTGAGGATGAGGAGGTAGATGTGAAAGAGTTGCAAGTTGCATTTAATCAGTTGTATGCCGAAGCGGTGAAAGTGAAAAAGGCTAACTCTAAATTGCAAGCTAAGTTGAATGAGCATGCCATAGAAAATAACGATGCTTTGATTGAGGATCTTAGGGTATGGGAGAAAAAACTTAGGGAGAAGCTGGAATACGTTGAGAAAGAGAGAGATAGTCTTCATGGTTTGATAGAGACTTCGAAAAAGGAATTGCTAGAGTTTGAGGAGTCTAGGCGTGTGCTTGAGTCTAGGATTTGTGAGTTGGAGGAGAAATTGAAAGACTAGAATAAAGTTAAGTTTGACTTGGAATCTAGGTCAGAAAATTTAGATAGGATGTAGGTATGGTATAAGCTACGATGATAGAGTTGTTCCTATTTCCAAAGCCAATACCAACCGTGTGAGAGAGCACGCTAGGAACGTGAGGAGAGGTTGACATTTTGGTAATCATTCCCGCCATGTTTATACTTTCACACATTACGGTAGGAAAGTTCACCTTAGTCGTTTTTGTTATGACCTTAGGTATGCTCCTTGGAAGTTTAGGAATAAAGTCATGTTTGTTCCCAAAACCCATACCCCTCATGTTACACCTACTAAGGTTAGGAAATCGGATTTAGTGCTTTAGGTCTAAAACTTCATGGTTCTCATTTGGTTGCACTTGATTCTTCCCATGCTAAATCTAAATGATGATTATGTTACCATGTTTGTCATACGCTAGTCTTTGCATCATGATTTATATCTTGCTAGTGTTTTGACATGTGTATCATTTTTATATTATTTTTTTTCATTTATTGAGTCTTCTTTGAAAAATACAAAAAGATTTTTGTTATAATTTTTTTTTGAGAAAATACGAAACGATTTTGCTTTTTTGAGTCAATATATGTTGAAAAACCAAAAATATTTTCTATTTTTTTGTTTTTGAGTTTACATGTTTGATGTGGCATAGTGGTGTGCTTCCCCCCCCCCCCCCCCTTCTTTTCATTATCCATGTGGCTAGGACATTTGGTCATAATTATTGATGCTTAGAATGACCTTCACCATTGTATTATGGGGATGTTTCGAAGTTTATATGCATTTTGATTAGACTTTGTATATATGTCATCTTTGGACACATGCACGAGTTTATATGGATGTTTGACATCTCTTGTATATTTGAGTTTGGTGAGACGTTCTTATCTTAATTTTATCATCTATGCGTAACTATACATAAGGAGGAGGTGTGCATGTAATAACCATTTATCGTGAGGATTATTGTTAAAAATTTGAGTGTTCACGGGAAAGGGATACAAGAGTATAAAATTGACTCATCGTGAAAGCCACTGTTTAAAAAGAGCTCGAAAAAAATTATAGGTAATAAAAATAATCATATGCCAAAATATGGGCCATTAGTTTATGTTCATTCAAAAGATAATATGATATATATTTGAGGGAGTTTGGATGGATAAATCGTATCATGACGCTATTGTTTGTAAAATCGTCAAAATTCCGGATTTGTGTGCATGTTTGATTGTTTAGTTCATTTAGCTCATACTTTAAATGTCACATATGGATAAAATAAAGTTTGATGATTTATCGCTATCCATTAGAGCTTCTTGATCATTTCGACGTGTTGGAATCATGATCCATTTGTTGTAGTTCACGCACATACATTCCATGTTCATGTTTGAGCACATCGATACTATGTTAGCATGTAACTCACATTTGGTTATTTTGAGTTTTCTTAGTTTAGCTACTGTGTTGGTATTGTTTTGCAGTTTTGAGCCCCTTCCAGCTAGATTTTTTATGAAATATTTTCATTGGACAACACTATTTAACCTTCTGAACTGGAACTGGGATTTGAGATTTCTCGTTCGAGCGAGATCTTCTTGTCGCGCGAAGTTGTCATTCTAACGACATCATTTTATCGTTCGAGCGACATATCATTCACGTTCGAGCGACCTGGTTTGTTTTCTACTTTATTTTGTTTCAGTACCCTGCTTCCTATAGTTTCTTATTTTGGTACTGATGGTTGCTACTGGGTTTGTTATGCAGTGTACTTTGAATGTTCACATATTTTTCTGCATTAATTTATTCAATCACACTTGCTTAGTTTGATTGATTCCTTTGTGTGATTATTGTTTGCTAGCTACGGATTTGTTACTGATGATCATTATTAGCTGGTTGTTTGCGTGATTATCTTTATATATTTCATTGATTATGCTTGTGCTAGATATTTGCTAAATTGGTATCTTTTCACCGGGTTGTATCTTGGAGACAAAAAGGGGGAGAGATGTATGTGATGTAGGGGGAGATTTGTTGAGAACGTGTTTGTTTGTCGCACGCATTTATATCTAAATTGGTATCTTGTTTATGTGCATATTTGATATCCTGATTTAAAAGTTATTTTTATTTCAAATTGGAATCAAAATATTTTTCTCACATATTTCATTATGATTTATATAATTTTTTCTTCCATACTTCACTAGGTATTTGTCTGTTTCATGTGTGTAGGCTTGCTTAACAAGATTCGAGATTTCAACACTACATCACATTCAGACATTCTGAGACAGTTCAAGATTGTCGATCCATTATTCATTAGTCTTGTGCTGTATTTTTTTTATTTTGGGTTTATGGATGGGATTTAGGCGTCATATGGCATGACGGTCCAGCTTAAGCATTTCACTATTGGTTTTGTCCCGGAATAGTTAAAGGGAGAGATTTGTAAGGATAAAATTTCCAATTGAGTCCATTGTGTAGTTTTGACTTATTCCAGAAACAAAACACGTCTGAGTCATAAGTCGTAGTTTTAACCAACCATTCACACGAGATACACATCTCAATCAAGCAACAGACCAGTTTCGCTCGAACGACACACCGCCTTAAGGATTTTATCTAAGGCATGTTTTCCATCAGATTTCGTGAAGTGTGCATTCTGCAAAAATCAGTATTCGTCCAGAATGTTTCTGCACACAAGTTTTCTAAGGTTTTCCAAAGTTAATGCATCCCTAGAGTTTCAAAGATCCGAGTATTCATTAATATAGGCTATATTGATCTTTATGGCACCAAGAAGAGTTGTTCTACACTTGAACATTGCTGGTTTTACGGTGAAGATTCGGTGCAGTTCGATTTTAGCATCGTAGACGTTACAAGCCATATTCGTAGACACTGAGATATACGTGGACGCGTGTATTGTGGAAAGGCATCGTGGTGTAACACCCCGTATTTTTATTACATTAAATAATTATGGGATTAACTATTATTGTTGGATCAATTAAATTATAATGTGAGAAATTAATTATTAATTAATCCGGATTAAAATAATTATTAACTAGCGTGCCAAGGGTTAATACTTTTTGATGAAAATTATTGAATATCACTTTGTGGATATGTAATATGGAATGATAAAATTATATAAATTGTCGATAGTAAGAAATACAACAGTTTGGTATATTAAGTCGGGACGCGCGTGTGAGTCGTGTCAAAACTAATTTAATGGATTAAAGAAGTTAATTATTTTTAAGTAACTCGCATGGACATTTCGAGTGCGCCATTGATTCCGGAAGGGTCAAGATAGTCAGAAAACTCTACCCGGGTATTTTATTTGGACTCCGAAATATTTTTAGGCCGAACCGGCACACTGTAGGGGTAATTTTGTCATTTGGATTTTTGAGGAAACAAAATGGACGAAAATTAGATAATTAAATATGAGTGTACGTGGGTGAGAAGAAGTCTGTCAGTTCTAAAGCTGAGAGAGTGGGAGAGAGAATCACAGAGGAAGATGGAGAGAGTCCATAGGTGTTCTTGGTGCAAAACTCAAGAACTCCAACCACAAATCCCACTAAAGCGTAGATCGAAAGACGAGGAACAAGTTTATACCAATTTCATCAGCGGTTTAGAACATCATAATCGAGGCAAGTGTTTATTACTTTCTTTCTATTAGCAATAATTATACTCATGTTAGTATAGGAATCAAATATATGATGTAGAATTAATTTGGGTAAATTTAGAGAATTTAAATCATGGATTGAGAGTTATTTTGATGAAGAATTGAACACCTTTGCCTGTATAATAGAAATCCCAAAATGTTATGTTGAAATTGAGAACCGAATCTGAGTTTTAATTTAGAGTTATGCACATAATTTGAGAACTATAGTTCTTGATAATTAAATTGGGGATTTTGGATTTAATTGATGATTAGTGATCATTTAATGATGTTATATTGTTGGAAATCATATATAGATGTCATGTAGTTGATTGAGTTGAATTATTGGTGTTTGGACTAATTATTTTAGAGGTTTTAGGTTTAAAAATGGTGGAAAACGAAACTGTTAAGGATGTATAACGTAACAGGTCTGGTGGGGAAGAATACTGTTCAATCTCGTTCGAATGAGATTGAACTTGGTTCGAACGAGAAAGGATCTCGCGAGATGTCATTCGATCGACATCTGACCTCGTTCGAAAGACTGGTCCAAAACTTGGAAAATTTCAATTTTTGCCCAATTAGGTTTACACAGTTATTTTGAGATAGGAAGTTGTCATTTGGTGATTGTAGCAGTGTGCAGAATTGCTAGGGAGTATTCGTAGAATAATACTTAAAATATTTAGAAAGGTGAATTAACCTAGGAAATTCGAGAGAGTGAATAATGGAAATAACTATATTATAAGTAGTAATGAGAGAATACTACGTATGGGAAATACATGTAAGGGTTGGGTGAAGTCCTTAAATTTTAATAGGATGTGGGAATGCCTATTATTTGAATATTATTATTGTGTGTATAGCATACCTACGCTGCTTGCTATCGGGGCGAGGTTTTCGGGCAGTGGACAGCCTTATCCTGGATGACCCAATGGGGGGATATTTGACTTGTACCCAGAGTATATTAACTTGGTTACGTGTTATTTGAGATGTAGGATAGTTTCAACGGATGAATGGGAGTGTAGGTATGTGTGTGACCCATTTGACTGAGGAATATACTCACCTCCAATATTTGTGTTTTGAATTTATGGTTCGTGAGGGATCGCACCAGTTGTCCTTTATACAATGAGCAATACACCGGGACATGATAGCAGAGTATGCATTGTGCCAAGTGGTCCTAACCAAGCGGTGTAGGATTAGTGTGTGTGTGTGTATATATATATATACACACTAGGGTGTACCCGTGCCGATGGCATGGTGATAAATTGTCTCCCGGGTATTTGTTGTTATAGGATACTCATACCTATAAAACATGTTATTTTTTCTTTTAAAAAACTTTGCAGCCGTATGGTTTTATTCATTTGACATCTTTGTAACACTACACATCAACATGTTAATGTCACTTTAAAATTCAAATGAAATTTCATCGTATTTAATTACAATGTTACACACATGCTTTATAACACTGTATAATCTACCTAAACGTGTTTCACCCATGTAAGTCACTTATATCACTAAATCACATTTCAATTTAGACTACTTGTATCATTAAAGTCACGTTTCACTTTTATCACTAAAGTCACTTGTTCTTCATCTGGTTTGTGCTCGGTTGTAAAAGGCATGATATCTCAACTACGTGTCTAAAAAATTTCATGTAACCTATAGTGTAAATAATTTTTGTATATTCTTTAAATAATTAGTTAATTTTGTTCTAATAAATTATTTTTTTAATTCAATTTTTTTTGCAATTTCACATTCTATGGTCGTTTGAATAAACCAATTTGGTTAATCGATTTATTCATCTACTTTATAGGACCTTTTAAATTGATAACAAGGCTCACGTACCAACCTTATAGTGTACTTTTGTGATTTTAAACAAATAAAAAAATATTTAGAACAATTTTAATTAGTTAAGATTACAACTGATTAACTTGTAATTTTTAATCAATTTTGGCTTACCAAACCTTAACGTCACTTATTGGATGAAGTGGTGTTTTCATTTGAAAATTAAATTTTAACAAAATAATTTGCATTAGATACATGAAGAGATGTTCACTTTCGAATTTATACGGACATGTCTAAATACTGTTTGTGAAAGCTGAATTTTTACTTTTCACCAAGAAAATCAACTTGCATTGAGCCATGTGTTGTGTTGTGTAATAGATAGGCTAAATATTTTGAAAGGCTGAGGTAAAGTACCCACAAACAAAATAAATACTATGCGTTTGGTAAAAAGTATAAATTCAACTCATTTTGTGTGACACGCTGGCGTGTCGTAACTGTAAGCATCTTTTAGACCCCGGCAAGACTCACACCATGAGACCCACAAAATGAACCAATACAAACGCAACACGTCAGTGAGTCACAAAAAATGAATCGAATTTGTGAGTCAGCCTAGAATTATGATTTGATAAATAAACTTATTTTGTTCTTGTGTGATATTTAAAAATATATATTGCAAGAAATGGTTTAAAAGGGTTCAAGAAATAATTAAATTGAATAAAAGGGTTCAATAAACATTTAAATAGAGAACAAACATTGTTTTAATACATTTGTTTTCCAATAATACCACACTCACATCACATGCTCAAAAAGATTCTATAAACGGATTTGAGCATTTTCTAGCACCTATGCCACTTTTCTAAGGAATCCCCTTGACAGACAACAAAGTGTAAAAGTGGCCCTTTGATTGATTTAACAATTTAAAAAACTTTCTTGAGCCCAACAACTTTTAGTCCTTGCATCATACATCCGCCTTTAAATGTTTGCTCTCAGTGTAAACTATGATAATAATAACCTCAAAGAAACATTTTACCAAACATTTAATATGCCAATATCGAAATGTTTGGTCTCACTAACTTAAAACATTTATAACATTTTACCATCAAATCCAAATTCATCAAACCAAATTCATGAAATTTAAAACATTTATAAAATTATATTTCAAACTACAAAATATTAAGTGACCCACAGACACACGTGTATCAAATTCATCCACAAAGATTTTTTTTCCAAATCATAGGAAGATCAATGTTCAGTATCCAGCAGGTGATACACAGTTGAGGAAAAATTTTAAAGACTAAAAAAGGGAAGATTAATGTTAAACCTTCAAATAAACTAACCCTCTCAAATAATCCCTAAAAAAGTCTTTGACACTTCCTGCTTCGTGGTTTTAAAGTCCAAAAGTCACATGAGGTTTTTATTATTTGGGGATGAATCTAAGAATGAGAAGACGAAGATGTGTCTGTGATGGGTCACTCCAAGAGGTGAAAAAAAGTTATGAATGTGAGAGAGAATGTAATCTTAAGTTCAAGCTAAGAAACGAAATATCCACAACTAATCGATTAAAAGTATTAAAAAAATACCCACAACTAATATCTAACAAAGAAGGTTTCACAGTAACATAATTTGAAACGGACAAAAAAATCTTATCCCTTACGATAAAAAAATTAAAAACCTTCACTTGTGAGTGATCTTTCCAAACCACTTTAACAATGGGATGAGAGGTGTTTCATGGGGCGGACCCGCTTGGGAAAAACGGGTCAGATCCTCCGCTCGGGACGTAAGAATTTTCTCAAAATCCAGTGATCATATCATCTTTTTCTGCAAAAAAAAAAACACCAAAGGATATAAGATCTTGAAAAAAACTCAAGTCCCCAAACTCAAAACTATAATCTAAACTCCAATTTGAACACAACATCAATCGTGACAGATGGTGAAAACCTAACCATACCTGAGATATTTATGTAGGTCAGGGCCATTTTGGGAACCTCACAGCCATCCTCAGTCAGTATTACACGCATTAAAGGTCTGTCACCATTTTCAACTCCAGATGAAAAAAAAATGGAAGAGAAAGTTTAACACAACAAAAGGCGAAAACAACAAAAACAAAATCACGTGAGCGGTGTGTGGAAAGATTTGATCAAACAACAAAAACTCCAAATGAATAATAACTCCATATGAAAAAAACAAAAATCTTAAGTTCAAACAACAAATAAAACTCCAGACGAAAAATAAATGGAAGAGAAAGTTTATGTGACAATGTGGAAAGATTTTTGTTGTATAGATGAAAAATAAAAGTTTAACCATTTAAGGTCTGTTACAGAAACTTTAACCCCTTCACCCAAAACAACGCAAAAAAAAATTATAGAGAGAGAAACAATAGATACACACCCTTCCAATTTTTGGCATTTTACTTTATTTTCCATCATTGATAGAAACCCTCCCTCATTAATCGATGACAGCGTGAGAGAGAGAATTTAAGAACAAATTTTCGTGTTGGGTTATGTATCCGATGAGAGAGAGATGAGGAGGTGTGAGGGAGAAGACACATAGAGATAAGGAAGAAAGAAATTGATGAGTTGGATTTAGCTTAGGACTATCCTATTTCTTGAGCCTTGTGCTCTTTTTACCTGCACATTTTCTTGAGCCCTGTGTCACCCGTTGTTTAAGACAAAAACTCACTCATTAAATCTGAGGTTAAATCTGAACCGCTAGTTGATAAACACCAAATCCACCATATTTGATCTCAACCGTGAGTTGGGGGAGACCAAAAAACCCTCCTCCTTTATTATATATATATTTATGTGTGTGTGTGTGTGTGCGCGCGCGCGCACTTGTCATTATGTCTACTGTGTGTAACTAGTAGATATGGTTATAATAATAATTGCTTTGGGCCAAGTGGTATTAACCAAGGAGTGCAGGTGTAGTATACATATATAGGGATGAGGTGACTATATATATGAATAAACCTGGGAAAATTCTACTGTGTGAAATTACTAAATAAAGTAATAATAAGGAATGAAATAATCTTAGTGGGTAACAGATTAACCAGCCGAACGGTGAATAATGATATTTAGTTGTGTGGGATAAACTATTTCAATAACGTATTTTATAGGCGATACGGGTATACTAATAGTGACGTAGATGGTGGTATGGTGACTTCAAACTAGTTAGGTTGGGTAGCAAAACTAATAGGGGGTAGATGTACGTTAGGCGTGCACAATAGATGAGAGGTGAGAATCTTATGTGATACTCCAATAAGCTAGCATCCACATAATAGTTGCTTTATTGCAAATTTTTAATACTTGCTAAAATAAATATTTTTACAACTCGGGATCTGACCCGTCTCTTGTTGTTCTTCTCTCTTTTGATATATATATGTATTATATCAGGTGCCCAGCCACAGGGTTACCAGGCTTAGTCGTGTGGATCATTTAGCGAGCTGCAGCGGTTGTGGGAGTTGCAGGTCTTTGCACTTAGACGTCTCTACCATTTCCTTCATTTCCACAGACATTTCCCTTAGG
This sequence comes from Sambucus nigra, assembly GCA_949130495.1. NCBI lineage: Eukaryota > Viridiplantae > Streptophyta > Magnoliopsida > Dipsacales > Adoxaceae > Sambucus > Sambucus nigra. The sequence continues at coordinate 63,851,968 of OX422207.1, read as the reverse complement.
GCGTGTTTCGCCCATTCTCAGTCATTTTATTAGAGATTGTACTCAGTTTACTTTAATAGTTTATTTATGTTACACCAGCGGATTTTATGGTTTGTTGGTTTGAGACTTTGAATTGGAATATTTTATCCAGTCTTATTTATTGCAGTAGTTGTTTCATGTCCAGTATTTATTATATTCATGTGGAATGTAGATAGCTTACATCTTAAAGAACGGGATTATTAATGGATTATTTGAGTATAATTAAAATTAAATGTTGTGACACTTAGCTTAATTATTTATTAGGTGATAAATAAAGAAATTATTTTTCGACGGCAATGCTAACAATGAATCCACTGAACATTCTATTTTAAATTTTATAAAGGACTGATCACCAGGTATTTAATTAGGTGGGGTTTCATAGGTTGTATCAGAGCATCAGGTTCTAGTGTCCTTAGGATCTAGGGCTGTGTTTTTTTTCGAACTTTCTGATTTTTTCGATTTGCGATCTGATTTTTTTCAAATTTGGAATCAAATTTTAGTTTGCCGATTTTCGATTTTCAATTTTTCCAAAAAAAATTGGATCGAAAATCAAAAATAATTCTGAATTTTCTGATTTTTCGATTTTTCCTATCCGATTTTTCTGAAACTATGCCGATCCGAATTTTTTTTATTTTTTTGAATTATTTTCGATTTTTTGGGAATTATTTTTTGATTTCTGATTTTTTCGATTTTTTGAATGTTTCTCATATCCCACATCGGTTGGGAGAGGGAGAGGGCTCCCAAATATGCTCTATAAAAGGAGAATATCCTCCTAACTTCTACACAAATGAAAAAATGGGCCAAATTCGCATGTATTTACATGTTGGGTTAAGCCATTTTTTTGTTTATTTAAAATGAGAATTTCGAGTAATCGAAAATCCATAATTTATTTTTTGGAAATTCCGAAATTTCTGGAATTTTCATATATTTTGTGAATTTCACATTTTTTCCGATTTTCGTCGATTTTTCCGAATTCGGGAATTTTTTTAATTTTTTAAAAAAATCGTATCGAAAATCGGAATAGTTATTTGATTTTCGAAAAAATTAGATTTTTTTCCGAAGAGGCATTTTCTGATTCGATCCGGTCGAAACACAGCCCTATTAGGATCTGTGCGGCTTTTGACGTTTCAGCGTAGCGTTCTTTGATCTAGAGCCTTACTATAGGATTGTTATATTCCCTTACGTGAGTGACTTACGTTCTCCTGCTATGAATTATAATGGATGTGACTCATTATATGAGATCGTGTGTGCTTTTAGCACCAAACATTATAGGACGACCAGTGAGGGCCATAGGAAGGACTGTGGGAGAAGAAGCCCGACAGAAGACATAGAATAATCTGAGAATGGCGATCATGTAAATGTCACCATGAGTAATATTTAAGGAAGTGATAATAGAATTATTAATCGGGAACAAAGGTTTCCCCCGGCACAGTCGTAGGTAACAGTGGAGCGATTTCTAGACCACTTGGAATAGTCGACGAGGGGGAAATCATAGATACTCTTTTGAAAAGTCATCGGTGAAGATGCGGAGAAGAAAGAGAGAAAGTGTAACAGACCAATGAAAGTAGAAAATTCGAAGGCAATTGTGTATAGTGGAGTGCCGCGACACTCAGAATTAAATTTGGAGTTAAAATTGTAACTCTTAAGAGCGACATAAATTGATTAGAGTCAATCACCACATATAAAGAAGTGTGTTTGAAATTTAAAGAGAAATTTGGGTACGATTTGACTGTGTGGTCTTCCATTCGATGATGTAATAGAGTCACAAGTAAAATTTTAAAACTTAGCACAGTGGGTAAGCTAAAGACAGATCGTGAGAGAAAGGTTGAATGCCTGAAGAACTTCATACCTGGAAAAGGGGGATAGTATACAAAACGGGTCTATAGTTGATAAAGGACCGTGTGTAGAATACAAGGATGGATGAGAAATCCTGCTAGGATAACTAATTTTAATGTTGTCAAGCTTATAGTTTGCAAGTTATTTCAGCATTTCTGGAAGAAGTGAGCCAAGGGGGTTAGAGAATTTAATCGAAAATCAAAACTGAACTTAACGGTGTTTGTGAAACACCACATAAGAGTATGCCCAATAGGGAACCCATTTAGATAATTTTAACTGATAAACTTCCTACCAAGTGACGATGAAGTCAATCGGGGTTGTAGAGGCCAATAATAGTTCTGAAAGGCTCTCATAGCCAAAGGGACAATGAGAGAACAATTGGGAGCTAAGACTATCAGTCCAAGGGAAAGACATTCCAAAGTGTTCAGTGGGACCAGTGACGGAAAATGGCTCGAGAAGTTTCCCTATGTGTAGAGAGTGGGACTACCAGTGATGAATGTGTCCACGTTGAGAAGTGCAACCGAAAAGACTTGAGAATGGTAAACTATGCCAATATGGCATAACAACTGGAGGAGTGAGATTTCAGAGGAGGAATTGGGTCAAGATAATTGAGCCCGAGAAGTTACAACCCAGGAGTGGCCAGTAGAGTCCTCGATAACAGTAGCATACCGTATTTTAGGGTCATTGGGGCCCAGGAAGAAATAGGGTGGCCAGTAAAACCATAATGAGGCCTAGAAATGTTAGGCCAACATTTCAGTCATAGGTGCATAAGCCGCAGAACAGGATAATTTTCCCACAACGAGGAGGGGCAACTATTGGATGAAATCTTAAATGTATAACGAGTGCAAGTGATTATCGATTTTTTTGTCCGCGAGAAGTGCATGTAAGGACCATACAATTAAGAGAGATTGAAGAAGATTTGTTTCATCCGTGTGAGTAAAGGATTTAATTACGTGACAGGAGTGTGTCACAACTTATATATGAACGATTAACACTAAAATTTACATGTGAGTCGAGTTCAGTGGGTACATTAGTTTTGGACCATCTTGTTATAATTGTATTAATCATGGGTAACAGGATTCTTTAGATGTTACCCACAAGTAAGTCAGGTGGGAACTAAAAGCATATTTTCATGTCATAATTTTACTATTGACTTGAGTTAGTAAAGTAGAGCTTATTATGGTAATGTGTACTGATAATTACCAAATGTTTGAACTATAGTGGATGGAGTGATAGACTATCACATTGGGTACTCCGGGGGAGTAATATAAATTTGGTGAGGTGTCACCCGAATTAGTCTTGGGTCTATATATACGTATGTGTATATATATATATATATTAAAACTTCATGATATCGTAGACTTGAATGAGTTTGTTGTCTCGTTAGATGTGATTCCGGTGCGTAGGTATTTAATTACTGATGTGACTCAGGATACATTGTGTTCTTTATTGAGAAACGGCATATAGCTTGTTATAGATAGTGCCGAAAACTTGGGATAGTGAGAGCACCATGTTTCATGTTATTTTTAAGGACATATGTAGATTAATATGGCAACATACGGAGATTATGGGAAGGTACATATTGTGGACTGAGGACCTTACGGACCTCGGCGAGCGACAATGTTAGGCAGTAGTGTATCGACGGGTTCCTTATTTGTATTTCCCTTTGCAAGACATCCCACGCATGAAACTCACGAACGTTAGGAGTTGGAGAGAAGTTTGGATGATAGTGCATGGGATTCGTACCTTAGTAATTGTACATATATGAGTATAATTGAGAGTTAATAATTCCACTATGATGTGAGGATATATTCCATTGATACAATAATGTGCGAGGCATAGGGTGTATGGGAGCCCTAGGTAATAGAATCTTGATTTCGTTTCCGTTCGGAACGTATGGGAAACGAAGATAGAAGTGGAGATATCAGGACTTGATTGTATGCTCATGAGAATGGTATGATATTAAGCAGTAGATTGTGATTGTTGTGGTAATTCGACAACATTTAGCCCGGGGAGTCGAAGTTTATTCCTTAAGATTCGTCAGAGGCGTACATTTCATGAGAAACTGATTTTTAGAGCGGGGGAAGGACTTGTGACACGTGGTGAGGCAAATTCACATGGATCAGGGTTAGAGGTACATTTGAGAGAATATAAAATGTATCATGTTATAAATGACAGTGGTGATGGGATTTAATGAAGAGAAATATTGCTCAATTCAGTTTATAATGGGTCACTTGTACGTTGGAAAATGGTGGACCACCCGAGACCAGTAGGGGTTTCTTCAATCGTTAGGGATTCCGAAGTAGGAATGGGAGAGTAATCCCAATAATTTTATCATGAAGCGGGTCAAGATTATATATGGGTGATAATGGATCGGTTTTAACGAAGTAGCTCACGTTATGCCAGTTAGGACTCGTCATACTGCGAAACATTATGCGCAGATCTTTATAATCGATACAGTGAGATTATATGGGGTACCGCTTGATATCGTGTCCGATTGGGATAAGATCTTTGCCTTTCGATTTTGGAAAAGTGTTCACGAGGCTTTGGATACCGAGTAGTGATTGAGTACGACCTATCATCCATAGACGAATGGGCAGAACAAGCAGACTAGTCAATGTTGGAGAATAAATTATATGTGTACCTTTGAATCTCAGGGGAGGACGAGAGCAGTCCCATCCACTAGTGGAGTTTGTGTACAGTAACTCACATAAGTTCACTTTTGGGCATGGTGAAAGTTGAGGTATGGCATAGAAAGCCTTGTTGTTCTCATGCTTGTTAGTTAAAGGTGGGGTACCAGGTACTATTGTGAAGATCGGAGATGATTTAATACTTATAGTATATATTGTGAGCAAAGTATATACTGCGCCAATAATTGACTTGTGTGCGATCGTCGCGAGATGAGATCGTATGTATCTCAAGAACGATAAATCTAATGAGATGAAAATATTAGAAGGATAGATAGCGAATATCTAAAACAAAGTTTAAGTAGTGAAATTTAAACGGTAAGACTTGGTCAAGAACCTATGTGACAAGGTAACCTGGAGTTTAAAATGAACATATGTGGGATGTTCATTATTAAGGGTATTCAATAGTGTATTATATGGACTCCGAAATAGTTTTAGGCGGAACCGCCACCCTATAGGTGTAGTTTTGTCATTTGTATTTTTGAGGAAATATAATGGACGAAAATTAGATGATTAAATATGAGTGTACGTGGGTGAGAAGAAGTCTGTTCGTTTCTAAATCTAAGAGAGAGGGAGAGAGAACCACAGATGAAGATGGAGAGAGTCCATAGGTGTTCTTGGTGCAAAACTCAAGAACTCACACCACAAATCCCACCAAAGTGTGGATCGGACGTTGAGGAACAAGTCTATACCAATTTCATCAGCGGTTCAGAACATCATAATCAAGGCAAGTGTTTATTACTTGCTTTATATTAGCAATAATTGTCCTCATGTTAGTATAGGAATCAAATATATGATGTAGAATTGATTTGGGTAAATTTAGAGAATTTAAATCATGGATTGAGAGTTATTTTGATGAAGAATTGAACCCCTTTGCGTGTATAATAGAAATCCCAAAATGTTATGTTGAAATTGAGAAACGAATCTGAGTTTTAATTTAGAGTTATGCACATAATTTGAGAACTAGCGTTCTTGATAATTAAACTAAGGATTTTGGATTTAATTGATGATTAGTTATCATTTAATGATGTTAAATTGTTGAAAATCATATATAGATGTTAGGTAGTTGATTGGAGTTCAATTATTGGTGTTTGGGTTGATTATTTTAGAGGTTTTAGGTTTAAAAATGGTGGAAAACGAAACTTGTAAGGATGTAGAACGTAATAGGTCTGGTTGGGAAGAATACTGTTCAATCTCGTTCGAACGAGAAAGGATCTCGCGAGATGTCATTCGAACGACATCTGACCTCATTCGAACGATAGGTCCAAAACTTGGAAATTTTCAATTTTTGAACAGTTAGGTTTACACAGTTATTTTGAGATAGGAAGCTGTCATTTGGTGATTGTACCAGTGTGAAGAATTGCTAGGGAGTATTTGTAGAATAATACTTTAAATATTTAGAAAGGTGAATTCACCTTGGAAATTCGAGAGAGTGAATAATGGAAATAACTATATTATAAGTAGTAATGAGAGAATACTACGTATGGAAAATATATGTAAGGGTTGGGTGAATACCTTAAATTTTAATAGGATATGGGAATGCCTATTATATGAATGTTGTTATTGTGTATAGAATACCTATGCTGCTGGCTATCGGGAGGAGGTTTTCGCGTAGTGGGCAGTCTTATCCTGGGTGACCCAATGGGGGGATATTTGACTTGTAACCAGAGTATATTAACTTGGTTACGTGTTATCTGAGACATATGATAGTTTTGGCGTCTGAATGGGAGCTAGTGTGACAACCCGCTCACCAAAATAAGGGGTGGCCAGCCCAATACTCCAATATAACGGAATCATGGATGGAATCATTCTCAGCATCATAACAAAAATATAGAGTATCCAGGATAACCACCCAATATTTCAGAAAACGGGTTGCCAAAAATTTTGATTTGAAAGTAAATAAATGAAAACAAACAACCCAATTCCTGAAAGATAAGGGAAACCCCAAGACATATATAAATAATACAACAAAAATACGATAAAACGACCGAATAGGTAACCGGTCACTAAACTGATACACCAATAATACACAAGTACAATAAGTTACTTACTACATTTCATTAGACATTTACAAAAGCTTGGGCCTCTCGCCCGAATAAAAGACTTGATCTTAACTAGAATAAAAATGAAAACGTCTATACCAAATGTATCCCGTAATACCCGCAATGCATCACGGCTCGTCGAAAACATCGGAATAGGAATTCAAATCAGGCATCCTTGCGGCGGAGTACCTGAGCAGAGACAAGATGAATATGCAACAAGAAATGTAACCAGGTCAGGGCCCGGTTCTATATGATTACCAGATGAATAAAGAGTATGACAGTTATGTATGATAAATCATGAAGAAAGAGAAATAAGAAGCAACCTATACAATTTAAAACATAAGCTAAGCAGGAACAAAAATAAGAAGCATTAAACTAAAAACTTCACCAAAGGTGCCAATTATTTCATATATCTTTTCCTTAGCAGGAAGTATATATATATAATGAAAATCTTTTGCTCTTTAAGGAGATTTTATCTCAATTTTACCTTTTGTAAAAATCCTTTCCCTATCAGGAAAATAATCATTTTCAAATGCTCTTTGTGGCACTCCATCATGCTCTTATGGCATATCAAATACATCAAGTCCCACTTGATTATGAACTGTTATAATTATATACATATAACGAATTCTAAGACCGCCCGTCCGGGTTTCCCCACTGTGCGCGCCCCTAAATGACCATCATCTTCCAGGGCCTATCATTAGACAACCTGGGCACCTATATCGCAAGACGTCGGGAAGCGGCCATGAGCCTGCGGGGTAGTCAAGACCACACCCGGAATCTCCTACCCATCGCAGAAAAATATACAACAATAAGCGCTCCCATGGCCTAGGACTATATCCACCCTGCATTCATTAGCCAGGGGGCTTCACCTCACGTGCGGACTTCCCTTATGATGTCATTTAGAGAGGTGTGTTTAAGCCATTTTATTTATCATTTCAAAATCAAGTAAATCATTATTTACCGGTTTCATGATTAAGTAAATTATCATTTACAAATATCAATACCATTTCCATTTCATTTCCATCCCACGTATATGTTTCATTTTATTCGAAACCATTTCTATTTATTTTGTAAATAATCTAACTTACCATCCATAGTCATACGATAGCTTATATCAACACTACAACCTCAAAGGAGTAAATAAACTCTTCATTATCTCCAAGCATTCTAGGAGGTTATTTTAGAACCCCAAGGTTATCATCTTTCGAAGGAATGAAATGACTTTCAATTTATTCTCCAAACTCACCTTTAAGGTAATATTATGAACCACCAAGGTTAACATAGCTCAATCGAACTTTTAAAATCTTCCAACATTCTTTTGGGGTGGTAATATAAACCATCAAAACTAGTATAGCTTAATTAAGCTTCTAAGGTCTCCCGAACATAACACTACATCTCCTAGTTTTATAATAATTAACTAGAAGAAAAGAATGCCCTATCATTAATAGGCCTAACCCCGGAAAAGTCCCCACATAAACCATTCCTAATGTAGGGTAGACAACTAACTCATCTCACACTCTAGGACTCTAAGTTTACTTCATTCAAGAAGGTTCCTAATCCCTATATTTAAAGAAAAGAATTGAAATTGAGTTATAAAATTAACTCAAAAACAGCAGGAAAACGAATCGATTCGTCCAAGGACCGAATCGATTCGCCCTAGCGAATCGATTCGCCCAAAAAGCGAATCGGTTCGGACTACTAAACCAACTTTCTGCAATTGACCGAATCGATTCGGTCTTAACCCGAATCGATTCGGGTTATGCAGACCTGCCAATTTCCCTTAGCGAATCGATTCGCCCAAAGGGACGAATCGATTCGGACCTGCAAATTTGCCAAAAGTGGCTACGAAGGGTTATGAACCCTAATTTCTCCAAACTCCAACTCTCTCCCTTTATACACATCCAGCAACAATAATCTACCCCAAAACATCCTACATGGTTAATAACAACTATAACCCAAGATTTCATCATCAAAAACTAAGATTAGGGCTTAAATCCCATAAATTCTATTTTCAAACCATAAATATAAATACACAACTATCATACAATTTATGCATCTTAAATCACATATTAGCAAGTAGAAAACTTGCCTTAGGGTTGATATCTCAGATTTATTTGGAGAAGAAGCAAATCCCAAATCCTCCATCTTCAATCTCTCTCTCATTTCTCCATTTCTCTTCTTCTTTCTTTCTCTCCTTTCTCTCTATATGTTCAAGACATAATATGGGAAAATAAGGGATTTTGGATACTAAAATCGTGGCTTAAGTTAAAACTCCCAACTTAAATGGTTAATACCACATTAAAATGACTCGCAAATACGCATATAAGCTAAAACCAGGTAAAAGTGCCCGAAACACAAAAATAAAATATGGCACTTATTTTGACTGTCTCGCACCTTCCGAGACTAACTACACCCTCTAAACTGGCATCCGGAAATTTTATAAATTATTTCGAGTTCCAAAATCATTTAAACTAAAAGGCCATTTAAAATACATGACACTACAGACATGCAACCTGATGTTATTTACTTTCACATGCAGTAAATATGCATCAATCTAGTAAATATTAACTTTCAATTCATTAAATTAATATTTACTCCAGTCCCCACATTTTATATAATTACCTTATGCGGTAAAATTAGTATAAAATGAGCCTCCCAGAATCGAGGGTTGTTACATACTCCCCCCCTTAAGAGGGAATTTTGCCCCCAAAATTCAGGCATACCCAAATCTGATAAGGGCATACTACTCTAAACTAGGATTCTTTCATCATAAACAAACTCCTCGTTATTGCAACGTCCCAAATGGACTCAGACTAAGGTCGACCCTATCGATCTCAACCAATCATCATTTGTTCTCTAGTCTAGTAGAACAAGGCGCTCTTCACTAACCATCGATTCTAGCTTCCTATGGCGAAACATGATGTCCACATGACTCGGCACAATTAGCCAAATCTTCAGAATTATGTTACATCTCACCTCGGGGCATCCATACCGACTCTAAGTGGCTTAGACCTAACGCTACTCAGCTATCCCCCGCATCGACGTATCTCATCAAGGAGTATGGCTTAAAAGCCAAATCTCTAAAGAAATGTTCTGAGACCACTCCAAGTCCTAGGAACATATTACCCATTGGTTCCATCCAACGAGTATACGAATTGCTCAACTGACCTCGCTAGGCCACTCACGATACCATGCCTCAGGAAATGATCCATAAGACCACTCCAAAACCTAACGGTTGCACGAAAACCTCCATCCATACCATTACTGCTCCCATCTACTAGGTATACTAAGGCGCACGTTCGTAATATGCCTTTCGGCATAGGTAAATTTCCTCCCTTTCATCCATCCACTTTAGGGTGGTAGGATATACGCCATTTCCATACGGTTCCCATTACTTTGCAGAAACTTTTGCTAAACCTTCGACACGAATATCTAGTCTCGGTCCACCCTATCATAATAGGCACCCCCCACGGATTTTCTATTCCTCCATCGAGAACGGGGCATACTCTTCTACAAGTAGTCCGTCCATAATGGCCGGGAATGCAACAGTCTGATCAAACGATTTACCATTTTCTCAAATGGGATCATGACCAGTTCGATGCCGATAGTTCCATGCAGACGTCTATGAATATCCTTCTTCGTTCCACTACTACTCTCTTTACACGAGTAGGTGAAATGGTCAATCACAGACATAAACGCTCTTACTACCGAGTCTTCCTATTCATGCTCATTCTACTTGGCCTTCCATGCCATAACCATTTTCTCTGACGAGTTCTCTACTCGACACGTCCACTAGCCCAATCGCATTTCCTTAGCGAATGAGAAAATATCCAATCACTAGTTCTTCTGAACTCCGAGCACCAACTCGATTCCTCCCACAACATATTGCAACAACTTGTTGCCTACGAGAAGGACCAAATTTCCTGCCCAGGAAGTAGTGCCTTATCTATTTAAGGTGATCACTACCACGATGAATCTTACTTCAAGCACAGGATAATCCTTTCCACAAGTTTAAGTTTGTGAGACGCATAAACAATAGGTCTATACTCCATTATTATTACTCCCCAATCCTGGCAGAAACTTACTCATTAAACTCACTCTCGAGCTTACAATAATGGCTCAGGAGTGAGGATCCACCCGTCCTTATTAACTCCCCGGAAATGAAGTTACCAACGTAACATTATTTCTAAGAAATGCCTCATCTCCTTCGGCCGAACCTACCAAACCTCTCGAGACCCCATAATCTCGTTCCTAAGGGATCTAATCTCTTATAGAGTTAACCCACAACTTATTCGTGGTCAACTCCCTAACGCTTGCCTAAACTAACACCACCTACCCTCAAGGTCTTACATCCTAAAAATCCTAGGGTCTATCTATATATACCCTACCTAAATCGTAAGCATATAATACCAAAGACATCCCTAGTGCCCAAGACCTTACTCAACTTCCGACATTCGCTCGGGTTCATGCGTGGGACGTCTCGCCAAAGCGAAATCCAGACAAGGAACCCTCCCGTTACACTACTACCTCGCATTGTCGGTCATTAAGATGTGACGGTCTAAGACACATGATCGGGATCGGTACAATTCTAATTTACAACTCTCCTAATAAGATTCTACTTCTAGACTTTACCTTAGCATTCTATATATGAAATAAGAGAAAGGAAATATGGCATCTCTCCACTCCCAACGTCGTTAAGGTTCACGCGTGGAGCGTCCCGCAAAAGCGGAATCCAAACAAGGAACCCTTCCTATGCATTACTACTTAACTTTGTTGGTCGTGGAGAGAAGTCATAACATCCACATAAAATGCAAACAAGCAATAAAACACTCAAACCAGGTAACACATATGACACATATACATAAAAAATATCATCACTCGCTTCATAACGAGTGAAGAAAAGATAGAACTTCCATACCACGGAAGTCATATAATTTCCCTTCTATAATAGCGTAAATACTACTACAAGCTCAATATACACACCCGAGTCTATCGTAGACACAATACTACTAAATCTTATCCTAAGGAATATACACTACCCACCTATAAGGTAGAATTCCCTCCACAATTTGCCAAGCACTCCGGGTCAATACTAATGGTTCTCAGACTCCATATTCGAGCCTTACACATACCAACATTATCTCCACCAACTCCCCAACCAGGCATTTTACTCTTGCCCTTGCTCTCCACTCAACGAAATTTAAAAGGAGTGGTTCTACACTCCACATCATAGCCGTTATTCCGACTCTGGCTACCAATAATTGCCCATGCAGTCCCTCTTACTTTCTCAGTAAAAGAGAACACGCTCTTGGCCTCCTCTTCCTCAGTTTAATGAAACTTCCCCAGGTGGGTGTCCACCGATGGGGTTTCACGATTCTCACTCCATCAGAAGTGTTAACAACACCTATTTTGGAGCCTATCACTTCATGGTGCATGGTCTCGACTTCCTAACCGTACAACACCTTATTCGCCATTGGTCTTTAACCGAACGTTTTGTGAACATTCGGGAATCCACCTTCTCCTCAGTCCAGTTATCCCAGAGAAACTCGCCATTGCAAGTATCCACCGGGCTTCTCTATGGGTCAAACTTCTGGCACCCACGAATATAGTGACCACATTTTCATCACCACAACACTTCTTCTATGGGTGAAGGATTTTCCTCCATTCTACTACAGGGCACTTCTCCACTTCAATATAACATCACGTGAATTCTCAAGTTTAGTACCACTTCCTACTTCTAGCGGTACTTGGGAAACTACATCAACTGAAATTTGCAGTCGTAATAGCAAGACAAGAAAGTGCTACAAAAAGGGAGCGACCTCTAAAGCGGTCCCCCTCCCCGACCACAACTTACAGTTCTCCACACACCTTCCCATAATGCCCTTCTTCTATCGACCTATTATTCTCACACGAATACGCAAAAGGTTTTATAGATTCTACCTCATGGTAGAAGAACGAAATCTCACAAGAGAAATGAACGATCTTAATCCTAAGGCTTTACATCAAATCAAGAGCAACGCTGAAAACTTAAGGCGTCCACACAGATTCCTAAGGACTCTAGAACCTGATGCTCTGATACCATCTGTGACAACCCGCTCACCAAAATAAGGGGTGGCCAGCCCAATACTCCAATATAACGGAGTCATGGATGGAATCATTCTCAGCATCATAACAAAAATATAGAGTATCCAGGATAACCACCCAATATTTCAGAAAACGGGTTGCCAAAAATTTTGATTTGAAAGTAAATAAATGAAAACAAACAACCCAATTCCTGAAAGATAAGGGAAACCCCAAGACATATATAAATAATACAACAAAAATACGATAAAACGACCGAATAGGTAACCGGTCACTAAACTGATACACCAATAATACACAAGTACAATAAGTTACTTACTACATTTCATTAGACATTTACAAAAGCTTGGGCCTCTCGCCCGAATAAAAGACTTGATCTTAACTAGAATAAAAATGAAAACGTCTATACCAAATGTATCCCGTAATACCCGCAATGCATCACGGCTCGTCGAAAACATCGGAATAGGAATTCAAATCAGGCATCCTTGCGGCGGAGTACCTGAGCAGAGACAAGATGAATATGCAACAAGAAATGTAACCAGATCAGGGCCCAGTTCTATATGATTACCAGATGAATAAAGAGTATGACAGTTATGTATGATAAATCATGAAGAAAGAGAAATAAGAAGCAACCTATACAATTTAAAACATAAGCTAAGCAGGAACAAAAATAAGAAGCATTAAACTAAAAACTTCACCAAAGGTGCCAATTATTTCATATATCTTTTCCTTAGCAGGAAGTATATATATATAATGAAAATCTTTTGCTCTTTAAGGAGATTTTATCTCAATTTTACCTTTTGTAAAAATCCTTTCCCTATCAGGAAAATAATCATTTTCAAATGCTCTTTGTGGCATTTACATGTGCTCTTTGTGGCACTCCATCATGCTCTTATGGCATATCAAATACATCAAGTCCCACTTGATTATGAACTGTTATAATTATATACATATAACGAATTCTAAGACCGCCCGTCCGGGTTTCCCCACTGTGCGCGCCCCTAAATGACCATCATCTTCCAGGGCCTATCATTAGACAACCTGGGCACCTATATCGCAAGACGTCGGGAAGCGGCCATGAGCCTGCGGGGTAGTCAAGACCACACCCGGAATCTCCTACCCATCGCAGAAAAATATACAACAATAAGCGCTCCCATGGCCTAGGACTATATCCACCCTGCATTCATTAGCCAGGGGGCTTCACCTCACGTGCGGACTTCCCTTATGATGTCATTTAGAGAGGTGTGTTTAAGCCATTTTATTTATCATTTTAAAATCAAGTAAATCATTATTTACCGGTTTCATGATTAAGTAAATTATCATTTACAAATATCAATACCATTTCCATTTCATTTCCATCCCACGTATATGTTTCATTTTATTCGAAATAATTTCTATTTATTTTGTAAATAATCTAACTTACCATTCATAGTCATACGATAGCTTATATCAACACTACAACCTCAAAGGAGTAAATAAACTCTTCATTATCTCCAAGCATTCTAGGAGGTTATTTTAGAACCCCAAGGTTATCATCTTTCGAAGGAATGAAATGACTTTCAATTTATTCTCCAAACTCACCTTTAAGGTAATATTATGAACCACCAAGGTTAACATAGCTCAATCGAACTTTTAAAATCTTCCAACATTCTTTTGGGGTGGTAATATAAACCATCAAAACTAGTATAGCTTAATTAAGATTCTAAGGTCTCCCGAACATAACACTACATCTCCTAGTTTTATAATAATTAACTAGAAGAAAAGAATGCCCTATCATTAATAGGCCTAACCCCGGAAAAGTCCCCACATAAACCATTCCTAATGTAGGGTAGACAACTAACTCATCTCACACTCTAGGACTCTAAGTTTACTTCATTCAAGAAGGTTCCTAATCCCTATATTTAAAGAAAAGAATTGAAATTGAGTTATAAAATTAACTCAAAAACAGCAGGAAAACGAATCGATTCGCCCAAGGACCGAATCGATTCGCCCTAGCGAATCGATTCGCCCAAAAAGCGAATCGGTTCGGACTACTAAACCAACTTTCTGCAATTGACCGAATCGATTCGGGTTATGCAGACCTGCCAATTTCCCTTAGCGAATCGATTCGCCCAAAGGGCCGAATCGATTCGGACCTGCAAATTTGCCAAAAATGGCTACGAAGGGTTATGAACCCTAATTTCTCCAAACTCCAACTCTCTCCCTTTATACACATCCAGCAACAATAATCTACCCCAAAACATCCTACATGGTTAATAACAACTATAACCCAAGATTTCATCATCAAAAACTAAGATTAGGGCTTAAATCCCATAAATTCCATTTTCAAACCATAAATATAAATACACAACTATCATACAATTTATGCATCTTAAGTCACATATTAGCAAGTAGAAAACTTGCCTTAGGGTTGATATCTCAGATTTATTTGGAGAAGAAGCAAATCCCAAATCCTCCATCTTCAATCTCTCTCTCATTTCTCCATTTCTCTTCTTCTTTCTTTCTCTCCTTTCTCTCTATATGTTCAAGACATAATATGGGAAAATAAGGGATTTTGGATACTAAAATCGTGGCTTAAGTTAAAACTCCCAACTTAAATGGTTAATACCACATTAAAATGACTCGCAAATACGCATATAAGCTAAAACCAGGTAAAAGTGCCCGAAACACAAAAATAAAATATGGCACTTATTTTGACTGTCTCGCACCTTCCGAGACTAACTACACCCTCTAAACTGGCATCCGGAAATTTTATAAATTATTTCGAGTTCCAAAATCATTTAAACTAAAAGGCCATTTAAAATACATGACACTACAGACATGCAACCTGATGTTATTTACTTTCACATGCAGTAAATATGCATCAATCTAGTAAATATTAACTTTCAATTCATTAAATTAATATTTACTCCAGTCCCCACATTTTATATAATTACCTTATGCGGTAAAATTAGTATAAAATGAGCCTCCCAGAATCGAGGGTTTTTACACGTAGGTATGTGAGTGACCCATTTGGCTGGGGAATATACTCACGTTCAATATTTGTGTTTTGAATTTATGGTTCGTGAGAGATTGAACTAGTTGTCCTTTATGCAGTGAGCGATGCACTGGGACATGATAGCAGAGTATGCATTGTGCCAAGTGATCTTAACTAAGGGGTGCAGGATTAGTATATATATGTATAGGGATGATTTGACTATATGTGTGTGTGTGTGTATATATATATATATGTGTGTGTGTGTGTGTGTGTGCATGCTTGTGATTATGTCTACTATGTGTAACTAGTAGATACGGTAATAATAATAATTGCTTTGCATCAAGTGGTATTAACCAAAGAGTGCAGATGTAGTATACATATATAAGGATGAGGTGACTATATATATGAATAAACTTGGGAAAATTCTACTGTGTGAAATTAGTAGATAAAGTAATAATGAGGAATGAAATAATCTTAGTGGGTAAAGGGTTAACTTACCTAACAGTGAATGATGATATTTAGTTATGTGGGATAAACTATTTCAATAACGTACTGTATGGGCGATATGGGTATACCACTAGTGACATAGATGGTGGTATGGTGACTTACAACTAGTTAGGTTGGGTAGCAGAACTAATAGGGGGTAGATGTACGTTAGGCGTGCACAATAGATGAGATGTGAGAGTTCGATAAGCTAGCATCCACATAATAGTTTCTTTATTTGCAAATTCTAAATTCTTGCTAAAATAAATATTTTTACAACTCGGGCTCTGAACCGTCTCATGTTGTTCTTCTCTCTTTTGCTATATATATGTATTATATCAGGTGCCCAGCCACAGGGTTACCAGGCTTAGACATGTGGATCATTTAGTGAGTTGTTGCGGTTGTGGGAGTTGCAGGTCTTTGCACTTAGACCTCTCTATCACCTCCTTCAGTTCCACAAACAATTCCCTTAGGGAATGTTTCGCCCATTCTCAGTTGTTTTATTAGAGATTGTACTCAGTTTACTTTAGTAGTTTATTTCTGTTACACCTGCAGATTTTATGGTTTGTTGGTTTGAGACTTTGAACTGGACTATTTTATCCAGTCTTATTTATTGCAGTAGTTGTTTCATGTCCAACATTTATTATATTCATGTGGAATGTAGATAGCTTACATCTTAAAGAATTGAATTATTAACGGATTATTTGAGTGCAATTAAAATTAAATGTTTTGACACTTAGATTTATTATTTATTTGGTGATAAATAAAGAAATTTTTTTCGACGATGATGCTAAGAATGAATCCACTGAATATTCTGTTTTAAATTTAATAAAAGACTGATCACCCGGTATTTAATTAGGCGGGGTGTCACACGTGGAAGAAGGTTACTTTCTACGTGGGAACTATGCGAGGAGTGGTTGAAGATCAGAGGAGCGTCAAGTCTCGTTGGTGGATAGAGTCATTGAATAACAGTGTCGTTTGTACCTTTGTAAAACCATATTCATAGTGATTTTCTGGATGGGGTCGTCCGATGTTTTTTTCGTTGTGGTTTTCTAAATACACCCGGAATTGTGAGTATTCTTTACTTTATTTTACTTGCTTTAATCACTAGATGGATGTTTGGGATTAATCAAGATAAATTTTGGTTAAGTTAGAATTTGTTCACAACTTAGTGCCAATTAAAAATTAGAAAAAGGATTTTTACAAAAAGAGAAATTTGTTTCGTCATCCTGAAAACACTTTTCGCATAAGAAATTAAAAGGGACCATCAATGATGGGACTAGTTCTTATGGCAACTGCAGGTAGGATCCCTAGGGTGTTTTATTTATGAAGCTTTTGTATGATGTTTGGTTATGTGTCTTTTGGGGAGGTTGTTTAGGAGTAGTTTGGCTTGTTTTTGTTTTTCTTTTAGGAAAATAAGTTTAGGTTGGCAGGGGAAGTTGTTTGACTTCCTATGCTGATATAATTGTGCCAAAAAATTTCATTTATGGAATAAAGAAAATTTTAACTATATAAGTTGTTCCTCTTGATGAGATTTTGCATTTGAATTATCTATACCAATTGCTAAGGCATACATAATCCTTTTGTTAATGTAAATGATAAAAATGAACCATTGTTCCCAGAGAAAAGAAAAGAATAGCATTTTGTGAAAATGAAAGGGGCCATGCTCATGCTCACGTAAAGTGTAGGAGCTGCCTACGTACATACGGAGGTTTTAAAAAATTTCTGAGTTTCATTTTTAAAAGTAAATTATTTTTTAGAAGATCAGGCCCCGCGTAGTTCTAATTAGACGAAAATGAAGAATTTATTTTTTTAAAGAACAAAAGGGAGATGAGAAAATTCGTAGCGCAGAGTGTAAGTGGGTTCTATCGAAGTTTGTCTTGAACAGTGCTTCATCGTTGACAATGTACTAGGCAACCAGTTTGCGAAGGGTTGCTCGGTCTTTCTTGTTAGAATCTTGAGGATACCTATCGTTCTTGAGGAGGTGTCAAATAACATAGTACCAGCAATCGGCTATATCAGGATCTTCTTTGGTGACTAACTCAATGTGGTAGCAGTGGGTTGGTTTAACCTACTTATTGATTAGGAAAGGGGCCATTATTATTCCTTCGGGCATATCGACCATGGAGGCTAAGGTAACAAGGGCATCGGCTAAGTTGTTCCTTGCTCGGGGCAGGTAGTGGAAGGTGATATCCTTGAACTGGGAGTCCAGTTCTTCTAGGTGGGAGTGTAAGGGCCAGAGTTTCTCGTCCATGAATTTCCATCTTATGAGGACTTGACCGATGATGATGACGAAATTTGCGTAGACATCTTAGCATCGCTTTTACTTTCTTGAGAGTGAGCTTGAGTCCTATCGTGCATGCCTCGTATTTAATCATCTTGTTGGTGTAGGGAAAATCTAGTTTTATGGCAGTGGGAGTGTGAGAGTCATCAGGGGCTATTAAGAGTATCCCAATATCATATCCTTACTTATTGGTATCACCATCAGAGAACATTTGACACTGAAGGTCTTCTTGGGAAGTAGAAAGGATATCTTCATCCGGCAATTCGAAGATCGAAACATCGAATTCTTCCATAGGGTGGTCAGCAAGGTAGTTAGAGATGGCTCTCCCTTTGATAGATTTCTGCGTTACATAAATAATATCAAACTCAGCTAACAACATTAACCATCGGACATTCGGCTAGATAAGGCAGGTTTATCGAGCAGGCATTTGATAGGATCTATTTGGGACACAAGTCTGATGGGAAAAGAGAGCATGTAGTGTCGTAATTTTTGGGTGGCCCAGATAAGGGAGACATATTCTTTCTCCAAGGCATTGTAATTGAGTTCATACTTGGACAACTTGCGACTGGCATAGTAGATGGCTCTCTCTTTGTGAGACTCTTCAAGGTATTGGGACAATAAAGCCCGAACTGCGATTTTTGTTACAGTCACGTATAGAAGTAGGGGGAGACCAGGTTGTGGTGGCATGAGTACCGGAGGTCGGGTCAGATATTTCTTAATTCGGTCAAAGTCTTCCTGGCAAGCTTCATTACAAACCTTAATTGAATCCTTCTAGAGGAGTTTGAAGATGGGTTCACTTATAGAAGTCAACTGACTAATGAACCAGCTAATATACTGTAATTTTCCAAGGAATCCTTGGACTTCCTTCTCCGTTCGGGGTGGTGGCATCTCGAGTATATCTTTCAATTTGGCACGATCAGCTTCCATCCCTTCCTCACTAACCATTAATTCCAATAGCTTTCCTTTGGTAACGCCAAAAATATGTTTTTTGTGGGTTAAGTCCCATCATATCATCCACGTAGACCTCTACTTCTTGGTGTATCAGATCATGCAAGATGGTTGTGGCAGCCCTCTGGTTGGTAGCCCCTGCATTTTTTAGACCAAATGACTTAGCGGTGTCACATAAGGTTCCCAAAGGGGTAATGAATGTGGTTTTCTCTTGATCATACGGGTGCTCCTTGATCTGGTTATATCCGAAAAAACCATCAACAAATGACTTGAGAGCATGACTAGCCGTATTGTTTACAATTATATCGATATTGGCTAGCGGGTCTCATCCTTAAGAGAGGCCTTATTCAAATCTCAATAGTCAACCCATATGTAAACCTTTCCTTAAGATTTCGACATGGGTACGATGTTGTCTATCCATATGGGATATTCGATCACCCGGATGAAGCCTACGTTCAACTGTTTGACTATTTCTTCCTTAAACTTCAATGACCATTCGATGCGAAACTTTTGTAGTTTCTGTTTGATCGGTTTGCATTCTAGGAGCGTTGGAATTTCATGATGAGCTATCTCGGGATCAATACTGGTCATGTCGTTATAGGACCTGGCTAAGTCATCCACAAATTCCTTCAGGAATTCCTCGAGTTGCGCGCACTCTTGCTCGTCAAGGATAGACCCTATCGTAATCCCATGCGGTTAGATACTAAAACCGAGATAATAACAACAGTTTCATCTTCATTAAATTGAACGCACGATTATGTTATTTGTTATTAACCTTACTAAGATTAGTTAAGAATTATTCATTGTCAAAAACATCATCAAAAAGAGTAGGATTAGAATCAAGACAATTAATGTAAGGCACAACAAGATACTCAAAATCTTTATTTATGTTGTTGTTGGGAAAAATAGAGTTGAGAACCTCATAGAAGGAGGTATCGATTAAATCAAAAAAGGGAAGAACAACAAAAGAAGAGGCAAAGGTATAAACAACTGGGTTAGGTTTCATTTCAGCAGGTGGAACTGGTACAACATGCCAGTTGAAAAGAGGTGCATCAACAGCTTTGATCAGGCGGGATGGATCCGATGATGTAGCGTTTAAGTGGATCATGCAGAGTGCCAACCCCAGTGTCTATAAATTGAATGAATCTTCTGAGTCACTTCCCTCAAAAATTTTGGTATCAACTATAGTCTTCTCGATGAGTGGTTGCACAAGATGCTGGGAACTTTCGACCCGTGAGTAGCTGTCTTGGAAAAAGATCTCCATTCTTGGTCTCATCGTCTTATCCATATAATTATACTACGGTTCGAGAAAGTTGCAAAAGGGGAAATATTCACCCTCTTCAATGAATCTTTCGTTCAAGGAATATCTTGAGACAGTCTTATTACTTTTTATCCTTCTCTTCAACCGAGGTTGGCGAAGCATTCTGAGTTCCTCTATTGATGGTTGATAACCTAGGGCACAAGGAGGAAATGCCTTCTTCAACACTATGGGTTCTATTATTCCTTGTTATCGTCTTCCCAGCCCTAGTTCGGGCATGAAATACATGTTCTTGAACATCTATATCACATTGTCGTTGTCTTAACGGCTGTGTTTTGGACAGACTCTGTCTTTGAAATTATCTCTTGCTGGGAACGAAAGCGATTTGACTCGAAAACCTAACAGAAGTATATCATTTTCCCCATATTGTATCTCTAGTACCAGATTATTGGTGCTTGCATTCTCAGTATTATCATTGTCTCCAAAGATGGTGATGACATGCCTATTGGCAAAGAACTTTCTGATAGAGGAAAGAAGACACACCCTTGATACTATGGATCCATGGTCGTCATAGCAACAGATTGAAACGAGTCGGGATGTCAATGACCTGGAATTTAGTAACAGGATTTATAAGTCCTCTATTATAAACTTTATGGATCTCATTGATAGCAAAAATTAGCCACCCACGTGGACCAATCAGAAGTGGATAAGTGCCTCCCTACGTGGCATAAATCTTAGTCAGTAGATAGTTGCTCGGCATGCATGCCGACCAATGTGAAGAATGAAAACCATCAATATAAATGAAGATCCACTATATGGGGAGTACAACCAAAGGTCTTATCGCACGTGATTCATATAATCAACCATCACATTCATTATGTATGGGTGTAAATGCTTAAATGTATAAAGGCATTCCATTCCTTGACATTCCAACCCTTGATCTCCGGGTCACTATAAATACATTGTATTCCTTTTATCAAATACGAGAGAGAACGAATTCTAGGATATTTTTATTAACAATAGTACCTAGATTTCTGTAATCTCTAAAATCAATACCATAACAGTGGACGTAGGATTTCTCACATAGTCGAACCACTTTAAAACCTTGTGTCTCTCTTTTAATTATCTCATTATAATTCTATATTTTATTTGTGATTATAAAATTGGAGCAAGTCTACTTCTTAACATCAATAGATTGACATCGTTTGTGGAAACGTGTGTCTAATTACCGTTCTCAATCTCATACACCCTTGCACAGGAAAAAAGGAATGATCCAGAACCCAGTGCCCGAAATGAAAGCAACCCAACCATTCCATCTGCTCCTCCTAAAGCAGCCAACCTTAAGGGTATTCCTTCCAGTATTGCTAGGGGTCAAGATGTTATACAGGAAATGATGAGATAATTGGCTAAATCATTACAAGCCAGATCTACAGCCCTATCTAGGCAGCAAGCAGTTTCATCACTAAGGAGAGTAATGTCGCCTCCACCTCCTAAGAATAGATGACATAGCTATTCCAGATCATCACATGATAGGACTTATCATCCAGGAGGCAGTTCATCAATTAGATCATCAGAGTTCTATGATGGATATTCTTTCTCTACTGAAAGGCCAAGCGTCCAGGAAAGGTTAAGATGCGCTTCTCCTTTTGACCATTTGGGACCCCGAGTAAAGAGAAACCCTCCCAAAGCGTTATCCAGGAACACTCAACGTCCATCCAACCATCGTGAAGACTCGGTCATGTCAAGATCAATCATTTGATGATCTATAAATACCGAGCAGACTTTTCAGGAAGAGATCTCAGAGCAGAAACATGTCGGGACAGCCAAGATGCTTCACATAAATCTGACGCATTCAATCCATCATGGAAAGGATCAATCCAGCAATTGGAAGATCGGTTGGGAGAAATGGCAGAAGAAAAGAATCCCTTATAGAAGAGTTTCGTCAAAGGATCCCCTTTTATACAGGTAATTTTGGATTTTCCAACTCCGTATACATTTAAAGCTCACGTGGTCACCTCCAAATATGATGGAAAAACTGATCCAGTTTTGCACATCGAACAGTATCAAGCTGTCACTGATATTTATTCAGTCCCTTGTGAGATAAGATGTAGAGAATTCTCAAGAACCAACGCAGGATCTGCCCAAATATGGTATAATAACCTGACCCGAGGATAAATTACTAACTTCAACCAGCTTGGTGAATTATTTATTAGTAATTTCTATTTCAGTGCCAAGACGGTGAAGAGAGCGGCCCATCTCTTGAGTGTAAGGCAGCGAGTAGGAGAAACAACCAGGGAGTATATCACTCGTTTTAACAATGAGAAACTGGAAGTGGTTGATTATGAGGAGAAAATAACCATCATTGCTCTATGGAGTGGATTACTTCCCTAGAAAATGTATTATGCTCTGGCCAAAGATCCTCTAAAAACCATGGCTGAGTTCATGGCTAAAGTAGAAAAAAATAATGAATGTCGAGGAAGCAATGGCTACAAAACAGAGTCCATCCACTAAGCCTGATAAGAATGACCAAAAGGAGAAGAAGGAGCAAAAGCCGAAAAAGGAGGATAAGCTCAAAAAATATGGAACCTATACTCCATTGAGTGTTAGCATTCACTATATCCTAGAGGAAATTAAACACAATAAGGATTTATAATGGCCTGAAAGGTTGAAGGCACCTCCTAACAAGAGAGATAAACCTAAATATTGTGGATCATGGCCATACAATAGATAATTGTATTGCTTTGAAGATTGAAGAAGAATCTCTTATTTGTCGAGGAAAACTGAACAAATTTATTGATCGATGAGAAGGCAAAGAAGCAAGAGGAAGATCAAATTATCCATGCAAGCCCAAAGATGACACGAAGAGAAACCATGAAGATGGTTATGAAGATGATCTAGACCTTATAAAGAATCCATAACGTGAGCTAGCTATTATAATCTTTGGTTCATTTGATTGTCATGTAATTACAGATAGCGATGCATGAGGAGGCGATCACACTGTCAAAAGAAAAGCTTACTTGAATGAGTCCCAGCATGTTATTATATCCAGAGAATCAATCTGAACGAAGATGATAGGCCCAATAAGGTCAACAAAGATAAACTGGTAATCGAATTTTCTAATAACAACCTCTCTGGAGTACTTTACCCCCACGATGATCCATTGGTCGTTAAATTCAAGATCCATGATGCCGTCATCACTAGGGTTTTGATTGACAATGGGAGCTCGGCTGATATTATGTTTTACCCTTCCTTTCAGAGTCTGGATTATAAACTCATCCAACTGGAACCTTACCATAGGCCATTAATAAGTTTTTTAGGTGAAAACGTTTACCCTCTTGGGACAATTAAGCTAGAAATGTTATTCGACACCTGGACGGTGAGCCGTACAGAGAAAGTACACTTTTGTGATGGATAAAAATATTCAATTGGCGTATAATGTGATTCTCGGTAGGGTAGGATTGAAGAAGTTTGAAGTTGTACCAACCACATTCCATCAATGCTTGAAGTTCCCAACTCATATTAGGTTAGGTATTGTGAAAGGCGACCAAAAGGTGGCGCGAGAGTGTTACTACTCCTTAGCCAAGCAAGAAGTCTTGATTAAGTTGAAGAAAATACCACCACTTATTAGGTAGATACTAGTGAGCCTAGTAGTGACTCTGAAGTTGAAACTTTAGATCCCTGAGAGGAGACAGAGTTAATCAAAGGGAAGATTGTGGAATCTACTGAAAGCATTATCCTGGATGATGACAAGTCGGAGAGGACTACGCACATCATCTCAACACTGGATCCAATCCTTAAACAGGAATTGATTAGGTTCCTGAGGTAGAGGAGAAATTTATTTGCTTGGATATATAAAGATATGCCTGGGATTGATCCCAATTTCCTCTACCATGAGATCAACATCAATAAGGATGCCAAGTCGATCAAGCAGAGGCGCGGGGTTTTCAGTCTGGAAAAGAATCAAGCTATCCAAGAGGAAGTTGAGAAGCTTCAAAAATCCCAATTTATTGAAGATGTTAAGTATCCATCCTAGTTTGTCAACGTTGTAATTGTCAAAAATAAGAATGGTAAGTAGAGAATGTGTGTGGAATTCGCTGATTTGAACAAAGCCTAACTAAAAGACCACTTTCCCTTGCCTAGACTTGATTAATTAGTGGATGTTATGTCGGTACATGAGCTTTTAAGCTTCATAGATGCTTATTCTGGGTATAACCAGCTAAAGATGAAACTTGAAGACAGGGAAAGTACAACCTTCATCACCAATCGAGAAACCTATTGCTACAACGTAATGCCCTTTGGGCTTAAAAATTTTGGGGCGACGTAACAGAGGTTAGTGAATAAGGTATTTGAAGAGCAGATAGGAAAAAACATGGAGATTTATGTGGAAAATATGCTAACAAAAAGCAAGAAGGCTTCGGATCATATTAGGGACCTCGCTCAGACTTTTGATTAGCTGAAAAGGCATCAGATGAAGCTGAATCTGACCAAGTGTGTGTTCGGAGTCTAGGAAAGAATGTCCCTTGGTTTCATAGTCAATAAAAGGGGAATTTAAGATAATTCAGCAAAGATCAAAGCTTCGATCAAAATGCATTCGCCAATTTACAAGAAAGATGTACAAAAGCTCGCTCGTAGAGTGGAAACTTTAAACAAATCTACTTCTAAAGCAACAGACAGGTGTTTGCCATTTTTTAAGGTGTTGAGAAACACTTTCGAGTGGAATGCTGAATGTGAAGAAGCGTTCCAAGAATTGAAGAAGTATCTAAGATTACCACCTTTACTCTCCCGACCAGTTTGGGGAGAGAAATTGTACTTATACCTAGCTGTTTCTGAATATGCAGTTAGCTCAACCTTGGTTAGATTGGATAATGGGATCCAAAAACCAGTTTACTACAGCAGTAAATCATTCAGTGGAGCTGAGATCAGGTATCCACGCTTGGAAAAGTTGGTCTTAGCACTCATCGAAGCCTTCAGGCGTATGAAGCCCTTTTTACAAGCACTCGTTATAGTTGTGTATACTGATCTACCTATATGA
Organism: Sambucus nigra; assembly: GCA_949130495.1. Taxonomy (NCBI): domain Eukaryota; kingdom Viridiplantae; phylum Streptophyta; class Magnoliopsida; order Dipsacales; family Adoxaceae; genus Sambucus; species Sambucus nigra. Next base: position 63,826,319 of record OX422207.1, on the reverse strand, counting down.
TAAGAACTTCACAAGCCTGAGAAGTCAAGCAGATTGATGTATTAGGCAGTAAAAATGGGAGAATATGATATTATTTACGAACGAAGGTCTGCATTAAAAGGCCAAGCTTTGGCGGATTTTATTACTGAGTTCTCCTATCCAAAGGTTCTCGACTAACAAAACTTTCCTGTCGATCGGACTTATAAGGAAGAGAGATCAGCTCAAAAGCAAGCTGAAACTATTTTCGATCAACCTCAATCATCCAGAACTCAGGAACTGGCCCAGAAATATGCATAGGAGAGTCAAAAAATATTTCGACGTGGAGTTATGTCTGAAGAAAGCTTCAATGATGATATCATATTGTGGAATTTGTACATGGATGGATCCTCGTGTGCGACTAGAAGTAGAGCAGGTATAATACTCAATACTCCTGATAATATTGATATTGAGTATGCACTTAGGTTTTGATTTAAAACATCAAAAAACAAAGCAGAATACGAAGCTTTGATAGTTGGCTCACAACAATTCACAGCTAGTGGTCAACCAACTGCTTCATTTATATGGAGCCAAGGGAGAATTGATGACCAAATAATTAGACAAAAAAAACTATTTCCAAGTTTCCAGTCGTACAAATGAACAGGATCCCAATAATTGTTAATGCCCGAGCTGATGCACTTGCTCAGAATTGAACTCGGGTGAGCCATCCCAATAGGGATCCTAGCCAATCGAATCATTGATGGGGACTTAGTGGTTAATTTAATTGTTATAGATTTGGTACCTTCTTGGATGTACCCGATCAAATCTTATATTGAATATGGAATCGTACTACCTAATCCCAAAGAGGCCAAAAATCTCTAGTATAAAGCAGCAAGATATGCATTGGACGAAGGGGTTTTATACAGAAGGGGATTAAGGATCTACTCACTACACTGTGTAAATCTAATGGAGGTGGAAGAATTGATCAAAGTGGTGCATGAAGGTTCATGTAAAGCTCACTCAGCTGGTCGATCTCTGATCCAAAGAATCAACACTCAAGGATATTACTGGCCGAATATGAGGGCAGATTGTAAAGCCTTTGAGAGAAAGTGTGATAAGTGACAGAAGTTCTCTGCCATTCATAAAGAACCCAATGCTACTCTATCACCAATAGCTTCACCTTGGCCCTTCATTATTTGGGGAATTGACCTAGTCGTCCCATTGCTAACCACCAAAGGCAGGTTCAAGTATTTGGTCGTTGCGATTGACTACTTCACTAAATGGGTGGAAGAAGAGCCATTGATTGAAATGCCTTATGAGAAAGTGTATCAGTTCATTTGGAAGAATATAATATGCAGATATGAGCTGCCTTATGACTTTATTATAGACCATGGAACCCAATTTGATAACGATGAATTTGAAGCATATTGTGTCCAGTTGAAAACCCAAAAAGTTCATTTTTCACCAGGCCATCCATAAAGCAATGGTCAAACAGAAGTCACAAATAGAACTTTGCTCAATGGATTGAAGAAAAGGCTTGATGTTGCCAAAGGAAACAGGATCAATGAATTTCACACTGTTATTTTGGCCTACCAAACAACGTCGAGAATAGCAACTAGAGAAACACCATACATGCTTGCATTTGGGACAGAAGCCATGGTGTCATCCATGATAGGATTACAAACTCATCGGGTCCTGAATTTTGATTCTCCAACCAGTGATTTATGAGATTATTAGATCTAAATATGATGGAAGAAGACTGAGAAGAAGTTTCCCTAGGAAATATTTCATACTAACGTATAACTGCTCACTTCTATAATAAAAGGGTCAAGCCGACCAACCTTAAAGAAGGTGATTATGTCCTAAAGAAAGTCATCCAGATGAATAACAAGCTTGAGGCTAATTGGCATGGCCCATATTGCATTTCAGCTGTCATCCGACCAGGGACATATCGGATTGAGACTTTGGAAGGAGAAGGATTCAAAAGCCCCCTTAAACACCGAGCACCTCCAAAAGTATTATCAATGATTCAAGGGATCGCTATTATTGTATTCCTTTTTATTTACGTTTAAAATAACTATTGTTCAAGTTTCAATAAAATTTTGATTTCCGTCCACTTGATTTTTTTGATTTTTTTCGGAGTACGGCGATAAACATCACCTAGAAACCACAAGTAAAAAAAACAAAAATAATATCTCTTGGTCATCATCTCTTGCCGATCGACAGCACATACATACTTAATTAGGTTAAATTTTCAAATTCCAGATGCACCAATTGTTTAATGCACAATCGATTCTTACCAAAGATTAGACTTCATATATGACTTCGTATGTACAAGTCACGAACACGAAGTAATCATTATTCCATGTATGACTCTATATTAACAAGTCACGAACAAGAAGTATTTCCCAACCAAGTTATATAGGAATATAATTCTAACATAATTCATCAACAAGAAATAATTTACTTCATGTATGACTTCGTCTTTGACAAGTCAAGAACTAGAAGTCTGTAAAACTTTGTATACAACTAAAAAAGTTACAAACAAGTTTTACCCGATTAAGTTAAATGCAGGAATACATGTACACATTCCTAATCATTGGAATATAAACATATATTCCTCATATACTTGGTCACCACTGATAACTAATGCTAAACTTGGATCAATAAATCTAAGTGCATTAGTAGAATCTATGGTACTACAATCATAAGTTGACTGATTGATTAAATAATCAAAAGTTAACAACACAAAAATATGGATTATTATTCATATAAACTGTATTTCATTCGAGTGAATAACAAAAAACAAGTGAGCTATTCAACATGAAGTTTTCCTTGAGCCTTGTAGGTCGATTGAGCTGGTTGCACTCTCTCCATTCCAGCAGGAGGATCATCTAAAGTATTGGGAGAATTAATAAAGTTAAAATCTCTTAACATTCTTCTGTTTTTGTTGCTCAGTGCATTGATCATATGAGAAGGACGAACTATCTCATGAACATCATGTAAACCATAGTCTCCCAAATATTTAGTTATCAAACACTGGGGAATAGCGTCAACATGAATCTATGATACGTTCAACTTGAAAGGAGGATCTTAACAATCTAATAGACCAGGATCGCCACAGCTGGCTATTACAATCATGTGTCAAAAAATTCAAGCACTTTGTCCATCCCCACTTATAGCCTTTACGATTGGTGTAAGCAAGGTGATCATCAACATGGTCAAGAGCTTCATTGTATCCTTCCATCCACACCTCTTTGGGTTGTTTATGAAATTTAAATGTTAACCTTTCAACTTGATGTTGGAGTTTCCTCAACAAATAATCATTCACCTTCAACTGAACAGATTTGTTGGCAATGGCTTTGCCCTTTGCTTTCAGTTTTGTAGACAAATCAGCAATAGCTTGACTAGCTTGGTCGACTAATATTTTTTGGGTCCTGGCCTCATCAATAGTTGGTCGGCTTATCCTTTGTTGTCTAGAAGTTTTTCCAGATTTGGATTTCTTCAAAGTTTCAAGTTCTTCCGTTAGCCATGCATTCTCATTCTCCAAAAAGAGACACCTTCATCGGCACCACTAATTGAAGATTGTTTTAAAGTATCCAATTCATTTCGGAGTTTATTATTCTCTTCCTCTAAGAGCTTGGCAATATCCCTGGCTTCATAAACTTCACGTCTCAGCAAAAATTCTTTTTTTCTGTACATGGAAGAATATTTCTCCAACTTCTTCTCCAATCTCCATACTTCACTCAAAGCTTTGTATTTAGCCTCATAATCGGAGTGGAGTGAAGCCAAAGAAAATTTATTATCTTCTTGCAGATCTTCAATCATTTCTTAGTAAGCTGCAGTATTTACTATAGCTATGTCCGGAAAATAGTGGAGATGAATGTATGACTCTTTTACTTGTGTAGGCGCTTATGGTCCAAGAAGTTCGATCAAGTCTTCTTCAGTCAAAGGCACATGGCCAGCTTCTAACAAATTTCTACTCCGCCTGAGTAGTTCGGATCCAGAATAAACTATGGCATGCTTCCTAGCATCAAATTGAAAATTGCAAGTGTAAGTAAACAAGTATGATTACTAAGCAATAATAACATAAGTATGAGAATACATTCAACCAAGCAAGAAGAGTAGAAAATATGATAAGCACAACACATATAGCAAGAAAGATGAAATACTTCCATTGATAACCAAAAAAGTGTTACAAGCTGTCGAAACTGGTGGTCCTATTACATAGTATAAAAACATGAAAAAAAGAACGAGGAGTTAAACATTCTCCTTATCCTGGGCATTACCTCTAGAAGGCTGGTCGGCAGAAGGAGCAGCATCATCAACATTCTTTAAAGCACATCCATCAGGTTGAAAGGAAAATTCCCTAGATCCCACCCCATCATCAAACTCTTCCTCCAGGTTGGGAGGAAAGCCTGGATCATGCCTCAAAAATAGTTTAGACTCTGTTGGGGTGCCAACCTCCTTGAGCGCTGTAATACCCCGTATTTTTCGTGATATTTATTTTTGGGATTAATTAAATTATGATATTTATTTTTGGGATTAATTAAATTAAATGTGAATTAATTGGAAATTAATCCGGATAAAATACTAACGATATGTGAGTTGGTATTTGAATATAATGTGTATATATGACTATATATGGGTATTGAATTATGAAAATTGTCGCGATATTTAAATACGACAATTTGGAAAATTTTGTTGAGACGCGTGTGATAGTCGCGTCAGGAATATAATTATGTTAATAAAAAAAATGAATTTTATTTCTATTAACCGTATGGTCGTTTTGAGTGCGCCAACGCGTCCGGAAGGGTCGAAATAGTCAGAAAACACTAGCCAGGGGTTTGGTTTGGGTCCCGGGGCATTTTTAGGCCATACCGGCAACGTATAAGGGTAGTTTGGTAATTTTGGATTTTTGAGAATTAAAACCTACGAAAATTGGGAATTAATATCTGATTTGGAAATAACCCACTAAGCCCACTAATAACCAAATAGACTACGGAGGTTATTGAAATTGGTTCCAAAGAGTTCCTAAAGCACAAACCCTAGCCACCATTAACTTTGGAGAAGAAAAGCTTGTTAAGAGAGATAGAGGAATTCTGCAGAGAGAGAGAGAGAATACTCCATCAATCCATCATCAAAATCAGATATTCCAATAAGGCAAGTGGTTGAATTTCAATTAATTTCAGAGAATGCTTCTTCCATGCGTAGGAATTTGTCATACCCATTAAAATTGGAATTCGAATCTTGCATATGGATGAGAAATTGTATGTAGAATTGTGTGTAGGTCTCTATTCTGATGATAATAATATCTTGGATGGAACAAAAACGGATTTAATTAGGCTCTTGGTTGATTTATAAATTCTAGGGTTCATATTCTTAAAATTGGGGGAAATATGAAGAGATTTGATAATTGAAAGAGGTTAGAATGAATTAACCCCACAAATCACGTTAGTTTATGACCTAGATATGTTTAGAGATGATTAGTGGATTTGAACAATCGTTAGATCAATGTTTGGATGAGATTTGAGGTGTAGAGAAGTTGGAAAAATGAAAATAGGAAATCTGGGCTCGAAACTGGCCACTCGTTAGAAGACCAGCCCAGGTCGTTCGAACGAGCTTCTAACGAGTTGACCTTTGACTTCTGACCAGGGTGAAGTTCGTTCGATGAATTCGTTCGAACGAGACCTCGTTAGAAAGCCCACTTCGTTCGAATGAACTCTCGTTCGAACAGCCTCGTTCGAACGAGACTTCTAACGAGCTGACAGTTTAGGCTTTTTAGCCTGTTTTGATCCCGAGTGTCCCGTAACCTTGTGTATATGTAGAGATAACACTTCCTTGTGGATTAATTGATATATTTGGGATATTTGGGATATAATGAGGTGTAAAACCTAGAAGTGTAGTTTGAACCTAAGGGAGATTATTAAGTAGGACGGGAGTGTCTATTACGATGCGAGAACTAATGGCGGCCTAAATAATTATATTAATCGGGAGCATATAAATTGTGTAGCATTATATGTCGGTACGAGAATGAGATGCGTACTATAAATAAATTATGGTGATTACTAAGATGTGTGCATACTTAGTATATGTATTGATTTTATGTGTATGACATACCTACCATACTTGCTATCACGGGAGGTTTACGTTCGCTTAGGGCCCTCTAATCCTTGTGTTGCCCGGATTTAGACTGGTACCTCGATGAACATAGGTCAGAGAAGGACTTATTGGGATGTTAATAAGTCTGTTGATCGTGGGAGCGTAGGTATGTGCGTGACCCATGTGATGTGACTGTGTTCGCCTCCATTATTTGTGAAGTTGTTATCTGAGAACGATTCCTGAGAGATTCAGAATACGTGATCCTTATGTACGTGATGTACCGGGATGGATAGCAGAGTATGTGTGCACCGCAGCTAGTCTCGGGGTGCTTGTATTGTATATTTATGATGTGAATAATATACACTTAATTAATGGGAACTTTCATGATTGGTATTGTGAATAATATTATGGTAATGTTTTGAGAAAACAAAACGGGTTAACTGATAGTGAATGGTATTACTAATTGAGAATCTGAGTTTAAGTAAAGCCCTCTATTTATTTGATAACGCTAGAAGGTAATATGGGAATCGAGTAGAAGGGGTAGAACTTATTACGGTTTGGTTAGATATGTATGTCATTTAGATGGGTACGGTACATTAGGAGTGCACATGTAGTCGAGAGGTGAGAATTCCATGTGAGTGCACGTCCTAACATGTATTTTGCATTTAATATTTTAATGTTATTAAAACACTTGCTGTTTTTAAAATAATTTCCACTTTCGGGCTCTGACCCATTTGCTTTCAAATCTATTTTTGTAAAAACCATTTTAGGTGCCCAGCCACAAGGACACCATGCTTAGGATTCTCATTCAGGTGATGAGCTGTAGCTGTTTGTGGAAGTTACAGGACTTTGCTTGTAGACGCTTCATCTATCTTGACTCGATATTTTTCAGTCATCAGTTATAGGGCATGTCTCCCATTTCTTTTAGAGACATTTCATTTATTCCAGATATTCAGACTTTTGGCATGTAATTAATTCAGGATTCAGACTAGTCATATTATTTTCATTTGTGGGATTGTTGTGAGGAGTTTTCCTCTGGACTTATTATTATTTGTTGATTATTTCATTACTTCCTTATGGTGAATGGATTATGTTGTTCTTCCATTATTCTTTTATTGCATGTTAGTCAGACTTAACTTAAAATTTGGCAACTTACTTTTTAAATACTAGGTGGTTAGTAATAATTAAAATGTTTTCGTCAGTGATGCTATTAACTGAACCAACTTGGCATTTTGTATTGATTTAATAAAGGAGTAGCTACCTGGTATTTAATTAGTCGGGGTGTCACGGGTGGTATCAGAGCATCAGGTTCTAGTGTCCTTTAGGATCTGTACGGCTTATTTTGTTTCCGCTGAGCTTTCTTTGATGTAGAGCCCTATATTTTAGGACTGTTGTATTCTCTTGTTTATGCTACGTTCTTCAGCTATTTTGAGTTTATAAATGCGAACTTATAAACTTCATTCTTGTTTCAGAATGCCTCCACGACGCGCACAAAGGATTCCCAGGGATGCAAAGCCAGAACCCCAGCCCCAACAGTTCAGGGCGCGATGAATGCCGCCGAGGTTGCAGCCATTGTGGCCCAGGCGGTAAATGCCTCACTAGCAGTAGTTCAGCAGGCACCACCTCAGGCGCCAGTAGCCGCGCCAGTTCAGGCACATGCATTCCCGTCTGCTTGGGAACATGTACGTGATGCTTTTCAGAAAGCACACCCTCCGGAGTTCGCAGGTAGCTCCGATGTAGTGGTTTCGAGTCAGTAGAGGAAGGACATTCAGCGGCACCTGAGGATGTATGAGTGCACCGATGTCCAGAAGCAGATACTAGCTACCTTTAACCTAGTGGGGTCTGCACTGCAGTGGTGGGACTCTATTACCACCGTGGAGGAGAGAGATACTCTCACTATCCAGGAGTTTTGGGTGCGGTTTGACCGCAAATACTTTCCGTCAGCTGTTCACACGTAGATGAGGAGGAAGTTGATGAGCCTTAAGTAGGAGGGTAAGACTGTGACCGAGTATGAGGCCGAATTCACTGATCTTATGAACATAGTTCCGGATGAGATACCGACAGAGGAGAAGAAGATACAGAAATTTACGGACGGGTTGACATGGAGGATTCGTCAGCACTTGTTAGGGAACCTCTCGTTAGCCACTTATTCTGATGTGGTTAACGCTGCAATGATCCATTGCCAGGATCACCGCTTTCACATGGCTGAGGGCAAGCGATCGGGAGAGTCCAGCCACCAGGGCAGGACTGGAGGACCTGGTGCCAGTAGGGCACAATCTGTTCAGGGGCAGAGACAGGGTGATCAGGGTACCCATCAGGGGGATTACAAGAGGTTCAGGTGGGGAAATTTCAGGCACGGACAGGGAGGTTTCCGGCAGGGCCATCAGGGTCCGAATGGTCAACAGCAGTTTCAGCAGGGCTAGTGGCGGAACGGTAACGGCCACCAGGGTCGGGGACAGCAAGGACAGAGAGGGGTAACTTCCCAGGGAAGTGTTTCGTTTGTGGCAAGACTGGCCATAAATGCCAGGACTGTCCTGATAGGGGCAGGGCCCCGCAGCAGCAGCAGGGTGCTCGACATGAGCCACAGAGGCCACTTTTTCCACCTGCTCTCCTAGCTCCAGCCCAGGTGCCAGCTCTTCCAGCCATTCTAGCAGTTCCTGTGCAGCAGGGACAGTTACAGTATGGACGTGTCTATAACGTCCACCAGGCAGCAGCTCCGCAGACACCACCCGCGATTGAGGGTATGTTTCCTATCCATGGTACTATGGGTCGGGTTTTGTTTGATACGGGGGCAACGCATTGTTTTATAGCTACACATTTTGCGAAAGCCTTAGGGTTTTTAGCTACAGCATAGAGCACAGTGACGTGTGTAGACTCACCATTGGGGAGTGGGTCACTTATTTTCTTTATATGCCGAGGAGTGGGGGTAGAGATTGGTAGTCTGGTGTTACCTGCAGATATGTTGGTATTAGATATGCATGTGCACGATGTGATTATCGGTATGGATTGGCTCGCTGATTATAGAGCCATGATTGATTGCTTCGGTGGGAGCATTATTTTTGCCATTCCGGGGAAAGAGATGTTTGTAGTATTGATGCCTCGCCCAGAGGGAGGCTCGACCGCCCATTTGTATTATCTAGAGGAGGATACCTCTAAGGAGGTTGTGATTCCTTTAGATTCGATCCCAGTTGTCAGGAAGTATTCCGATGTGTTTCAGGAGATACCAGGCCTACCCCCAGTCATGAGATAGACTTTATCATAGACTTGTTACCAGGTGCGAGACCTATAGCACGCGCACCGTACCGTATGGCTCCGGCAGAGATGCGAGAGCTACGAGATCAGATTGAGCAGTTGTTGGGTCAGGGGTTTATACGGAGGAGTACTTCGCCGTGGGGTGCCCCTGTGTTGTTCGTGAAAAAGAGAGATGGTTCACTAAGATTGTGTGTGGACTATCGAGAGTTGAATAAGGTCACGATACGGAATAAGTATCCGTTGCCCCGAATCGATGACCTATTCGACCAGTTGAGAGGAGCTTCTTTCTTCTCGAAGATTGATTTGAGATCGTAATACCATCAGTTGCGTATCAGGGAGGAGGACATCTCAAAGACTGCGTTCTTATCGAGATATGGTTCTTACGAGTTTCGGGTTATGCCTTTTGGTTTGACCAATGCTCCAGCCGTGTTTATGGACTTGATGAATAGGGTGTTCAGAGATTTCCTAGACCAGTTTGTCATTGTCTTCATTGATGATATTCTGGTCTACTCCCCGACAGAGGAGGAGCACGACGAGCATTTGAGGCAAGTTTTGCAGACGCTACGTCAGAACGACTTGTATGCAAAGTATGAGAAGTGCGGATTTTGGCTGAAGGAGGTCCAGTTTTTAGGACACATTATTTCCGACAGGGGGATATCTGTTAATCCGGGGAAGGTATCCGCGGTGAGGGAGTGGGGACAGCCCACGACACCGACAGAGATCCGTAGTTTATTGGGCCTAGCAGGATACTACAGGAGGTTTATTCGGGGATTTTCAAAGATCGCGGGCCCTCTGACACATCTGACTCGTAAGGGTGTGCCATTCATCTGGAGTGATGCCTGTCAGTTGGCATTCGATGAGTTGAAGGAGAAGTTGACCTCAGCACCTGTGTTAGCATTGCCGAGACCGGGAGTTGAGTATCTAGTCTACACCTATGCATCCTTACAAGGACTTGGAGGTGTATTGCAGCAGGAGAATCAGTCCATAGCTTATGCTTCCCGTAAGCTTAAGCCTTATGAGAAGAATTACCCCACTCATGACTTGGAGTTGGCGGCAGTTGTATTTTCCCTTCGGATATGGAGACATTATCTTTTGGGGGAGAAGTTTCGATTGTTCACAGACCACAAGTCCCTACAGTACCTATTCACGCAGAAGGAGTTGAATATGCGGCAGCGAAGGTGGCTTGAGTTTGTGAAGGACTATCAGTTTGATATCCAGTATCACCCGGGGAAGGCTAACGTGGTAGCATACGCGTTGAGCCGTAGACCAGCAGATGAAGTGGCATGGGTGTGGAAGGCCAAGTGGAAGGAATTGAGACACCAGGATGCAGTGGCCCGATCGTTCATGTCTGTGATGACCGTTACACCGCAGATTGTCACGGAGGTAGTAAGGGCACAGGCAAATGACTCGTTCTGTCAAGAACAGATAGTTCGATTACTAGCAAAGGGAGCCGAATCCTATACCGTTAGTTCAGACGGGGGATTACGCTTCAATGGGAGATTGGTAGTTCCGGAAGGGGAGAAATTGCGGCACGAGGTGATGTCAGAGTCGCATGGCTCACGGTTCGCGGTACATCCCGGTGGGGACAAAATGTATCAAGACATGAGACGACAGTATTGGTAGAGCGGGATGAAGAGAGATATTGCCGTGTTTGTTTCAAAATGCGCCACTTGTCAGCTAGTAAAAGTGGATCATCAGAGACCGGCAGGACTGCTGCCGCCATTGGAGGTCCCGATGTGGATGTGGGAGAGCATATGCATGGACTTTATCACGGGGTTGCCGACGTCACAGAGAGGTCACGACTCCATTTGGGTAATTGTGGACAGGTTGACCAAAGTTGCTCATTTTCTACCCGTAAGGACAGACTACACTACGGGACAGTATGCCCAGCTCTTTATTTCTGAGATAGTGAGACTTCACGGTGTGCCCCTAAATATCGTGTCTGACCGAGACAAGATATTTGTTTCACGATTTTGGGAGAGTTTTCAGGAGGCCATGGGCACGGAATTGCGGTTGAGTACGGCATATCACCCGCAGACCGATGGGCAGATCGAGCGTACAAACCAGATGTTGGAGGACATGCTACGTATGAGTATCATTGATTTTGGGGGTGGATGGGAGCAGTATCTTCCACTGGTGGAGTTTGCTTACAATAACTCCTACCAGTTCACCATTGGCATGGCTCCATTTGAGGCGTTGTACGGTAGACCTTGTCGTTCCCCAGCATGTTGGTTAGAGGTGGGGGACAACAAACTACTTGGGCCGGAAGTGATTCAGGATACTTCGGCGAGGATAGAATTGATTCGGAGTCGCATTCGAGTAGCTCAAGATCGGCAGAAGAGCTATGCTGATGCGAAGAGGTTCTTCAGAGAGTTCCAAGTGGGGGACCAGGTTTTGCTCAGAGTATCTCCTATGAAGGGGATTATGCGTTTTGGGAATAAAGGGAAGTTGGCACCGAGATATGTGGGACCATTTCCTATTATTGAGCGAATTGGACCGGTTGCGTATAGGCTTGGGTTACCGGAGCATTTGCATCGGATTCACGATGTATTTCATATTTCCTCGCTAAGGAAATATCTTAGAAATGATTTGTCTCATTCTCATATTGCTTTGGAGGACATCGATCTCCAGCCTGATAGCTCCTACGAGGAGGGGCCGATTGCTATTTTGGACCGAAGTGAGCGGAAACTGCGGTAAAAGATAATTCTGTTAGTGCGTGTTCAGTGGCGACATCATAATGTCGAGGAGTCCACATGGGAGCGCGAGGATGAGATGCGCGAACGTTATCCAGAGTTATTCTTAGCAGGTACTTTCTAGTTCCGAATTTCGGGATGAAATTCAGTTATTAGGGGGGAAGTATGTAATACCCCGTATTTTTTGTGATATTTATTTTTGGGATTAATTAAATTATGATATTTATTTTTGGGATTAATTAAATTAAATGTGAATTAATTAGAAATTAATCCGGATAAAATACTAACGATATGTGAGTTGGTATTTGAATATAATGTGTATATATGACTATATATGGGTATTGAATTATGAAAATTGTTGCGAGATTTAAATACGACAATTTGGAAAATTTTGTTGAGACGCGTGTGACAGTCGCGTCAGGAATATAATTATGTTAATAAAAAAATGAATTTTATTTATATTAACCGTATGGTCGTTTTGAGTGCGCCAACGCGTCCGGAAGGGTCGAAATAGTCAGAAAACACTAGCCGGGGGTTTGGTTTGGGTCCCGGGGCATTTTTAGGCCATACCGGCAACGTATAAGGGTAGTTTGGTAATTTTGGATTTTTGAGAATTAAAACCTACAAAAATTGGGAATTAATATCTGATTTGGCAATAACCCACTAAGCCCACTAATAACCAAATAGACTACGGAGGTTATTGAAATTGGTTCCAAAGAGTTCCTAAAGCACAAACCCTAGCCACCATTAACTTTGGAGAAGAAAAGCTTGTTGAGAGAGATAGAGGAATTCTGCAGAGAGAGAGAGAGAATACTCCATCAATCCGTCATCAAAATCAGAGATTCCAATAAGGCAAGTGGTTTAATTTCAATTAATTTCAGAGAATGCTTCTTCCATGCGTAGGAATTTGTCATAATTGTATTTGTTTGGGAATTAGATGAAAAACCCATTAAAATTGGAATTTGAATCTTGCATATGGATGAGAAATTGTATATAGAATTGTGTGTAGGCGTTTATTCTGATGATAATAATATCTTGGATGGAAAAAAAACGGATTTAATTAGGCTCTTGGTTGATTTATAAATTCTAGGGTTCATATTCTTAAAATTGGGGGAAATATGAAGAGATTTGATAATTGAAAGAGGTTAGAATGAATTAACCCCACAAATCACGTTAGTTTATGACCTAGATATGTTTAGAGATGATTAGTGGCTTTGAACAATCGTTAGATCAATGTTTGGATGAGATTTGAGGTGTAGAGAAGTTGGAAAAACGAAAATAGGAAATCTGGGCTCGAAACTGGCCACTCGTTAGAAGACCAGCCCAGGTCGTTCGAACGAGCTCGTTCGAACGAGCTTCTAACGAGTTGACCTTTGACTTCTGACGAGGGTGAAGTTCGTTCGATGACTTCGTTCGAACGAGACCTCGTTAGAAAGCCCACTTCGTTCGAACGAACTCTCGTTCGAACAGCCTCGTTCGAACGAGACTTCTAACGAGCTGACAGTTTAGGCTTTTTAGCCTGTTTTGATCCCGAGTGTCCCGTAACCTTGTGTATATGTAGAGATAACACTTCCTTGTGGATTAATTGATATATTTGGGATATTTGGGATATAATGAGGTGTAAAACCTAGAAGTGTAGTTTGAACCTAAGGGAGATTATTAAGTAGGACGGGAGTGTCTATTACGATGCGAGAACTAATGACGGCCTAAATAATTATATTAATCAGGAGCATATAAATTGTGTAGCATTATATGTCGGTACGAGAATGAGATGCGTACTATAAATAAATTATGGTGATTACTAAGATGTGTGCATACTTAGTATATGTATTGATTTTATGTGTATGACATACCTACCATACTTGCTATCACGGGAGGTTTACGTTCGCTTAGGGCCCTCTAATCCTTGTGTTGCCCGGATTTAGACTGGTACCTCGATGAACATAGGTCAGAGAAGGACTTATTGGGATGTTAATAAGTCTGCTGATCGTGGGAGCGTAGGTATGTGCGTGACCCATGTGATGTGACTGTGTTCGCCTCCATTATTTGTGATGTTGTTATCTGAGAACGATTCCTGAGAGATTCGAAATACGTGATCCTTATGTACGTGATGTACCGGGATGGATAGCAGAGTATGTGTGCACCGCAGCTAGTCTCGGGGTGCTTGTATTGTATATTTATGACGTGAATAATATACACTTAATTAATGGGAACTTTCATGATTGGTATTGTGAATAATATTATGGTAATGTTTTGAGAAAACAAAACGGGTTAACTGATAGTGAATGGTATTACTAATTGAGAATCTGAGTTTGTAAGGACATTTTTGTCCATTATCAATATGTATGTCATACGTCGTTACACCGTTGAAGAAATTCAAGATTGCATCTACATCAACGGATCCGAATATCAAAGCGTCTTCAACATCATAGCCTCTGCGAGAATGAACTTGGTAAAGTTTTGTTTTTAAGTTCCTTATAGTTCATATTTAGTATTGGGAAATTTTTATAAAATATTTTTTATAAAAATAAGAAGTAAGTTTTTTCAAGCAAAATGAGGCTTTTAAAAGTTTTTTATTTTTCTGGGATAGCCGGACCGGTCCGCCTCTATACCGGACCGATCCGCCACCGAACCGGTCTGCCCCTCAATCGGACCGGTCCGCCTGCTGAAAAGTCAGTATACCCCGGATCGAATGCGAACCGAAGAAGGCAAATTTTAAAAGAACCGATCCGAGGTCGGACAGATCCGCCCCCAAGCCGGACCGGTCCGCCTGGGATAAACTCGAGCAGTTCCGTGAATTGTTTTACCACTAATTTGTTTTTCCTATATATATACCTATTTCGGTGGTGTATTTCTTAAGTCTTTGAGAAAACGTTTTTAAGAGTAGAAACACAACAAGACTTCAATTTTTGATGTGCCAAACATCTTTTTGATTCACACCAAAAATCCCAATTACTTTTGTGAATCTTTTGGAACCCTAGAACACAAACTTTGTTGTTGTTCATCTTTATGGGGAGATCTTTGCAACCGAGGGCTGCGTGTCATTGCTGAGGGAGTCTCTACATAGTTTTATGGCTGCGTGTCATTAAGAAGAGCTGCGGTTCTTTCTTCGTTGTTTGGGCTGCGAGTCCTTGGAGGGTGCTGCGTGTATTCTCTTGCTGAGTTGAAGACTGCGTGTCTTTGTGGGTTGGCTGCGCGTTGATCCATTGCAGATTTCTCTATGTAATTGTAAGTTGCGGCTTGTATATTCATAGTGAAATAAAGGTTTTACCCGAAAGGGGTTTTTTTCCTGAATTCTGTGTCTCAGCATAATTTTTGTGTTACATGCTTTATTTATTTATGGGTTGACACACGCACCTTAGATGCATGTTTAGGGGCTGAAATTCAATAAGTGTGTTATATTAGAAATTTTCGAAGTTAATCAATTATCACATAGTATTGTCTTTTCAAATTGGTATCAGAGCAGGTTACGCTAATTTATTGCGTATTCCTATTTTCCGCAAAATCGTGTGATATTGATTTTTTTTGAAAAATCAGTTTTGTGAAAATTCGCATTTTTTTTCTATGGAGCACTTATATAATCAGATGCCTATTTTTGATGGGTCTAATTATGCCTATTGGAAAGCTCGTATGAAATCGATTTTAAAATCTATTGACGAGCGGGTTTGGTTGCTTTGCGAAAATGGTTGGACTCCTCCCACGGTCACTGTTAATAACATCACCTCTCTAAAACCCGTGTCAGCCTGGACTGAGGATGATTATAAGTTGTCCAATTTTAACTCCCGTGGTCTGAGTGCTATTTCTGGTGCTATCACTCCTGATGAGTATCGCCGAATCATGACGTGCTCCACGTCTAAGGAGGCTTGGGATGTTTTGAAACTGACACATGAGGGTACGAACGCTGTTAAAGAGTCTAAGTTACAAAATCTGGCCACCCAATTTGAGACTATCACCGTGTTTGAGTCCGAATGCTTTGATGAATTTTATGCACGTTTGTCGGACATTGTTAACACTAGTTTTAATTTGGGTGAGGTGATTGATAACACGCGTGTCGTTAAAAAGATTTTGAGATCTCTTCCAAAACGCTTTATTCCTAAAGTCACTGTTTTGAACTCTTTGGGAAATCTGAAATCACTTAAGTTGGAAGAACTTGTAGGAGATCTTCAAACCTATGAGATTGACATGTTTCCTAAAACCATTAAGGCTAAGGATAATGGTATTGCTTTAAAGACTCATTTTAAGAAAAATAAAGAAAAAGTTTGTGAGTCTGATTCTGAGCAAGATTTTGATTTTAATGATATGGCCTTGTTTGCGAAAAATTTTAAAAAATTTCTCAACATGAACAAAAATAATTCTTCCAATAAAAAGAATTTTTTTGAGAAAAATAAAAAGAAAGGAAAGGCCAAAGAAAGTGGTGAGAAGGAAAAAGAGAATAAATCCGATGAGGAGTGTGAAGAAGATTTTGAGAACATCACTTGTTTTGAATGTGGGGGTAAGGGACATAAGTCGTTTGAGTGTCCTACGTGGCGTAGAAAGAAAGGAAAGAAAGTAGCTATGCCCGCCACACTTAGTGATAGTAGTGAAGGTGAGGGTGATGAGACTAGTGGTGAGAAGTTTGTAGCTTTTTCTAGTCGTGTGAGCACACCCACCTTGTCCCACAATATTGCACACGAAAGTGATAGTGATGGTTTGAGCGCTTCAAATGAGAGAGAAAGTGAGAGTGAAAGTGGAGATGAAAGTGAGCTCCAAAAAGCTTTTAGAGATTTGTACACCGAGACCTTGAAAACAAAGAAGTATAATAGGGATTTAGGTCGTCGGGTTTTAGATTTGGAGAAAGAGAAGGAGGTTTTGAGAAAGGAAAAGTGTGATTTGGCCGACACGTTGTCTAGTCTGACGACACGTGTATCCCAACTCGAGAGTGATCTCGAACGTGCCCGGGAGGTCAAAGTCAATTTTCTGAACGCACCTAAGAAGGATGAAAAGGTGGTTCTTAAGGGTAAAGGTGAGAAGTTAGGAATAAGTCATGACGGTGCTTCTTCTTCCCAATTAGCACCCGAGCCGGTTCCCACTTTAGTGACAGTTTCACATGTGTCTCACCCTAACCCACCTAGGCGTCCCATTCCTATTAGGAAAGTGCGTCCTAGAGTTTTTGAGAGAGGTGTTCCTAGGCCTATTTATGTTTGTTCCCATTGCAAGAGGAGAGGACACCTTAGGGAATTTTGCTTTAAGTTGGGCTATGTGTCACGTTTTGCTTCTGCACGTGTTTCTGACACACATGCACCCACACATGATACTTTACATGCTCCCGGAGACTACATGAGAGAGTTTGCACATTTAGGTGAGCAAGTTAAGTTTTTAGTCAAATCTTCACAAGAATTGATGGAGGTTTTTCATAAGTTGTCACCACCTTTGGAAAACCCCTCCGCACCTAATGATTGAGGTTTGACTTGTTTACTAGCATAGGGTGATTTTCATGATGACATTGTTTGCCTATTGCTAGTATGTATCATTTTTGTATATATTTTTGTTTTGAAAAATTTTGAAAAATACAAAAAGATTTTATTTTGATAAAAAAATTTTGAAAAATCCAAAAAAGATTTTTGTATTTTGTTTGCACCGTTTATGGATGAACTCTTTGGATGACCGAGTCACAACATCATTCCATTATTTCCATGTGACTATTTGATAAGTGTTTTGAGACAATAGGTCAATTCATCCATGTGCTTTATAATGTTTGGAGTCATTAAGATGTAATTAAGTGTTACTTCCTACAAGTTTGACTCATGTTTCCTTTATTGCACACATGCACGGATTTGTTTGATTATTGTGCTTGTCTTATCACATGTTGGTTGGGTGTTTTTACTCCAATCCTGTCTTTAAAATGAATCAAGCGCGATAATTTTTATAAGGAAATTGTGCATATAAAAACCGTTTTGTGAGTTTGTGTGATTTGTTTGATAACGGGGAGGGGCTACGAAAGGTAATCATCTATCCTTTGGGCAAAAGCCACCGTTAAAAAGGACCTAAAAAATTGAGGAATTTTATTATCCGAGGTCCAAAGAGGTTAAAAGAGACCGAAAAAAATTAAAGGCAATAAAAAGATATTCATGTCAAAATATGGGCCATTTAGGTTTTTGCACCAATTCTCCAAAGTTTGAGAATTTAGATTACCTCTAAAAGAAAATATATATGAGGGAGTTTGGTTGGAGAATTTAAAACGGGTTTGCACGTCCTTGATATGCTTGAAAAATGCGCTCTATAGTTTTGGACGTTATTGGTGTGGAAATCATTTGACTTTGATTTGTTGATTTGCATAAGACGATGTCATCTAAATTCAACAATTTTTACACCTAAGGATACCTTTGATGTTCATTCGTTAGGAGTACACGTATGCATCGTGCACATATGATTGATTGAGTTGATTTACCTATCGAATGTGTTCACACCCATTCATTCCATTTCCATGACTTGGTTGTTTGAGTCTAAATCCATGGTGTGATTTTTGTATCATATTTGTTCATATTGGTATCCTATCTTTGTATGAAAAATTTGAAAAATCAAAAAATAGTTTGTGTTTTTTTTGTATACCGTGACACCCCGATTTTGATTATTTGATTCATTCTTCTCATTTGTCTATTTGGGGACATCATAAAAAAGGGGGAGAAAGAATTATCATATTATGGGGGAGAGTTTGAATATAGCTTATGTTTTTATCATATATTGGTATCCATGTTTATCTCATTTCAAACTCGATATGTCACGTGGTATTTGCTTTGTCTCATGTGTGTAGGTATGAAGATTGAAGATCAATATGTTGCACACCCTGATGAGAAAAGCTTTGAGATTTGATGATTGTTGAAGATTGAAGAACAAACGATGAAGATTTAAACATTTGTATCTTTCCATCTTTAGGGTTCATGGGAGGGTAGATTTGTATAGGTCATTAGTTGATAATTCGGATATTTTTTATGTATGTACCGGCATAGACATAGGGGGAGATTTGTAAGGACATTTTTGTCCATTATCAATATGTATGTCATACGCCGTTACACCGTTGAAGAAATTCAAGATTGCATCTACATCAACGGATCCGAATATCAAAGCGTCTTCAACATCATAGCCTCTGCGAGAATGAACTTGGTAAAGTTTTGTTTTTCAGTTCCTTATAGTTCATATTTAGTATTGGAAAATTTTTATAAAATGTTTTTTATAAAAATAAGAAGTAAGTTTTTTCAAGCAAAATGAGGCTTTTAAAAGTTTTTTATTTTTCTGGGATCGCCGGACCGGTCCGCCTCTATACCGGACCGATCCGCCACCGAACCGGTCCGCCCCTCAATCGGACCGGTCCGCCTGCTGAAAAGCCAGTATACCCCGAATCGAATGCGAACCGAAGAAGGCAAATTTTAAAAGAACCGATCCGAGGTCGGACCGATCCGCCCCCAAGCCGGACCGGTCCACCTGGGATAAACTCGAGCAGTTCCGTGAATTGTTTTACCACTAATTTGTTTTTCCTATATATATACCTATTTCGGTGGTGTATTTTTTAAGTCTTTGAGAAAACGTTTTTAAGAGTAGAAACACAACAAGACTTCAATTTTTGATGTGCCAAACATCTTTTTGATTCACACCAAAAATCCCAATTACTTTTGTGAATCTTTTGGAACCCTAGAACACAAACTTTGTTGTTGTTCATCTTTGTGGAGAGATCTTTGCAACCGAGGGCTGCGTGTCATTGCTGAGGGAGTCTCTACAGAGTTTTATGGCTGCGTGTCATTAAGAAGAGCTGCGGTTCTTTCTTCGTTGTTTGGGCTGCGAGTCCTTGGAGGGTGCTGCGTGTATTCTCTTGCTGAGTTGAAGACTACGTGTCTTTGTGGGTTGGCTGCGCGTTGATCCATTGCAGATTTCTCTATGTAATTGTAAGTTGCGGCTTGTATATTCATAGTGAAATAAAGGTTTTACCCGAAAGGGGTTTTTTCCTGAATTCTGTGTCTCAGCATAATTTTTATGTTACATGCTTTATTTATTTATGGGTTGACACACGCACCTTAGATGCATGTTTAGGGGATGAAATTCAATAAGTGTGCTATATTAGAAATTTGCGAAGTTAATCAATTATCACATAGTATTGTCTTTTCAGAGTTTAAGTAAAGCCCTCTATTTATTTGATAACGCTAGAAGGTAATATGGGAATCGAGTAGAAGGGGTAGAACTTATTACGGTTTGGTTAGATATGTATGTCATTTAGATGGGTACGGTACGTTAGGAGTGCACATGTAGTCGAGAGGTGAGAATTCCATGTGAGTGCACGTCCTAACATGTATTTTGCATTTAATGTTTTAATGTTATTAAAACACTTGCTGTTTTTAAAATGATTTCCACTTTCGGGATCTGACCCATTTGCTTTCAAATCTATTTTTATAAAAACCATTTTAGGTTCCCAGCCACAAGGACACCATGCTTAGGATTCTCATTCAGGTGACGAGCTGTAGCTGTTTGTGGAAGTTACAGGACTTTGCTTGTAGACGCTTCATCTATCTTGACTCGATATTTTTCAGTCATCAGTTGTAGGGCATGTCGCCCATTTCTTTTAGAGACATTTCATTTATTCAAGATATTCAGACTTTTGGCATGTAATTAATTCAGGATTCAGACTAGTCATATTATATTCATTTGTGGGATTGTTGTGAGGAGTTTTCCTCCGGACTTATTATTATTTGTTGATTATTTCATTACTTCCTTATGGTGAATGGATTATGTTGTTCTTCCATTATTCTTTTATTGCATGTTAGTCAGACTTAACTTAAAATTTGGCAACTTACTTTTTAAATACTAGGTGGTTAGTAATAATTAAAATGTTTTCGTCAGTGATGCTATTAACTGAACCAACTTGGCATTTTGTATTGATTTAATAAAGGAGTAGCTACCCGGTATTTAATTAGTCGGGGTGTCACAGGTGGTATCAGAGCATCAGGTTCTAGTGTCCTTTAGGATCTGTACGGCTTATTTTGTTTCCGCTGAGCTTTCTTTGATGTAGAGCCCTATATTTTAGGACTGTTGTATTCTCTTGTTTATGCTACGTTCTTCAGCTATTTTGAGTTTATAAATGCGAACTTATAAACTTCATTCTTGTTTAAGAATGCCTCCACGACGCGTACAAAGGATTCCCAGGGATGGAACGCCAGAACCCCAGCCCGCACCAGTTCAGGGCACGATGAATGCCGCCGAGGTTGCAGCCATTGTGGCCAGGCGGTAAATGTCGCACTAGCAGTAAAATTGAGTTGGTATAAATACTAGCGAGAAGTGAGTTGGTATTTAATTATGATGTAAAATTGAATGTTTCTGAGTAAGTATGGTAATACATGAGTATTGAAAATATTTAAATTATCACGAGATAGAAATATGACAATTTGGGAAATTTAGTTGGGACGCGCATGTTAGTCACGTTAGGAATGAATTTATTTAAATTAAAAAGTGAATTATATTTTTATCAACCGAATGGTCATTTTGAGTGCGTCAGAAAACACTAGCCGGGGGTTTAGTTTGGGTCCCGGAGCATTTTAGGCCAAATCGGCAACCTAGAAGGGTATTTTGGTAATTTTAAAAATATGGGAATTAAAACCCACGAATTTTAGGGTTAAATAATATATTACTAATGAACCCACTAAGTCCATTATCAGCATTAGGTGAGCTATAGGGCTACGGGAGTTAAAGGGAGAGTTTGAAGAGGTTCCAAAAGAAACCTCCAACCACCATCACCATCCTTGGGAGAATTCTGTAGAGAAAGGGGAGAAATCAGCCTTCATTCATCAACATCAATTCAGAAGAAACAAATCTGAGGCAAGTGATTTGATATTTTTAAGTGCATTGAATATTTCTTCCATGTTTAGTGTAGGAACTATTTTGTCTTGAAAGTTTTGAGGAAAACTAATGAAATTATTGGAGAAACTCTAAATTTGGGATAGGATTGGCATGTAGAATGACTATGGACGAATTTAGTATTCGAAGACTTTAATATTATGATTTAAAAACGGATTTATGATGAGTAATTGGGCACAATAAAATTTTGGGTTCATGTTCATAGGATTTTGGGTAAAATTTGGGAATTTATGATAAATTACATGTTGTTTAGGAGAATTTGACCCCAAAAATATATTAAGAAACGACCTAAGAGGATTTAGAGAAGTTTAAGAACATTAAAATTCTATTGGGATGATCTTAGGATGAGTTTAGAGAAGAGAAAAATGAATTGAGAAAATTTCTGGGCGCAAACTGCCATCTCGTTAGAAGACCTGCCCAGGTCGTTCAAACGAGCTTCTAACGAGATGACAGTATTCCTTCTAATGAGTTGGTAGTTCGTTCGAAGCCTTTCGTTCGAACGACACTCATTCGAACGAGATTTCTAACGAGTTGACAGAATGCCTTTTTAGGCCTGATTTTATTTCGAACTTTCAAAAGACTTATATAATTGAGTGTAATCCTTCCCTTGTTGAATTGTGGATATAGTTATGAGATTTAGAAGTACGTTAAGGATTAAAACTTAAGAGTTTTGTAGTAATTCGAATGATAATTATGGGTTATGATATTAGTGTATAAAAACTTCGACGTGAGGAGAGTTGATAACTTTAATGTATATAATTCGGGGACTTATAAACGTGTAACATGTAATGACGGTATAGGAATGAGAAATATACCTCTATTAATATTATGGAATATCGAAGATGTGTGAATGCTTGGTATATGTAGTTAGTTGTGTATAACATACCTACCATACTTGCTATCACGGGAGGTCGGCGTTCGATCAGGGCCATCTAATCTTTGTGTGCCTATGGGGGGATTTAGATTGGTACCTCGAGGACATAGTCCAGATAAGGACTTATTGAGAAGTTAATAAGTATGCTGATCATGGGAGCGTAGGTATGTGCGTGACCCATGTGATGTGAACTATGTTCGCCTCCATTTTATGTGATTGTTGTTTATTGAAAACGATTCCTGAGAGATTCGGAATACGTGGTCCTTATGTACGTGATGTACCGGGATTGGATAGCAGAGTATGTGTGCACCGCAGCTTAGACTCGGGGTGCCAGTATTGTATATTTATGATGAGAATAATATACTACTAATTGAAATGAATTGTCATGAATAAATGTAAGTGTAAAATAATAGTAACATTTTAGTAGAGTTAAAAATGGAAATCGCTCGTGATTAGCATTACTAATATTGGGAACTAAGAAGAAAAGTAAAACTCTCTGTTTAAAATTAAGGTGCCGGATAATAAATCATGAATCGTATAGAAATGTTAGATTGTGCATTGGACTAGTTAGATATGAGAATATCTAGGACGGGTACGGGTACGATAGAAGTGCACAATTAGTTGAGAGGTGAGGAACTCATGTGAGTGCACGCACTATCATGTACTTTATATTCACTGTTTTAATTATATTAAACCACTTGCTATATTTTAAACTGTTTTCACAATCGGGCTCTGACCCGTTTGCTTTCAAATCTATTTTGTAAAAACCTTTTTAGGTGCCCAGCCACAAGGACACCAAGCATAGGAGTTCTATTCCCGTGACGTGTTGTAGCTGCTGTGGAAGTTACAGGACCTCAATAGTAGACGCCTCCACTATTTATCTTGACTCTATTTCAGATTCATTCATCTGTAGGGCATGTCGCCCCTTTCCTTTCAGAGATATTTTATTTACTCAGTTTTTATTTTATATTTTGGGTTATTATTAAATTAAGGATTCAGACTTATATTTGTTCATTTCAGTATTTGAATTGTTGTGAGGTGTATTCCTCCAGATTTAGTTTATTACATCGTTATTTATTTATGACTGTGATGTGATTGTGGTATCAGTCTTTTATAATTTATATGGATGTCATGTTAATCGAATTTAATTGAAATAGACAACTCACTTTTTAAATATTAGGTGGCTAGTAATAATTAAAATGTTTTCGACAGTGATGCTATGAACTGAACCAACTTGGCATTTTGTATTAATTTGAATAAAGGAGTAGCTACCCGGTATTTAATTAGTCGGAGTGTCACACAAACCTAGTCTTCAAATAATATGTATTATCACTGGTAACCCATTTATAACAGACCATCAGCTTAGGGATGCCAATGTGGGTTCCATGTATCTGATTTAGCCTATCAATACCATTGACCACTCTCCAAGTATTGGGGGCTATCCTAGCTGGGACAACGTCAAAATACTGATAAAATTCTACACAAAACCTATTAGGGGGAAATGTCAATCAGCAATGAAGGGAGAGGGAATTCAGTGACCCTCATACAGTGAAAATACATCTACAGGTGGTATACGCGTATCTAAATCAACCCAGTCAGCAATATTCTGTTCCCTCCTAAATTCCTCTAGGGAATCCCCATGTACGATATAAACCATGGTTACAGTAAAAGCAAGAAAAATAAATGAAAGAAGAAAGAAAGCTTACAGAAAAATGAAAAATGAAGCAAAGGAAGGATGCAAAGAAAAGCTCAGAAACAGAGAACTTGGGAAAGAAGTAGAGTTCGAAAGGTTGGAACAAGTTTTGTAAAGAAAATCCGACAAAATCTCACCTTTTATAACTTACCTGGGAAATCATGCAAGAAATGATTACTCTATATCTACACTTGACATTCTAAAGGCTTCACAGTACAAAAGGTGCAAAATACCCATTTACCCTTTGGCGGTTCTCTTATTTTCAAATTATTTACAAAAATGACATTGCAAAATCAAAACATGGTAAATTTTTATAAGTCCCACACGTCGGCAAATGCCGACCAACTATGAAGAAAATATAGTCCGTCCTTTCAACAAAATCATCAAGAATGAAGTATTGGGGCCTTGTGTTGATACTAAAAATTAGCCACCCACATGGACCAATTAGAAGTGGACAAGTTCCTCCCTACGTGGCATAACTCTTAGTCAATAGGTAGTTGCTCGGCAGGCATGCCGACCAACGTGAAGAATGTAGACCATCAAAATAAATAAAAATCCACCACGCGGTGAGTACAACCAAAGGTCTTTTGGCACGTGGTTCATACAAGCAACCATCATATTCATTATGTACGGGTGTAAATGCTTAAATGTATAAAGGCATTCCATCCCTTGACATTCCAACCCTTGATATCCGGGTCACTATAAATACATTGTATTCATTTCATCAAAGGCAAGAAAGAACAAATTCTAGGATATTCTTATTAACAAGAGTACCTAGCTTTTTGTAATCTCTTGAATCAATATCATAATAGTGGACGTAGGCTTTCTTACATAGCTGAACCACCTTAAAACCTTGTATCTCTCTTTTAATTATCTCATTATAATTCTATATTTTATCTGTGATTATAAAATTGGATCAAGTCCCTTTTTTGACATCAACAGATCCCATCACTTCCCGACGAGTATTATTATAAGCACGAACCACAGTAGAGGTTGGAGAAAGGTCGCTTACTTTCAGTCCCAATAAATTGAGGGTTCTCAATGGCCAAACATTAAGAGTTGATCCATTATCTATAAGCGAAAGTGGGACAGTTTTCCCATGACTTCAATAGAGATATTAAGAACATAGTTGTGATTTGGTCCAAACTTAGGGATTTCTTCTTCGTAGAAGGAAAGCATTCTAGTAAAGGTTAGAGATCCAACCAGATT
The DNA here is from genome assembly GCA_949130495.1 of Sambucus nigra. NCBI lineage: Eukaryota > Viridiplantae > Streptophyta > Magnoliopsida > Dipsacales > Adoxaceae > Sambucus > Sambucus nigra. Next base: position 63,800,665 of record OX422207.1, on the reverse strand, counting down.
CATAACTTCTTTTGGTGTGGTGGAAGGAGGGACTGTGGGCCTGGTAAGTAGTTTAATCAAGGCATTTCGGTACAGTTTGGAAGACATGAAAGGTCCCCACAGTGTGATGTTAGCTTGGGTTTTCTTCAACTGATCGAGGATCTTTCTCTCCTCAAGGGTCATTTCTGGCATAGGAAGTTTCTTAACACCTTTTCCCTTATCTATTACGGATGATTGCTGGTTCGAAACCTGGTAATGCCTCCTTGATCTAGTCATATGGTTCACAAAAGAGGGGAAAAATAGAAAATTCGTTTCCTTATCTATCTCGGGTTGTTCAGATACCTTGTTAATCTCTCCTAGTAGCTCCTCAAATGATATCATTCCACATATACTGATTATTATTCTAGTCTTATCTGGGCTTTGCTCTGCATCTGAACTATTGAATCCGTCTCCCCATCCGGTGCCAACGACATCATCTTTCCACAAAAAGTCAATGAACTCCACAACCTCAACGGCCTCTTCGTATAGATCCTCCCACTCAATGGTAAGATGTAGAAGTGAAGGGACCAGGCCCCCTTGTAGTTTTAAAGCATCAAATAGGTCAAATATACTGCAAATTTCACCGGTCTGTCGGAATAAGTCTGCCATGATCTGGATGATATTATCAAAGCTAACTTCATCAGTAGGTACCACCCAATTATCTGACTCTCGGGCCCATTTTTGAGATTCCAAGAACAGTGTATTGAATCTCTAGCAGTCAATGGTCATTTTCTAGGGGAATTGTAGCCTGAACTCTAGAAGTTGGTTTAATACTGCTAATAATTCCATATCTTTCCCTCTGAAATGGGTACGAACAACAATGCATGCTATTGTAAGGAGTGACAGGGACTGATCGACGAAACACGTAGGGTGTAGGAGAAAATATGGGAAAACTTAGAGGGGTTTAGAAGAATATATGGGTATGATGGGCGATTTACATGGTACAATCTAGGTAGATGGATCAAATTTGGGGTCTACTTATATGAAGATATCATTTGCATAATTTGGGAGTGGATTGTGGGTAGTGTTTGGTTTAGGATTGGCTGGTGGGATGATAATACCCCGGTCAATCATACTTTGGATTACATTTCAAAGGAGGAAACATTGATCAGTGGTATGGCTAACATTTTTGTGAAAATCACAATGGGCATCAGGTTTGAAATTTTTGAAAAGTGGGTTTGGTAATGGACGAGGGTCCAATGGCTTGAAAAAAATTTGGCTTAAAATGGCTTGGTAAACTTTAGAGAGGGGAGCATGAAGCTCGGTATATTCCTTTTTTATTAGGTTACGGAAGTTTTCTGGTGACCTGAGAAGGAAGAAAGATTTGAATTTTTTTTTAAAGAGAAGCAGGAAAGTCTCTTATTATATAAGGAATATATTTTTGTTATCTTTAGAAAAGAGGAGGACAAAATGTTTTGGGGTAAAAAAGAAGAAACATGTTTTTAGTAAACGGAAGGAAAAATGCTTGTGGTATTTTGATAAAAGAGGGGAAAATATTTTTGACACTTTTGGTAAAGAAAGCGAAAAAAATGAGAAAATGGGTTATTATTATTATGTTATCACTTGTATTAGGATTACCGAAATGCAAAAGGAAATTTCAGACGGGACCCGAGCCTCGGAAAATGGGGTTTAAAAGTTATGTAAAACATGGTTGGACTTGTTGTCGGGCTCATAGTAAGGGTCTCATTTTTAAAAAAGATGAAATCGTACAAAAAATTGGGTGCCATACCAACCCATCATTTCGGCAAGGATTCGGGTAGTAACTAACAAACTAAATATGAGTGCCTTAGCTTTGACGCCTATATGAGGGTATGCAGTTGTTGGGTTAATTGGAAGGGTTCCCCCTGGCATGACTTCCACGATATACGTCTTGCTTTTGAGGGAAATCGGTGCATGTGGACAAGTCATTTGATATAGTTGAGTGTACGTGAATTGCCTCACTATATAACTCGTGGGGACAGTACGTGTGAGAGAGAATTCGATATACTTAACATATGTGAACGAGTTCCCTGCGATGTACCTCCCGTCATGAGTCATATCGCTTAAGCTAACTGTGACATGCCGGACCAGCGCCCATCACGAAGTGACCCCCCAGTTACGGAACAAAATTTGGTCAACAGCCATGCTCTTTGGTGATGTAGTGTGCAAATTGCATGATTCTTGATTAGTATATTATGGAGAGTATTTTAGCATGATGATCACTATACTAATAGGGAAGAATGTACAAGTATAAAAAGTAAATCTAGCATGGAGCATGAAGATTATACTAAGCATGGCTATGTGAGAGTGTGTGATATGTGAATATCTACAAGTGAGTGTGTGGTAGTGAACCTAAGCATGGATCAACTACAAGTGGTGTATGACAAGTGTGAGTGAGCGTGGATATATACAAGTGTGATAAGTGTAGGTGTGACACCTAAGTATGGATATTCTAAGTGGTGTGTGCAACCTGTGGATATAAGTGATCCTACATGTAAGTAGTGTGAAGTGTACATGGAGAGTATCTACAAGTGTGTGAGTGATATAAGCATGTGGTAAATATATACAAAAAAATATAGGGGAGACAAAGGGAACATGCATGTAGGTTCATACGCACACAAGCAGAAAATGATAACACTCATGCAAACAGAGTCTAGTCCTCTTTTAAAAAATGTCCCCAGCGGATTCGCCACTGTGGCCATCCCAGGATCTCTCCCTTTCCTTTTCCCAGTGGGAGGGAAAAAAGGGAAGGAGAAAAGGTCTCGCGCCCGACTTTCTCTAGGAGCGCTTCGACCGTCGTCGGTGTTGGGTGAATGTGAAATGATGGAGTCGCCAATCTACTTTTCACAAAATAGGCAAAAGAACATGTCACCACCTCGAGAGAGCGGCATCAAAAACAAACTGATGCTTACGAAAGTAACAGTTCGAAGGTTCAGGGGCTAAGTTACGGAATGAAAAGGTGTTAGGCACCCATCATAACCTTTCGGTCTCTTTATGGGCTTGCATTACTATTTTTCTTAATTTCTCCGTAAAGTGTGTGTGCATGCGTGTATATATAAATGGAGATCGAAATCCCCCAACTCATATGATGAAAATTATAGAGTGAGATCATCCAAAGAAATGTTCCCAAAATAATATCTAGAAAATACGATGTATGCATTTATCGAGATATTGATCGTTATGATGAAACGATAATATATGTTGGATAAAATGCCAATAAGGATCACAAATATAATATATATTAAAATAATGTATATATGAAAGGGAGGCAAATGCGAAAATGGGAAAATCAAAAATTAGGAAATTGGACTCGAGTCTCGAGTTTTAGCCTGAGACGCCTACGTAGCCTATAAAGCCATCAAAGTTCACGTAGTTCGCATGCAGCATAATAATGAGGTTTATCCCATAGATTCGAGTGGGAATTTATTATATGTGTGGGTGTAGAAAATGTATTTTAGTTTTGAGAAATCATGGTGGATAATCGAATTGGAATCTATAACTCTAACCCTCTTTTTCTTTGTTTTGTTTTTTTTATAGAAAATAAAGTATGGAAAATATTACTAATAAAGGATGAGATATCAATGTATATGAACTATAGTAAAAACTAGATTAACAATTTATGTAACTAATGCGAAAATAAAGAGTTTAAAGAGAGAAGGATTTTCGAACCTTCTTTGGAGAATTGAGACTTGATATTGATCTTTGATGAGATCCCTTGAGTGTTGAGATGAATGTTGGATGAGAGAGAAAGAGATTTTTCTAAATTGGGTATGAAAATGATGGGGATGAAAGATGGAAAGGAATTTCACCCAAGAAAACTTCACTGATTGCAAGAGAATATTTGTTGAGATCATTGATATTGATGGATCTGAGGTGTGCCTTGGGAGTGAGGTCATGACCTCTATTTATAGGGTAAGGTGGGTATTTATCGACATAGCCCTAGCCCAACCAATTGGCAGGTAACCCTAGACACACTGCCGACAGGCAAGGAAATGGACCTACCAATCAACAGTCCCGTACAGATTTTTTGGAAAAATGGTCGTAGAACGCAATTTGTTAATCCAAATCGTGCACAGGGCATACCGTTAGAAAGATAATTTAGAGAACTTCAAGAATCCATTGGGTCTCTCCTGAGTTCGGAAGTTGACTTCGGGTCAAATGTGGCCCGAAAGCGCTCATTGGTCCTTTGGACGGGAGATCATCGGACAAAAATGGATTGTTCATCCAAATCGTAAGTCAGAATCGCTCACGAGCGAACCTTTTGAAAGGTTATGCGAGGCACTTAGACATTCCAAAGATCTTCGCTCGGTTCAAAAAGTTTACTTTAGTCAACTGAGACCCGAAAGCGCCCGGTGACCTTTCGGAGTAAAACAGGTCGTTCGTCCATAAAGTAAGGTGCGTAGGATGAACCGTTGGAAAGGGTATTCAGTACCCTTAGAAGATTCATTCAGTCTTGTTTGATCTAAAAAGTTTACCTTGGTCAAACGGATCTTGGGAACGCTTAGTGGCCTCCGGATCAATTTTTGTGAGAAAATGGATCGTTCGTCCAAACGGTTACGCCGCTTCGTGCACGGTGCGGATCGTTGGAAAGGGGTTTCAATGACCTTCAAAGATTCAAAGAGCTTTATCCCTTACGATAAGTTGACCAGGGTCAAATTGGGGCCCGAGAACGCTCGGTGGCCTCCAGATCGATTTTCGGTGGAAAAATGGTTCTTTCGTTCAAACCATTATGTTGATTTATGCATGGGGAGAACCGTTGGAAAGGGTATTCAGAGCCCTTCAAAGATTCATTGAGCTTTTGCTCTGATGATAGAGTTATCGGAGTCAAACAGGGCCTGAGAGCGCCCGATGGCCTCTAAATCGGTACTTGGAGTATGACCTAGGGTTTGTAGTGAAATGGGGAGGTGCTAGGGACCTAAGGAGAGACTTAGGGGGTACTATAATGTGGTGTCTACAACAACTATATCCTTATAGTGGTGATGAAATTGAAATCGGACTCGATATTGCAACAACTGAGAAGCTAAGTCAGATACTCACGAACACCTGGAAGGGCGTTCAACAAGGATAGTCAGGCCATCGCAAGCTAGTATAGCTATGCCACCCAATGATAGTTATGCAAATAAATAATAATTTTGGAATTATTAAGTTAATTCTCACAACACATAATGTGCCTCACACACACACACACACACACACACACACACATACACACACAACTATATATATATATATATATATATATATATATATATATATATATATATATCAATGTAATCTTTCATTTTTAAATACAACCCGTAGGCGTAACTAGTACCACATGAATGTGAAATAAAAATAAATTATATCATAAATAAATCTCTATAATAAACACAAATCCAACATCACCTTATCCACCCCAAAACATCACCAGTAATAAGATCATCGTAATCGTGTCTAGCCCCAAGTCCCCTTTGGGATCCCCATGCCTCACGATACGGAACCAACCTTATCCACCCAAACATATCATTAATAACATTATAACAAAAGTGGCCATATATGTAGGGTCATCAACATAAGAGCAATATTTATCCACTCTTGATAAAATTCCACAATATAAATCTCAAATGTCACTAATGTATTCCAACATCTTTTATACTTTATCGTTAAGTTCTCAAATTACCTTAAATTACTTCTCAATGTTATACTACTTTTAAAAGGGAAGGGTGAGGTATAAATTCTACTCTAAAGTCTAAGAGGGGGAAAATGTCTCATTTTGAACTTCAGCACTTACTCGAGTCTCCTTTAATTTATTACTTATCTTTATAAATTTTATTATGAGATTATCACCCATTTCATTCATAAATTTCACTTTGCACTACCAAGGGCACAATTCTTAAATCACAATGGCATAATATAAATTACAACATGATTTAAGGATTTCATCAAATCATTATTATCAATATACATGTGGGGAAGAATTATTTATTTTCAAACAAAAAGTAAAGAACTTGCGGTTGTTCCCAACAATATACAAAAACCCAAATTCATATCAATTCAGTAAGATTACATAAATGTTAGAATTTTCAAATCAAGGCTTGTCTAAGGGCAGTTCTAAAATTAAATCAAATTTCATAAATTTAACTAATGTTTAATTATGGAGTCTATAAATTTTAAGATTTTCACATGAACATATCAATAAATCAAATTTTCTAAATATCGCAATTTATATGTGATGTTACTCACATTCTAAATCTCGCAATTTTCCCAATTACCAATTTCTTAAATTATTACGACTTAACAAATTCAATTTTAAAAAATATATAAATTTTTAATAGTTCAATAATTTGACAATATCATATTATTAATTTGTGAAATTTCAAGAAGTATTTTATTAACCTAATTATCTTTAATGGATTTTATTTATAAAAATTAGGTTGAGGTAGAATTAGGTATTTAAAAGCATAAAAGATGAGGACCAGAATGTGAACTTGCTTCAATTGAAGTAAATCAATCCTCAAAAGTGTTGAAGTAGCGTAGAGAAAAAGCTCTTTAAATTTATTGAATCGTGTCTCCAATTGCTCCTCTAAAAACCCCTTAAAATTTGTCCAAATGTTGCCTTTAAAGTTCTTCCGAAAAAATTTAATTTTTATCTAGAATGAGAGAATATATATCTAGGGTTGAAAATATATCATTTTTATGAAATTTGGTTGAGGGTTAAGGGTCAACATGTCTAATAGGAATGTGGGGGTGGGGTTTATTTGGTACTGACTTTTATTTTTTTTAGAAAAAATTCCCTCATTTTAATTTAATTTTTTTAATTTTATTTTATTTAATTACACCTTAGTTCATTTCGATTTCTTTCCGTAATAACCCTCACCCTAAACCCTTCTCCAAGTAACCACCTTATTACGAAGGTACATTCTATCTTAAACCATAATTCCTTGCATACTAAACATTCTATTTACTTTCTATAATTACAACTAAAACTCATACTTTTATTTATTTAAAATTAGACTCAAACACTTTATTAATTCACCAAATAAATTCTATAATTCATAATAAATTCTACAATTCTTCAAATGAATTTTATAATTATAGTAACTCTCACAAATTATATTTCCAATTTCACCAATACAAATAAAACTTTATTTTTGACTTAAATAATTATAAATTTTCATTTTTCACTTAAAAAATTATTTACAATTATTCAATTTTCATAATTAATTAATTAAAATCCTTTAAAATTACGGGGTATTACGTCTAAGAGTTAGAGGTTTACCAAAGTCGTTTTTGGTTCAATCGTGACCTTCGCTATAGTGAATGCTCTCCTTTTTGAAATAGTTTTCCATACATGAATATATTATGACATTTGACGATGGTATACCGCAAAATAATACTTCAATTTTTTAAAAAGATTTTGCATTTCCATTTCATAACCAATGTGAATGTTTTGTCATATAGGTATTTTTACTTTTATTTTAAGCATGGGTTCAAATTAATTTCAGGGGATGATGAGCCGAATTCAATAACTTGATTTGTTTAAGAAGCTTTTTGGCGATTAAAAAAAAACTCTTAGACAAGACTCAAAGTGTGTCTTAAAAATTGGAATAAGATAGTCCAGATTAAACGTGGTACATGAATAGGCATTAAACGAGGCACATGAATAGACATGATTACGAGTCGAAATAGTTTTTATTTGAATAAATACAAGTCTATCAAAAAAATTCTATTGTTAATTTTGTTTTCCATTAAAAAAATGTTTTTTTAATACTTTTTTTCATTAAAATTGTTTCACTGTTTGGCTAAAAACATTTTTTTTGTGTTAAAACTGTATTTTTTTTTTAAACTGTATTTTTTTTTTTAAAACTGTTTTTTGCTAAAAATTGTTCTTTTGTGAAAAGCTATTTTTCGTTAAAAACAGTTTTATTTTTGTTAAAATTGTTCTTTTTATTTTTTTAACAAACTTTTTTCTTGAAAAAACTTTTTTTCCCTCGTTATAAACTATTTTTATTGTTAAAAACTACTTTTTAACAACTGTTTTTTTCATTATAAGTTGTTTTTTTGTTAAAATTATTTTTTTAGAAACTATTTTTTTATAGCTATTTTATGTTAAGAATTATTTTATTGTTAAAAATCAATTTTTTTATATATCAGTTTGTTTACATTTGCCATTTTTACCGTTAATTCTATCAAACATTTCAATTTTGTCCCCTAAATAATTAATGATATTAAACAACCCAATCTAAAAAATTATAGGATTTGTCATGGAAAATTTTGCCATGCCAAAAATATTCTCACTTTGAACTAAACGGACCCTTAGTTCATTTTACAGGACCATGATTCCTCGTTGTTTTCCATTTTTCTTTTATAAACAGTCGATTAAACATTTCAGGAATCCCAACAAAATATCAAACATTAACTCCTTTTTTTCAATAGAAAACAAAATATTTTGAGCTGATTTATTTTTTGGAGTTCCCTGAAATATTTAGAGATCACACAAAAAAATCAATCCAATTTTTTTACCATTTTAATAATAATGATCCCTATGTGCGGACAGAGGTGGATGTGTGTTGGGACGAGGGGGAGCAGAAGCTCTCTCTGAGATTTTTGAAAAAAATTACCGAGTAAAAAATTTCAGGGGTGTTTTGTGTGAAAATAGTAAGTAGATGGTGAGTTTTTAAATATTTTTGAAACTTGAAGGAGTAGAAACATAATAAAAATTCATTATTTTGGTATTAGTAATAACTTTATCCTTCTCCATCCTGCTTTGCTACCCAGATCAGTTTCTGATTCCCCTTTTTTTTCTCACATTTAATGTTATGTTAATATCTCAACAAGTTTTAATCCCTTTTTTTAATAAATGTTACGTCATGTTAATATTGGTAATAAGTTTCAGATTCAACTAAGTTTCTTAATAAATGTTATGTTAATATTGGTAATATTGTTTTGATTTGTTTTAGTTTAGTTTCATTTAATTGGTTGTTAGTTATGTTAAATGTTCGATTAAATGTTATTTGTTGTTAGTATTTATCAATAAGGTTTGGTATAATATGTTGATAATTTGTATACAATTCGATTTAACTCAAAAAAAATCGTCTCGAAGTTTTCTCCTCTGAATCCCGACACCATCCAAAAATTTTACTCCCCTGAACAAAAATTCTGAATCCGCCATGTGCGGTCCTAAAAACAAAGAGCTCCTATATATATATATATATATATATATATATATATATTATATTTTGTGTGTGTGTGAACTTGTTGGGATTTTTGGTATCTTTTTAAATCTTCTGGATGTTTGTAAAGGAGACTTAGTCCTCATGGGACATTGTTTGTTAAACAATGATTGAAGACAACAAACCAAGGATATGGTGACATAGAATAAAATCATTTTAAAGTCACTTTATAACCAAATTTTGAGAATTTGACTTCTTTAAAGCAGATGGTCCAATTGGACGTCGACCGACGTGGTAGCCTCAGCCTATTGTCTATTGTCTATACAGTCATTTTCTACTAATCACAACTAAAATAGATACTTCGACTTTAACTTTATATTTACTAGTGAAATATCTATTTTATGAGATAATTTAGTTATTTTTACATTTTATGGTCATGCACAAGTTTATTTTGCTACTTCTTGTATTATATTTTTTTGGCTTAAATATAATAATTTGATTATACTCTACGATATACACGTATTTTTTTCGGGTCACGACAATCAATCTTCTTAAACATTAAAAAATCCTTAGAATAATTTTTTTTTCTAGAAAAATTTGTATTCATACATTTATTAAGGGTGCACCATAGATCTATTCTTTAGCTCATGTCAAAAAATTATAATAAATTGCTAAACGTTATTTTGGTTGTTTCCTATATAAGGTCAATCGACGAAAAGTCCCTTGCAACATTTTTTTTATCAATATTAAGTCCAAACCATTATGTTTTGTTCACATATAAAACACCCAAAACCACTCTTTGATCTTTTATAGACTTTTAGGAACATTATATACACGGAGAGGCTCTCCAACATACCTCAAAGAGGAAACATAAAAAACAAATAATTTTTTAAAAATAGTAAAAAAAAAAAATTTAGCTTATTTTTTTGTATGGTATTTAAACATTTCAACGAACCAAAAAATATCAGATCAAATTAATTTTTTTGCTTTTTTAAAAAAATCGATCAATATATGTCAGTTTTTTGTAACTTAAAAATTGACATATATTTGACCGATTTTTTTAAAATAGCAAAAAAATTATTTTGAGTTAATTTGCTTTTTGTAAGTTCGTTGAAATATTTAAATACGGGAAAAATATCATCTTAAAATAATTATTTTTCTATTTTTAAAAAATGATCCATTTTTCTCTATTTGAGGTATGTTGGAGATCCTCCCTCATATACATAGAGGATCTATCTCCAATATACATCAAAAAGCTTTGTTTCTAGAGAGTAAACATTAATTGTGTTCCAATATATATCATCATGTCACTTTTCATATATGAACAAAGCACTATATTTTGATTTTCAACATAATTCCACTTGTTAGCCAAATTGGTTGATATACTTCACATCCCTATTACAATTTTTCCTCAAACTTCTTATTAATCACAATTCGTCCAAAATATTACCATGTATCATTGAGTTGTAGAAAACATAATTCAATTTTCACCTCAATTACTAATTTTTATTTTCATGCAGAATTGCAAGAAATTGAAGATCCATTCAATTGTTGAAAACGCAACTCATTTCATCTCTTTTTCCCACAAACACTGCCCTTAGTTCAACCTCACCACCACTGGTGCGATGAGGGCGGCGACGGTGCAATAATGGTGGCAGTGGTGGTGGTGGTGATAAGGTCGAGATGATGGAGATTGTAGTGGCAAGTTTAAAATAACTTTCAATTGAACGGAAAAAATTTAGAAAACATTGTAATTGTGTTTTCCCAACTTTCAAGAAAATTGCAAAGGTAGAAAAATGGACCAGTGCTTTCTAATTTTGAAAAAATAGATATTCGAACATGATTTCTATTTTTCTGTTATTCCCTAAGGCTCCGTTTGGTTGTCCCAAAATTGTAAATTGAATCATTAATAAATTGATCCATTTACAAATTGACTCATTAATTGTGTTTGGTTTCATTAATGAAATGATTCATTAATTGCCCCATTTTAGCTCATGTGCAAAATCTGAAACTGAATCATTTCACAAAAAATGTGAAATGAATCCGTTTGAAATAGGAATCACATAAAAGTGCATGTCTCCTCTCCCTCTCCCCCTCTCTATTTTCCCTGCCCCGCTCTCTCTCTATATATATGTTTTTACCTTTTTTTCATAGAACCTTAACATCAATTTCAAATTACCAAACATCGTGTAAAATTGGATTTAACTCATTTCAAATTCACTCATTTACAATTCATTAATTCACAATGAACCAATTTACATAATCAAACAATTTGCGCAACCAAACTGGGCGTAATTGTTTTTCCAAAAAACAACCCTCTTTTCCACAACTAATCAAGGCCTAATTTTTTTTATCCATATTCAACATGGAGTTAAGCCAAAAATTTCATTTGGATTGACTTAGAGTTATAGAATTACCTTACATGATAGACTTGTTAAAACCTTAGTTGTTCATTGACAAATACTCATTTTGTCCCGAATCAATATAAAATCATATTTTTCTTTAGGTTAATTAAAGTTTAGTCCCAAAAAAATGTATCATTTAATGTTGAATTTTAACATAGTTTCAAAAATAATGTCTATTCCCTATAGTGACATTATCACGTGAATACCAACATTCGATGCACACATAGTTAATGTCATTATCCATGTGGTAATGTCAATTCTACAAACTAAGCATTATTTTTAAAAATAAATTGGACTAAAAATTAAATAATAAATGTAATTTAAACTTTTTGTTAAATGCCCCTTTTTTTAGTTTGTCCCGAAATAATAGTCTGTTTTTCAAAGTAATACATAAAACAGATAAAATAACAAAATTACTCAATCGGCTAATATGTATGGGTGATCAATGATATAAGGGAATGGGGAAAATAAAATATTCACTCAACATGTTAACTTTTAAATAGTGACTACAAATTTTGTAATTTGGAGTGAATTGAGTAATAGTTAAGCTTAAATCGCATTATCGACACTTAACATTTAAAATAATTATTGCATAAAGTGATTCCATAATTCTAGAAAATTTTGATATTTACTTTCCTAGTGTAAGTTTAGTGACCGATTAAAGAGTTATTATCTTATATTCTCTTAGTCTCAAATTCATTGTCTTGATTTTTTTATTATGTCCCAAATTGATAATTCTATTTTTAAAATAGTAAGTAAAATTAGTCAAAATCATAAATCACTAGTTAAAATAATTCTCATTGTATGTCGTATTTTTAACAATATTTATATTTTTAGGAGAATTAATATAAAAGGTGTATTATTTTCTTAAAATATTAAGGTATAATTGTATTTAGGTCCCATTTATCGGGTCAACAAGCTTATAAGTCTTATTGACTTTTCAATAATCCCATAGGTCCTATTCCAACTTTTTAGGAAATTTTTTCACAATTTTACCCTTTTAAAACCAACTATCCGTAACTTCCTTGAGGAAGTTACATAAGTGGTTGGACTTTTTTTTTTAATCTTTAAATGATCATAACTTTTGATTCACAAATCCGTTTTTCGCAAAATTACTATTTTTGAAAACTGCTCGACGAGATCTATCAAACAAGATCCATGAAGACTATAAAATTCCAAAGAAAAAAATTTACACAAACAGTAAACTTCACTGTATGCACTAGAATATGAAATAGTTTTATATATGTGACATTTTCACAAATAGACAGGAACATTTACTGTGGTAATACTGTGTAGTATTACCACAGTAAATGTTCCTGTCTATTTGTGAAAATGTCACATATATAAAACTATTTCATATTCTAGTGCATACAGTGAAGTTTACTGTTTGTGTAAATTTTTTTCTTTGGAATTTTATAGTCTTCATGGATCTTGTTTGATAGATCTCGTCGAGCAGTTTTCAATAATAGTAATTTTGCGAAAAACGGATTTGTGAATCAAAAGTTATGATCATTTAAAGATTAAAAAAAAAAGTCCAACCACTTATGTAACTTCCTCAAGGAAGTTACGGATAGTTGGTTTTAAAAGGGTAAAATTGTGAAAAAAGTTTCAAAAAATTAGGAATAGGACTTATATGTAAGGGAAAAACAGGATGGGACTAGAATGTATATAAGAAAATCTAATAGGATCTAAACGTAAATGCCCAAATATTAAACATTTAAACAATAACTATTAATATTTCAAGGGAAGGGAGTCACAAACACCCCCCCCGGGGGGGGGGGGAGAGAGAATCTACTTGGAGTGGGGACCCACCAATTCATACCCAAAGCCTAATAGTCGGTTTGGTCCACCCTTCATTTTTAAAAGTCCATACAAATTTTAGTGCAATAAAACAAGCCCAAAAATTGGTCAAAAGAATATCTTATCAGTTATAACCAACACATGCCAAAACAATGAAAGCAATGTATAATTCAGCTAGAAGTTTAACTTACGGATGTGAAATGTGCTAATTGTGTGAAATAAAAGGTTTGTCCATTATTTCGTGTGTTTTGTGATATTTATTTGTCATCAGTTTTTTTTTATAATTTTTTATAACCACGTATATATTTGTCATAGAAAAAGTGATAAATCAAACTAATAAATTTCGTTATCTAGGTTCAATGTTATAAAATAATGGGAATACTGATGAGGATGTTATAAAAATCACAACTCCAGCATAATGTAAATAATAAATAAATATTGGCTTATTCCCTTACAATGTTTCACAAATGAAATACCTAAATTCTGGCAGAAAAGCACCTAGTCTAGAGTTAATAATCTGGAAAGCTGCTAAGCACGAGAGATCGCAAGGTTGGCATAACAACAGTCTTGTTATCCATGTCTAGAAATAACTTGGGAGAAAAATATTTATAATTTGGGTCAGAGCTCGAGGTGTGCAAGAATTGACTTAATTAATTTATGATGCAATAATACAGTCGATGCAAAATAAATATTCCCCCTTCACGACTCACGTGCGTTTAACACCTCACCCCTAATCTAAGTGTGATATTATTCGCATCACAATAAATCCTCAAATAATAATTATAACAACGTCTCAAATTAATAATAATGGCTAAATGATTTAAGTGTACCGACTACATTTAATTATCAATACCCGTAATATTCCAGTCTCATAATTTTTACATAAATGGCATAAACATCTATTATGCATTAAAGAATCACAATTGTCATTTATGTCCACATTCTTAAACATTTCAGTTTATCTCATATAAAGTCCGGGTAATTATATATATATATATATACAGAAAGGATCTCATGCATACCCAGTTTGCATACCCTCCGTGCGGACCATTTTTTTAAAATAGTAAAAAAAAAAAATTTGGGCTGATTTTTTTTTTATGATTTTTAAACATTTCAGTAGGACAATGAAAAAATAATCAGCTCAAAATGAATTTTTTTTGCTATTTTAAAAAAATCGGTCAAACTTTGTCAGTTTTTAAGTTGTTTTTAAGTTGTTAAAAACTGACAAAGTTTGACCGATTTTTTTAAAATAGCAAAAAAATTCATTTTGAGTTGAATTTTTTTTTATGGTCCTATTGAAATGTTTAGAAACTATAAAAAAAAATACATCAAAAATATTTTTTTTACTATTTTATCAAAATTGGTCCGCGCCAGCGGTATGCAAACTGGGGTATGCATGAGAATCGCTCTCTCTCTCTCTCTCTCTCTCAGAGAGAGAGAGAGTGTGTGTGTGTCAGACTCCTGTACAAACCAAACGGTACATACCAACGGTGCATACCGCTGGCGCGGACCCATTTTATAAATAATTTTAAGTTAAAATTTTTTATGTGGTATTTAAACATTTCGGGGGAGCCATATAAAAAAAATCAGGTCAAAAAATCTTTTTTTTGCTATTTTTAAAAAATTGGTCAAACTTTTGCAGCTTTTAAAGTACTTTAAAAGCTGTGAAAGTTTGACCGAATTTTTCAAAATAGCAAAAAACGTTGTTTTGAGTTGATTTTTTTTATATGGGTCTATTGAAATGTTTATAAACCATATAAAAAATTCAACCGAAAAATATTTTTTTACTATTTTAAAATATTGGTATGTATCGTTTGGTATGTACAGGAGACTCTCACTATATATATATGACACACAAAGGCATCTACCGTTTGTGTTTAATTCGTGTTCCATCGGCAAGTCCAGATTAATCCCTTATCCTAAGCGAACATCACAAAACACACACAAGTTGGGGAGGTCCCTACGCAGGAGACCTATACGCAGCCCATACCAAGCGGTAACACGGGAACGGTCAGCGCCAACATCTACCTCTCGTAGGTGACGCCTCCACGTAATACCTATATGACCTACACATCATCAAGCCCACTCGTGCCCACATGTGGTACAGGGTCCGAACGCGAGAACCCTCGAGTCGATAGGACAGTCCACTGGAATGTCCACACAAACACATGATAATAAATATTATTATCCCATATAATATGTATAGGTAATTACTCTATAATTACCATAAATTTCCAACTAAATTTCGCTATATTTTATTAATTAATAATTTACCATCTAATCAATTATTAATTATAATCCATAAAATAATTACTTAACCAACTAGTTAATTGTAATTTTTCTTGTTTAATGTGGCGCATCCGTATTTTTAATAAATTCTTTATTTTCACTAAATTCGGTCCCACTCTCTTACTTGGACTCATAAAAATACTTACAACCAAATTTCTAGGCCCAAATTACCCTCATTTATATTAATATTCGTCATCAATATTATTATTCCTACGACTTCCATTTAAAAAAAATCCAATTAAATTCCTCCTTTTAACTCATATACTATAAACCAAAATTCAGCAAACCAACTCAAACCAAACCAACTTTCAACAAACCAACCCAAACCAGAAAGAAACGAAGTGGGAAAATACACACGCATCGCTCGAACGAGGCAGGGGGCGTTCGCGCGACATGGTATGTCGTTCGAAAGACCCTTGTCGTCATTCGAACGACTCCCCGACTCCTACCTCATATTGATTCTCCAAACTCTTCTTCCCAGATCCAATTTTACCCAGAAAACTTCAACCCAGAAAACCCTTACCTCATTCCATTAACTGTTATACCAAAACCCAAAATTTAAAATATCTAAACAAACCCATAATTTAATATGCAAAACTCAATTCCTCCATAAAATTATTAATCTAGCATTCAAAATTATCAGGGTCTTAATCCATTAAATATTTTTTTAGATTCCAATCCTATATGGTCGAAATATGGGGCATCTGTTATGGATTATATCAACATTTCAGTCCACACGTATTAACCGTAATGTCCTCCACATAACTTGTCATAATATTCTCACTTTATTCATCAAAACCCTAGGGCATCTACCCTAAATTTTAAGGCTTCAATACCTAAATTTCTGGGACAATTTCTACATTAAATTTCAGTACTCTACATGCAATCATCATCATCAAGTTTATCATCTTCAAACCTAGATCCCATAAATTTAAGGAGGACATTACGTGTATCAAAAAATAGATTGGAAACATAAATTAAGCAAGAGAATTATTGCCTTACAAAATGGTAGAAGAGATGTCCCTTGATTTTTCCATGGTTCCCCCTTTGTTCTTGCCATTTCTCTCCTTCTTGGGTTATTTTTCCTTTCCTCTCCCATAACTGTTGTTTTAGGTTTTGTGGAATGATAGTGGGGGAGTGGTTTACCCACACTTAAATACTAGGTTAATCCCGAGTTGGGCCCAAAATCCAACTTTTGGACCCCCAAATGGACCCGAATCCATTACCCAACTAGCCCTAAAGTTCCCCAACTCATATACCTATGAACTGAGAACCCTTTTAAATATTTAAAACAGTAAACCAAGTCTACAACGCTCCCCGAAATGTGTCCCAATTATTTTGATTTCACTTAGACATTTTATTATGCTAAAACGACACGCGCCCATAAATTTATTTATGAGTGATTTATTTTTCACTAGTAAGCCCATTATGTTTAGTTAAGTTTTAAATTTATATAATCACAAATAATCGTTTATTTTAAATTGACATTTTTCCCATTTAGGTTTAAATTCATCCGATTTAATTTATTTCCAAATCAATATTAAATTATCAAATCTAAATTAGTCGAAATATTTTATTCCAAAATTATGGGATATTACAGCCAGCAATCCTGTATAGAGCGGAGTGTTGGGCATTAAATAAAAAAATATGAACGAAGTCTCCATATTAGTGAGATGAGGATGCTCCGGTGGATGATAGAAATTATCAGAAATGACAAAATTAAAAATCAATACGTGAGAAAAAAGTTGTGAGTAGCTCCCATTAGCGATAAATTAAGAGAAAGTAGACTTAGGCGGTACAGTCGTGTGTTGCGTAGACCATCAGATGCCCCTATAACAAGAGGAAGATTGTTGGAAAGGGTAAAATAAAAGGTGTTCGCCCTAAGCTATCGTGGGAGGAAATTATTTGGAGACACCTTAAGGAATTAAACTTGAATGATAATAATGCATATAATAGATTAGAATGGAATGGAAAAAGAGAATCCATATGGCCGACCCCATATGTTGGGATTAAGGCAAGGATGATGATGATGATGATATATATTTGTCATTTTTCTCATTTTTACTGATAAAATTCGCTTTGTTCAGTAGTAAAGAAAAAAATTCTCACAAATTTATCATCCTTTTTAAAACTTTTTTTTGTTAAGAAATTATTTTATTTTTTCACAAAATTTATCATCCATTTCTCTCTTTATCTCTTTATTTCTATCTCTCTCTCCAGTGGTTTGAATTGAAAAATAATCATGCTTCTAGGGGTCGTTGGTTGTTGAATCATTTATGGGGATTGTGGTCTGGGCTGGGAAGGTGGGTTGTGTCGGGGGTGAAAGTGAGTTGTGCCGGGGGTGAAAGTGGGGGGAAGATAGGAGAGTTATTTCATTTTTTTTTATTTTTTTAAATCATTTGTGTGTTGTTAAGGGGGTGTTTTGATGTTAAGTGGATGGTTGGGGGTATTATAACAGTAATTTATAATTTTACCCTAAAAAAGTCATGTGTGAGGTACGTGTGTCTTTTTCGTCACATTAAGTGGCTGAATTAGTTGGCCGAATTATTTTAAGTCTCTTTCCAAAGTTAAGGCGCTAAGTTGAGACTTTTCATAATTGATGGGTCATTTTGGAACAACCTTGATAGTTTAAGGATCAAATGAGTAATTTACTCAAACTATTTTTATTTTGTTGAAGCATGCACAAAGATACACAATCACGCAACAAGAAAACGAGGATTTTCTTATTTGGATAACATGGACCTTTACAATGGATGATTAATCTAAATCAAAGGCTCTAATATCAATTGTTGGGGACCGATATACATGAAATAAAATTTTCATCCCTTGAACTTTCAATTAACCAAACAATAGAAAGAGAAAATAGAAAATAGGTTTGAAGGAACACAATACCTTTGTAGATCTGGTTGCAATACGACGGGGAGAAAAGCATTTGTTGATGATGAATGGTTGCCTTTTTTGGATCTTCAAAATCTTGCTTGAACCTTCTGAAAAGCTCAGATCTTCTAGTGTATGATCCTCCTCAAAGTTAGTTAGGTATGTGGGAACCTTTTGAGATGAAAACTCTTGCTTTTAATTGAGATATGGTGGTCTCCCTCAAGGGTAAATGGGGTTTTCTCTCACCCTCTCAAAACTATATAATGAATAATAATAACTAAAACCTCTTCCCACGCCTTTATATACAAGTATAAAAGGTGGGATTGGTCCAAACTGGGTTTCTTGAGAGTCTAGGCCTAACTACTTGCTTATTTGGGCTATGCTAATGACCCAAGATAAATAATTAAATTTGCTTCCAAATAAATACTTGAAAATATCAAATTACAATTACCATAATTTATTTTCTTTTTCATTTAATCATAATTAATTCCACTAAATAATTATAATTGCAATCCAATTTAATTATCTCATGAATCACTCGGATATAATGAGGTCATATTTGTAAAGTTAATAACGATACATAATAAGATTTCTCGCGTTAAGCTTCTAATACCAACTTGGTCCAATCAATTTGTCAATAATTGACTTTAACCAACATCTAATCGAATCCTTAATTCTAAAACGATTTTGCTATTCCACCTAATTATAAA
This sequence comes from Sambucus nigra, assembly GCA_949130495.1. Lineage (NCBI taxonomy): Eukaryota > Viridiplantae > Streptophyta > Magnoliopsida > Dipsacales > Adoxaceae > Sambucus > Sambucus nigra. Next base: position 63,781,435 of record OX422207.1, on the reverse strand, counting down.
AAATACATTGATCAAGTTTACTAGTGAAAACAAATCTTGTAAGTCTATTAAAGGGATATCGCAATCCAAGGTATCCCCAGACACGAATTCCTCTTAAATAAAATCTCAAATTTACTTACATAATTGGCACTCAATTTACGGGGATCATTTGATTCAACCTAGAATTAAATCGCACCTATAGCAATCAAAGCAATAGTTAAGTAAGCATTCCAATACTCATAATTATTAGAATTATGAATATATTCACCCTTTCAAAATTATGTGAGATCGCCTAAGTCTAATAAAGATAGCCCTTAGACTCAAATATCACGGGATTTTCCTATTCAATATATTCCTGAGATGTACCAATCACAATCCTCTATTGAACTATCTCAAAAATTCTCAAACTATCATACAGGTTCTTGTAGTTTGAGATAAACTACTAAGATTGAATCCATTTTGATCGGATGTCAACTTTCTAGGGTGTGAAATTTTTAATACTGATAGAACCGGAATTCCAATCTCCATGTGATCAACCCAAAGCCGACTAACTAGAATTATTACTAAGATATATTAACTGACAATTATATGAAATAATATATATATATATACACACACACACACACACACACACAAACATAAAACATTCACACAAACTTGATTCTCATTTCAAAAGTGAATAAAATAATCTTTATAAAATAAAATAAAATAAAATAAAATAAAATATTTTGAACATGGTTTTAAGAATAAAGCCCCAACAATCTCCCATTTAGTCTTAAAGTCATGCGTCCATGAACTTGACTCTCATTCCCTATACATGAGTATTAAAAGTCTTAGATGGTAAGGTCTTTGTAAAAAGATCTGTCAGGTTTTCCTTAGATTCAATCTCGATTATGATGATGTCGCCCTTTGCACGATCTCCCGTGTCAGGTGATACGTGCTCTCAAATGTTCTTCTCCATATGATGAGTCCTTGGTTCTTTATAATTTAAAACTACACCGCTAGTGTCATAATAAATTGTAATAGTTGATTGTACTTAAGGAACCACACCCAAGTCGCTTAGGAAGTTTCGGAGCCAAACAACCTCTTTTGTTGCCTCCGAAGTGGTAACATACTCTGCTTCTATAGTTAAATCAGTAATATATGATTGTTTGGTAATCCTACAACATATGGATCAATCTCCTAGGATAAACACATGTCCCGGGTTTATTTCCTGGAATCCCTACCCGACTGAAAATTTAAGTTTATGTACCCAACGGGTACTACACTCTCTGCTGAGTAAACCAACACATAATCTTCAGTCCTCTTCAGGTACTTGAGAATGTGATACAGTACTCCAGTTCTCCTTGCTTTGATTATAATAGAATCTGTTGGCCATTTCAATGTCATAATAGATTTTCGGTCTTGTAGAGACCATGTCATACATAAGGTTCACCACTGCCAAAGCATAAGGTATATTCCTCATCATCTTTATTTGATCAGGTTTCTTAGTACACTCATCTTTAGATAAATAAATTCCATAACTTAAAGGGAGAAACCCATTCTTATCATCCTACATGTTAAACCTTGTTATCACTACATCGATGTAAGTAGCTTAGGATAAGTCCAACATCCTATTTTTTTCGATTACACGGTAAATTGATCCATATATTATGATTGGCTTCTCCTAAGTCCTTCGTATTGAATTGACAATACAGCCACACTCTTACACTAGATAATACACCCACTTTGTTCCCGATTAGGAGAATATCATTTACATTAAGTACTAGAAATACCACCAAGTTTCCGTCATTCTTTTTATACACACAAGTTTTATCCAAACATTGATCAAAATTAAATGATTTGATTCCTTGATAAAACTGAATGTTCCAAGACCTTAGTGATTGCTTAAGTCCATAAATTGATCTCTTAAGCTTGCACACCTTTATCTCTTAACCCTTTTCTATGAATTATATGGGCTGCATATATAGATGCACTCGTCGAGACTGTCTTTCAAGAACACAGTCTTGACATCCATTTGATAGATCTCGTAATCGAAATGCGAAGCAATGGATAAGAACATCCAAATAGACTTAATCATGGCTATCGGTGAAAAAGTCTCCTCATAGTCGATCCCCTCTTTCAAAGTAAACCATGTCGTAATAAGTCGTGCCTTGATGGCTTCCACTTTCTATTCTACCCATCTCTTATTCTTGTAAATCCACTTGCATACGATGGGTTTCATCCCATCTGGAAAGTTTATAAGTTCCCAAACTTAATTTGAGTACATTAAATCCATCTCGGTATTCACACCATTATCCAAAGCTAAGCATCATTGTCTTGTAGTGCCTCATCGTAGTTATTGGGATCCAGTTCGTGTTCCCCTAGGACTTCACTGAAGTGCTCTCCTAAATATACATATCTATCAGGATGACGTCTAACTCTCCCACTACAACGTGGCTCCACTTGTGGTGCAGTATAACAGACACGTGCATCCTAATCATCGGTAATATTCCCATTACTATTAGGCAATTTATTATCGATATCAGGTTCTATTTTATCCTTTACGGGTGATCCCGAAGCATTTTCTTGCTCTTTTTCTATTAGCCCTTATAAGATAATCTTTCGCTTGGACTTATGGTCAATTATATAATCTTTCTTTAAGTACCTAGAATTTGTGCTAACAAATAATCTCCGGTCCTTACTATCATAGAATTGACCACCCTTGGTTCCTTTAGGATCACCAACAAAGAGACATACATCTGTTATTGGTTCTAATTTCCCTCGATGCTTTCGCGGTACTTATGCCGTGCATTCCCATATCCAAATATCTCCTAGACTGTAAGGACAAATTTTCAATAGAGTCAATTTTTAGTATTGGCTATTTTGGTTAAATAAAACATTTAAGGTCATTTAGTGTCATACTATTCTACTCGATGAAGAATTTGGGCATCCCGGAATTCAACATTCAACAAGTCTTCACCTCATCATTTGATTGTTCATTTTCCCAAAAGGTATATGACCCGAATTATTTTTACTTTATTGGAGACAAAATTTTAAGTGTTACATGCTTCTAGGTGAAATATTTTCCAACTCTTTTTGCTCTTTAAAGTTAAATTTAATCATCTAAAATTAAAGAGGTCGTTCAAACAAGTTCTTTTGAACGTGTGTGTTCAAACGACATCAGACAAATTCCTTCTTGTAATTCCCTGCAATGTCATTTGATATCTCGTTCAAACGACCTATCTTTCATAGTCATTCAAATGACTTCCTTCATTGATTTTGCCTAAAATGTCGTTTGAAGGACTCATTCCAATGACATCCTATTATGTCATCCGAACGAGCCAGTTCAGTCGTTCAAACGAGTGGTTTATTTTTTGAAAAATATATTTTTGCCCTCTAACTTCCCTTGCCCACTACTTCCATCTTTTAAACTACTTTGGATCTTGGGAACTTTCACTTTAAAAGAAAACACGTTTTCTCTTTACAAAAAGTCTTCAACTTTTGATGTGATCTTTAAGATCATTTTTCAAGAACCAAAAACCACACACTCAACCTCTCATACATTCATCACAGTTTAGGTGCGGTGGACCTCCGCACGAGTTGTTTTTAGAGATGGTGCTTGGCTTTCAGTGGATATCGATACATAGAATTGTTATGCAGCGTGTTGGATCTACACATGCAACGGATGAAGGTATTGAAGATGGCATCAGAGGGTCCTGTGGAGTCAAGTCTGTAACTCTTATGTTTCTTCTTGTAAAAACTGCATTCGTACTGGATTTTGTCTAGGCCTGGCTAACTAAGGTTTTTCCCATTTGGGTTTTCCTCGTATATTGGCGCATTGTGTGGTTGGGCTTTCTTTTTATGTACTTGATATCTCGTATGCTCACGTAGGAACTTAGTAATTAAGACTAAAATTTTGAAAGTATCAACGTGTTGTCCTAATTGCTATTTGTATCATGTTTTGTTAATTAATTTGTTTAAAGGAGTGTATTTCATGAATTGGACCAAATCCATATAACCCTCCAACATCAAATTGGTATTAGAGCTTGTTTCTAAATGTTACTTAGATGGATCTTGGAGGTTATATGGATATTTATTCGAAAAATAGGCCCCCCTATGTTTGATGGAACTAGTTATTCGTCAATTGATCAACGTGTTTGGCTTGTTGTTGAAAAGGGGTGGTCCCCTCCTACTGTTGTTGTTGAAGAAGAACTGTTTTAAAACATGTAGAACAATGGAGTGAGGATGAGTTAAAATTATGTAACTTTAATTTTAAAGGTTTAAATGCTTCGTTTAATGTCGTTACTCCCGAGGAGTTTAGTCGTATCATGACTTGTGAAACTTTGAAGGAGGCATGGGACATTTTTCAAGTTACTCATGAGGAAACGAGTGCGGTTAACGCGTTTAAACTCAAAATTTAATCACTCAATTTGAAACTATCACCGTGAAAGAAAGTGAAACATTTTATGAGTTTTATGCCCGTATTTCTGATATTCTCAACTCATGTTTTAACCTAAGTGATAAGATCCCTAAAACTCGTGTAGTCAAGAAGATTCTTAGATCTCTCCCTAGTCGTTTCATCCTAAAAGTCACAGTTCTATATTCTTTAGGAGTGTTAGATTCACTAAAACTCGAAGAGCTTGTAGGTGATCTCCAAATGTATGAATGAGACATGTTTCCTAAAGATAACAAAAGACAGATAAGGGAGTTGCTCTAAAAGTTAAAAAGGAAGAAGTATTTGAATCCAAAGAGTTCGATATTGATCCTGATGATATGGCCTTATTTGCTAAAAAAATTAAAAAGTTTCTCTAGTTTAAAAAGCAAAGCTCAAAATTTAAAAAACCTAAATTTGAGAAAAATAAAAACATGGCAAGTAGAATCTTTAATAATCAGGACCAAAAGAAGTTTTAAAATGAAAACTTTAAAAGAGATTACTTTAAAAAGGATGATTTGAAGAGATGTTTTGAGTGCGGAGGATGAAGTCATAAAGAGTATAAGTGCCCCACTAAGCTTAAGAGACAAGCTAAGGATGAAGTCGTTTATAATGAGACTCTTAGCGATAGTGAGAATGAGTCTGAGGACTCCAATAATTTTATCCATTCTAGAAATAACTTCATCAATTTTATGGCAATTCATGCTACCGCTTCAAGTGAGTCACATCCTAGTGTTGACATTTTACGAGCATAATCTTGAGGTTGTATCCACTCACTCACAAGGTAGTGATGAAAAAGGAAGTGAGATTTATGTTGATGAAAGTGAATTATAGTCCACCTATTCTAATTTGTACATCGAGTCTATGCGTATTCAAAAGATAAACAAAAGGTTAACTTTTAAGGTGTTGAAGTAAGAACAAAGGAGTTAAAAAGCCTTAAGGAGAAGGAGGATTTAGTTAGTCAACTCGAGGCGATACAGAGTTCTCTTTCTGAGAAGATTTTTTTGGTGAGTAAAGAAAAATGTGATTTGACTTACTCTCCATCTCGTGTTAACAAAGATCTTCATGAATCCTTGGAGATTAGAAAAACACTTGAAATAAAAATTATCAAACTTGAGAAAGATCTCGAGGCCTCTCGGGAAGTCAAAGTCACACTTAAGGATAATTTCGAAAAAATGGGAAAGTTATTTCTCAGTCCAGTTTTAGATTATAAGGAGAAAGGATATCAGAGATAAAGGGTATAGGATATGAAGATGGTGATTCGTGTAATGTTAAATTCGAAACTTTAGCTAAGTTTATGACCAAAATAAACCCTCCTAAACCTAAATTACCTAAGAGAAATCTACCTAAGAAACCTATTAAAGTGACTCCAAATCAACCCTATGTTTGTAGTTTTTGTCACAAAAGGAGTCATCTTACAGATTTATGTTACAATCTTAGGAATAATTCTTATCCCAATACTCCTAGGCCACACTAGCTATAGCACCTTAGCTAGCCTTAAAAAACAAGTTAAGTATCTAGTCAATACATCCAAAGGTTTTATGGAAAAGTTTCTAAGGTTTTCTATGGCCGAAAGAAATGATTCCAATCAAAATACTAGAATCAACGAAGGGAAGAACACAACTCAAACTTGGGTTGCAAAAGAAAATACCAAGAAGGCTTTTATTATTCATGTTGCTCTTAAGTATAAAAATATCTCCCAATGGTAATTTAATAGTGGATGGTCTAGACATATGACAAGTAATAAATCCCTTTTTACCTTTTTTGAAGATCACAACAATGGTAAAGTCACCTTTGGCAATGGGAGTAAATCTAAAACTATAGGTAGAGGCCCCATTGAAGTTTCTAGTTTTCCAATAACTAGAAAATATTCTTTATGTTGATGAACTCAAAGCTAATTTGATAAGAATTAGCTAGCTATGTGATGAAAACTTAGCAGTTAAGCTTAGCCACACGGAGTAATAAGTTTATGATAAATCTGGTGAGACTAGTCTGCAAGGTGTGAGGACTAGTGATAATTGTTATGGAATTATTCCAAAGTTTTCATTCATTTGTAATAGTTCCAAGGTCTCCCCAGTCGATCTTTGGCATCAACGTCTAGGTCAAGTAATCGTTAGAGATCTTGATCGTCTAGTGAAGAGAGACCTAGTTCGAGGCTTGCCATCCTTAGGAAAACCAACCTCCTCAATTTGTGTCCCTTGTCAACTTGGAAAGAAAATTAAGAGTCATCATAAGAAGTTGAACTCTATAACCACCTCTCGTGTCTTAGAATTGATTCATGTGGACCTTATGGATCCAACTCATACTGAGAGTATAGGAGGAAAGAGATATATCCTAGTGATGAGAGATGAATTTTCAAGATATTCAATCGTTGGATTTCTTAGGGAAAAGTCTAATGCAGTTAAGTTTCTAATGGTTAAATGTCGAGTTTTTTTAAATCAACACGGTGTCACAATTAATTAGTTTAGAAGTGATAATGGAATCGAATTTAAGGAATCCGGTGTGAACGTTTTTTGTGATGAAGTTGGAATTAATCATGAGTTTTCGACCGTTTGAATGACTCAACAAAATGGTACAGTGGAGAGGAAGAATCGAACAATTCAAGAAATGGAAGGGTCGATGCTTTTAGGTAAAAAAAGTGCCTTGAAGGCTTTGGGCATAAGTAGTAAACACCGCATGCCATACGGTAAATAGGGTATACTTGTGTCCCCATACTAATAAAACTCCTTATGAATTATGGACAAGTTAGAAACCCAACCTAGCCTATTTTCGAGTCTTTGGGAGTCCTTGTTACATCCTTAGGGACAGAGAGCTCTTAGGCAAATTCTACTCGAGGAGTGATGAAGGTATATTTCTAGGGTATTCGCCAAATAGTAGAGCCTATAGGGTTTATAACATTGCTAGCTCTAAAATTATGGAATCAATAAATGTTACAATAAAAGATGATGCTCCAGCCATATTTGTTATTATTGAGGATGATTCCTCACTTGAGAGTGATTCACCCCATGATGTTAATCATAGTGAGTCTCAAAATTATTTAGTGGAGCCCTCACTTGAGAAAAGGGATCTAGGCCCTTGGGTTCGTAAAAGTCATAACCCTTCCAAAATTATTGGGAATGCCTAATTAGGTGTCAAGACTAGGGCGTAACTTGAAAATGAGGTTACAGATTTGTGTTATACCTCTAAAATTGAACCTACAAATTTCAAAGAAGCTCTAAAAGATGAACATTTGATACATGCAGCGTAAGAAGAGTTGCTTCAATTTCAAAATAATGGTGTTTAGGAGTCAGCTCCCCGCCCTAGTAATAGTAACGTCATTGGTACCAAATGGATTTTCAAAAAAAATGGATAAAAATGGTGTTATTGCTCATAATAAAGCTAAGTTAGTTTCCCAAGGATATACCCAATTAGAGGGTGACGTCTTTGATGAGACGTTTGCTCCTGTTGCTAAGCTAGAGTTCGTTCACCTTTTCATAACCATAGCATGTTATCTTAGGTTCAAACCTTATCAAATGGATGTTAAGAGTGCCTTTTAAATGGAATTATTGAGTAGGAAGTATATGTGGAACAATCGAAAGTGTTTGAAGACCGTAAGTACCTGAATCACGTCTTTTACTTGAATAAAGCCCTATATGGTTTGAAGCAATCACCCCGTGCTTGGTATGAGATGATTACGTCCTATCTCCTTACTCGTGGATTTTCAAGAGGGGGAGTAGATATGACGTTATTTATTCGTCGAGATGAGGGTTCTATCTTAGTTGCCCAAGTGTATGTCGACGACATAGTTTTTGGATCCACGTGTGGTAAACATACTCAACTCTTCGCAAAAGAATTTTAAAGTGATTTTGAGATGAGTACGGTCGATGAGCTCACATACTTCCTAGGTCTTCAAGTGTGTCAACTCGATAGCGGGATATTTTTATCCCAATATAAGTGTGCGAAAGATATTTTGAAGGATTTTAATCTAGACTCGGATAAGTATGTAGGTACTCCCATAAGTTCACCCGTTAAGTTTAGTAAGGACATGGAACGAAAGTATGTCATGCACACTCATTTTAGGAGTATCATAAGTAGTTTACTCTACTTAACCGCTTATCGTCTGGATATTCCTTTAGTGCAACAGTTTGTGCTTGTTATAAAGCCGCCCCAAAAGAATCCCAATTACTTTCCATCAACCGTATTATCAAATATATTAGTGGGACCCTCTTATTTGGATTTTGGTACTCTTTCAACATTAATGATTGTCTATCGGCATATTCGGATGCTGATTGGGCAGGAGAGATTGATGGTTATAAGAGCACCTTAGGTCGTTGTTTTCATTTTGGTAGTTCACTTGTCTCATGGATGAGAAAGAAATAAAATTCCATTTCTTTATCCACGGTGGAGGCCGAATACAAAGCCGCTTGGAGTTATTGCACTCAACTCATTTGGATGAAACAAATATTGGAGAATTACGGTATTTCACAAGGAACAATGATTATTTATTGTGATAATACGAGTGCAATTCACATTTTCCAAATTCCCGTCCAACATTCTAAAACAAAGCACATTAGGATTCGAGGGCACTTTATCCAAGAGCTTGTTGAGGAGAAAGTCATTTCCATGAGATTTGTAAGCACCGATCATCAATTAGGCAACATCTTACCAAACCTCTAGATGCCCTCAGATTCGAGAATCTCGAGGAATCCATTGGGGTTTGCTGCATTGATTGAGTTCGGAGTCGTATATCTAGTTTAGGTTGAGCTTCGTGTCTATCTCTTTACCTATGAACTAGATTATATTTTTGTACATATTTTTTTTTAAAAATTCCAAAAATATTTTCATTTTTTGTGTGTAAAGGATTACATAAAACTTTTGTCCATAAGGGGTTATGTGTGTGAGATTTTTGGATCACCATTTCATTCCATGTTCATATGGCTTTCGATGAGTATGTAATTCGGACTTTGTCTCATTTGTTCGCTTTGATGCTTGTTTATGATATCTTCTATTATTGCCTCAAATCATTACCTTTCATGCACACACCTATCATAGAATCTTGAGGATGTCTACGTCGCTTTACATATGTTAGTTGAAGTACGATCTTCTCTTATCAAAATTTTCACCTAAACTTATAAACAATAGACATTATAATTGCGCATGTAAGAGCCATTACACGGATTGACAAAAATAGAAAAACATTTATCCTGTAAAGTTTTGTTTAGCAATGGAATCGGGCTACGAAAGACCAGTTGTTTTTGCGTGAATATCCATCTTTGCAAAAAGAAAAAGATCTTAAAAGAATTCGTGGCATAAAAAAAATTAGAAACAGCCAAGGCCATTGTATAGTATGCAAAATATTGTGCATAATTCAAAAGAATATTTTCTTTTACGGGAGACATAGGTTGAAGATCATTGGGCGTGCACAATAAATCATAATATTGCTTTCTTAAGGTGACGCTATTGACCTGAGAATCATCAATCTTCTAGGAGTTTTCTTTTTGTGGCTAGTGTCTAATTGTATTTCCCTTATTTATCATAAGGTAGATGAGAGTGTATATTGTGTAGATATTTTGTTTGGCATTTTGCACTTGTGCATTGTCTTGGTGATACTCTCAGTCGCATTGTTCACACTCGTTCATTCTGTTCCAACAGTTCGAGTATTTCTACACTACCTAGGACAATTGAAAATAAAAATTTCTTGGGTTTTTAACCTTGTTAGGCCTTTATACCCTTTATTTTTAAACAAAAATTCATTTTATTTCCTTTGAAAATGTCTGAAATCTCGTTCGAATTCTCTTTCTAACGAGATTCCAACAACCTTCTCACCATTAAATCCCTAAAATATCGTTCGTATGTCGTTCTAATGACGTCGTTGGAAACAACATTCCTAGAATCATTCCAATGGCAAGGGTTTTAACACGTGAGTTGGGTCAAAAAATTTATAGGTGTTTCATTTTTTCCCTCATTCTCTCTTCTCCAAAACGATTTCTCTCCCTTATATTTCTTAAACACTCGGCTCCATATCTCCCACACTCTTCGTATTCTCAACTCTTCATCTCTATTTTTCATATCTAATGGATTGTTATGGAGTTCTAAAGCTTTATTTTTTAGGTATTATTGTTCATCCCTTCTCTAGTATATTTTGGTTTGAGTATATATGTTTTGGGTAATTTTTTTACATGCAACACTTTAATGGTGTTTATTTCTCATCATTGACCCATTTCATATGATCTCAACATTTTTCTTTGGGGCTGTGTCTATATTATATATCTATTGATACCAAAAAAAATCATAAAAAGTTTGTCTGTGCCCAGTTAAATGGCATATCATGATGTTTTGACAGTGTTTTTATAGAAAAAAATTGTGTCAAAAATCATGAAATCTCATTTACTTCGTTTTTTCAGTTTTATATTCTCATATTTGTGATATTCTAATGGAGCATGGGATTTCTTGTTGTCTATTTTTGGTGTTGTGGTGGTTTGGCTGGTTAATTTTGGGTAGGTTATGGTCATTTATTTATTTATCTCATGGGTAGAAGTCGACGACCTAGGCGTGCAACCCCTTCGGATGACGAACGTTCTTTTGATGAAGGTGCTGACATTCTAATTCTTCAGTTGCGTTGGGTTACGCATGCAAATCACACACTCTTCCTAACCCCTTGGTTTCCCTTCTAGGTCTATTGTTAATGAAAAAATTATAAACCTAGTTTCTTTGTCAGGAACCATAGTTTTCACTTGGCTAGTCACTCGTGGTTGGGATCTCATGTTTAATCTTCGCGACCCTATCTATCCCGATCTTATTAGAGAGTTTTTATTTTCTATGCTCGTATCATAGAAAGGACTTGTCTCAAAATTACGCGGTAGGGAGGTTGTTATCACCGCCGACTCCATAGCCCGTCTTGCCGATTTTCCTCGAGTTGCCAACCCTACTTTACCTTGGCCTAAAGACGCTAGACCTTCCTATGACTCTATTTTAGAGACCATTTTTCAAGAGATTCAGCAGGGTTATGTTATCTTGTATAATAGGAATCTCAAGTCTGATTTTATGATCCTTAATTGGATCGTTTGTGCGTGCCTCTTACCATGTGCAAACCATACTCAGATTTCACCGGACCATGTGAATTAGATGTATGCAATCAGAGTTGGGAATACAATTGATGTTCTCGATTTTATTTATGGAGTTCTTAGAGTCGTATGTATGTCACTTTCTACGCCTGTTTGACAGGCTTTTCCTTTTGCGATTTTAGTTACTCGTCATTGTTTGGATGAAGGTTTCCCTCTTCTTCCTTTAGAAATACACTTGAACCGATATCTAACCATAGATATTTCATCCATCGGTCAGTCCCGTGGTCATCTTTATAAAGATACACCTCACCCCACTCCATCTCACTCACAATCATCTCAGTCTGTCACCTCATCTACTCAGTCTCGTCCCTCTACCTCTCACCGTCATCCACCCTTAGAGTCGTAGGATCTTTAGAAGATGATTTTTCAAGTTCAGCAAATACAGGAGGAGTGCCGTCAAGACCACTCTATGATGCATGAGTTATTTTTGTCTATGCAAAGGGATAGGCAGCTAGCCGAGGAGACTCAGGCCCATAGAGAGGAGTAGGGTTGTGTTTTTTTTCGGAACTTTTCGATTTTTCCGATTTCCAATCCGATTTTTTCCTAATTTGGAATGAAATTTTAGTTTGTCGATTTTCGATTTTCCAATTTTCGATTTTTCCGAAAAAAATCGGATCGGAAATCGAAAATAATTCTGAATTTCTGATTTTTCGATTTTTTCGATCCGATTTTTTCGAAACTATGCCGATCCGATTTTTCTGATTTTTTCCGAATTATTTCCATTTTTTTTGGAATTATTTTTCAATTTTTTTTATTTCTTTTTCGATTTTTTGAAAGTTTCCCATATCCCACATCGGTTGGGAGAGGGAGAGGGCTCCAAAATATGCTCTATAAAATGAGAATATCTCCTAACTTCTACACAAATGAAAAATGAACCAAATCCTCATGTGTTTACATGTTGGGTTAAGCCATTTTCATTGTTTCTTTAAAATGAGAATTTCGAGTAATCGAAAATCCATAATTTATTTTTTTGAAAATTTGGAATTTTCGAAATTTCTGGATTTTTAAGATATTTTGTGAATTTTTTATTTTTTTCAATTTTTGTCGATTTTCCGATTTTTCCGAAAAATTCGGATCAAAAATCAGAATAGTTATTTTATTTCCGAAAAATTCGAATTTTTTTCCGAATAGGCATTTTCCGATTCGATCCGGCCAAAACACAGCCCTAGAGAGGAGGCTCAGGCACGTAGATACTCCATCTTGATGCATCACTTTCAGGAGCTCCACCGTGCTAAGATGCGACATGGTGCAGGTTTTTCGAGCACCGGATCATCTTTTAATGATGAGACTCCAAATTATGCCCCTGATGATCCAGCACAGTGATCATTATTTTAGAGAGCTATTTTCTTTTATGAACTTGTGAGAGAGGGATTTATATTTAATTTATTTGTACTCTCATATGTACCGAATATTGGTTTTCCATTTGCATTTCCTGTTTTTCGATTTGGGTATTATTTTATCTCTTTGGATATTATTATGGATTCGTGTTAATCATCTTTTGCTTCATTTTATCATATATCATTGGTATGGATGGTTTTCACTTCAATGTCATGGATATTATTATGGTGATTGTTATTTCAAGTTAGTGTTATCATGATCTCTATATTGGATTTTATATGCACTAACATTCCAGGTTTGTTCTATCCCTTTGTCTTTTCTGGGAAAAAAGGGGGAGCTCTTAATTTGATTTAGTTTCATCTTTATATACCCATGTGTTTTATGGGTTTGTTGTTTCAGGTGTGTAGTCTATTTTTCATATTTCAGATTCTTGCCTACAAGAGCATAATGTTGCAACTTCATTGTCATTGAATACAGTTTGTCCTTTTTTCGGGTTTTGGGGATAGACATTAGGATCGGCTTGAAGGCCTAGCTTAGAAAATTCAAAGTTTTTTTTTTATTTTTATGTTTTGTCCTAGAATAGCCAAATGGGGAGATTTGTAAGGAAAATTTTTCAATAGAGTCAATTTGTAGTATTGACTATTTTCGTTGGACAAAACATTTAAATTAAAGAGGTAGTTCAAACGAGTTCATTTAAACATGTGCGTTTGAATGATATCAGATGAATTCCTTTTAGGAATTCCTTACAATGTCATTTAATATCTCGTTCAAACGACCTATCTCTCATTATCGTTCAAACGACTTCCTTCATTGATTTTGCCTGAAATGTCGTTTGAAGGACTCGTTAATTTTTTGAAAAATACAGTTTTCCCCTCTAACTTCCCTTGACCACTACTTCCATCTTTTAAACTACTTTGGATATCAGGAAAAACAGAACTTTTGGCCATTTCACTTTAGAAGAAAATACATTTTCTCTTTACAAAAAGTCTCCAACTTTTTATGTGATCATTAGGATCATTTTTTAAGAACCAAAATTAACCTCTCATACTTTCATCCCGATTTGGGTGCAGTGGACCTCCACATAAGTTTTTTTTAGAGACGGTGCATAGCTTTCGGTGGATACCGAGACACAGAAGTGTTGGGCAAGATGTTGGATCTACACGTGCTACGGACGGCGGTATTGAAGACGGCATCAGTGGGTCTTGTGGAGTCAAGTCTATAAATCTTTATGTCTTCCTGTAAAAATCGTATTCGTAGTGGATGTTGTCTAAGCCGGGCCGACCGAAGTTTTTCCCATTTGGGTTTTCCCCATACATTGGCATGTTTTGTGGTTGTGCTTTCTTTTTATGTACTTGATATCTTGCATGATCACATAGCAACTTAATAATTAAGATAAAAATTTGGAAAGTATCAACCTGTCGGACTAATTGCTATTCGAATCCTATGTTGTTAATTAATTTGTTTAAAGGAGTATATTTTACGGATTGAATCAAATCCATATAACTTTGCAACTTCAAATTGGTATTAGATCTTGTTTCTAAAATTTACTTGATGAATCCTGGAGGTTATATGGATAGTAATTCGTCAAATAGACCCCCTATGTTTTATGGAACTAATTGTGCCTATTGGAAAGCATGCATGCGATCTGCATTAAAATTAATTGATGAACGCGTTTGGATTGTTGTTAAAAAAGGGTGGTTCCCTCCTACTTTTGTTGTTGAAGAATGAACTGTTTTAATTCATGTAGAACAATGGAGTGAGGATGAGATAAAATTATGTAACTTTAATTCTAAAGGATTCTTTGTTTAGTGTTGTTACTCCCGAGGAGTTTTGTCGTATCATGACTTGTGAAACTTCAAAGGATGCATGGTACATTTTTTAAGTTACTCATGAGGAAACGAGTGAGGTTAAGACATCTAAACTTCAAAATTTAACCACTCAATTTGAAACTGTCACCACGAAAGAGAGTGAAACAACTGATGATTTTTATGCCCTTATTTCTAATATTCTCAACTCATGTTTCAACCTAGATGATAAGATCCCTGAAACTCGTGTAGTCAAGTAGATTCTTAGATCTCTCCCTATTTGTTTGATCCAAAAAGTAACACTTCTCAATTCTTTAGGAGTGTTAGATTCACTAAAACTCGAAGAGCTTGTAGGTGATCTCCAAACACATGAATTAGATATGTTTCCTAAAGATAACAAAAAGAAAGATAAGGTAGTTTCTCTAAAATTTAAAAAGGAAGAAGTGTCTGAATACGAAGATTCCAATACGGATCCTGATGATATGGCCTTATTTGCTAAAAATTTAAAAAGTTTCTCAAGTTCAAAAAGAAAAACTCGGATTTTGAAAAACCTAAATTTGAGAAAAATAAAAACAAGACAAGTAGAAGTTTTAATAATCATGACCAAAAGATGTTTAAAAATGAAAACTATAGAAAAGATAACTTTAAAAAGGATGATTCGGAGAGATGTTTTGAGTGTGAAGGACGAGGTGATAGAGCGTATGAGTAATCCACGAATCTTAAGAGACAAAGTAAGGATAAACCCGTTTATAAGGCGATTCTTAGCGATAGTGAGAATGTGTCTGAGGACTTAGATGATTCCGGTCCTTCTGGAAACATCTTCACCGCTTTAATGGAGAGTCATGCTAGTGCTTCAAGTTAGTCATGTCCTAATGTTGACATTTTCGAGCATGGTCTTGAGGTTGTATCCACTCACTCACAAGTAATGATGAAGAAGGAAGTGAGAGTGATCTTGGTGAAAGTGAATTACAGTCCACCCATTCTAAGTTGTACACCGAGTTTATATGTATTCAAATGATAAAAAAAAAAGGTTAGATTTTAAGGTGTTGACATTAGAAAAGGAGTTAAAAATCCTGAAGGAGAAGGAGGCTTTAATTATTTAACTTGAGGCTATAAAAATTTCTCTCTCTGAGATGGTGGGTAAAGAAAAATGTGATTTTACTGACTCTCGAACTCGTGTTAACAAAGATGTTCATGAATCCTTGGAGATTAGAAAAATACTTGAAGAAAAAAATTTCAAACTTGAGAAAGATCTCGAGGTCTCTCAGGAAGTTCAAGTCACACTTAATGATAATTTCGGAAGAATGGGAAAGTTATTTCTTAGTCTAGTTTTAGGTTATAAAGAGAAAGGATATCAAGAGATCAAGGGTATAGGATATGAAGATGGTGAGTCATCCAATGTTAAATCCGAACCTTTAGCTAAGTTTGTTACCAAAACTAACCCTCATAAACCTAACCCACCTAAGAGAAATCTACTTAAGCAACATATGAAAGTGAGTCCAAATCAACCCTATGTTTTTTGTTTTTGTCACAAAAGGGGTCATCTTAGACATTTTTATTACAAGCTTAGGAAGAATTCTTATCCCAATACTCCTAGGCCACACTATAGCTCCTTAGCAACCTTAAAAATCAAGTTGAGTATCTAGTCAATACATCCAAAGGTTTATTGGGAAAGTTTCTAAGGTTTTCTATTGCCCGAGAAAATGATTCCAAACAAAAGACTAGAATCAACAAAAGTAATAACACAACTCAAGCTTAGGTTGTAAAAGAAAAGAGCAAAAAGGCTTTTATTGTTCATGTTGCTCTTAAGGCTCAAAATACCTCCCAAGGGTATTTTGATAATGGATGCTCAAGACATATAATAGGTGATAAATCCCTTTTTACCGCTTTTGAAGATCACAATGATGGAAAAGTCACCTTTAGCAATGGGACTAAATCTAGAATTGTGGGTAAAGGCACCATTGAAGTTTATGGTTTTCAAAAACTAGAAAATGTTCTTTATATTGATGGATTAAAAGCTAATTTGATAAGAATTATCCAGTTGTGCGATGAAAACTTAAAGATTAAGTTTAGCCAGACGGAGTGCACGGTTTATGATAAATCTGGTGATACTAGTCTGCAAGGTGTGAGGACTAGTGACAATTGTTATGGAATCATTCCAAAGTCTTCATTCGTTTGCAACAGTGCCAAAGTCTCCCCTGTCGATATTTGGCATGAACGTTTAAGTCATGTAAATGTTAAAGATATTGATCGTCTAGTGAAGAGAGTCCTAGTTCAAGGCTTTCCATCCTTATGAAAACCAACCACCTCAATTTGTGTCCCTTGTTAACTTGGAAAGAAAATTAAGAGTCCTCATAACAAGTTGAACTCTATAACCACCTCTAGTGTCTTAGAATTGATTGATGTGGACCTTATGGATCCAACTCGTACCGAGAGTATAGGAGGAAAGAGATATATCCTAGTGATGAGAAATGACTTTTCAAGATATTCAATAATTGGATTTCTTAAGCAAAAGTCTGATGCAGTTGAGTTTCTAATGGTTAAATGTCGAGTTTTTCAAAATCAACATGGTGTCATAATTAACTAGTTTAGAAGTGATAAAAGAATCGAATTTAAGGAATCAGGTGTGAATGCTTTTTGTGTAGAAGTTGGAAATAATCATGAGTTTTCGACCGTTTGAATGCCTCAACAAAATGGTAAGTAGAGAGGAAGAATCGAACAATTTAAGAAATTGTAGGGTCGATGCTTTTAGGTAAGAAGTGGCAGGGTCTATGCTTTTACGTTGGATATACCAAAATAGAGGGAGTTGCATTAAATGAGATGTTTGTTCCTATTGCTAGGCTAGAGTCCGTTTGCCTTTTGCTAGCCATAGCATATCATCTTAGGTTCGAACTTTATCAAATGGACGTCAAGAGTTCCTTTCTAAATGACATTCTTGAGGAGGAAGTCTATGTGGAACAATCGAAAGTGTTTGAAGATCCTAAGTACCCGAATCACATTTTTTACTTGAAGAAAGCCCTATATAGTTTGAAGCAAGCACCTCGTGCTTGGTATGAGAAGCTTACTTCCTATCTCCTTACTCGTGGATTTTCGAGAAGGGGAGTAGATATGTCGTTATTTGTTCGTCGAGATGAAAATTCTAATTTAGTTGCCTAAGTGTATGTCGATAACATAGTTTTTAGATCCAAATGTGATACACATACTCAACTCTTCGCAAAAGAAATACAAAGTGAGTTTGAGATGAGTATGGTCGACGAGTTCATATACTTCCAAGGTCTTCAAGTTCCTTAACTCGATAATGGGATATTTTTATCCCAATCTTAGTATGCAAAAGATCTTGTGAGGAATTTTAATCTAGACTCCGCTAAGTATGCACGTACTTCCATGAGTTCATTCGTTAAGCTTAGTAAGGACATGGAAGGAAATTATATAGATCACTCTCATTTTAGGAGTATGATAGGTAGTTTACTCTACTTAACCTCTAGTCGTTCGAAAAGACTCCCATTAAATTGCCATCAAGCGTATTATAATATGCGTTAATGGGTAGGAGACGTTGATGGTTATTTATTGGCGTATTTGGATGCCGATTGGACAGGAAACATTGATGGTTGTAAGAGTACCTTGGGTGGTTGTTTCTTTTTTGGTAGTGCACTTGTCTCATGGATGAGCAAGAAATAAAATTTCATTTCTTTGTCTACGGTGGTGGCTGAATACATAGTCGCCAGGAGTTGTTACACTCAACTCATTTGGATGAAACAAATCTTGGAGGATTACGGTATTTCACACGGCACAGTGACTATTTATTGTGATAGTAAGAGTGCAATCCATATTTCCCAAAATTTCATTTTATTAGTTTTTTTGTTTTAAATTCTCAAATTTGTGATATTCTAATGGAGAATGGCAATGCTTGTTGTTGTTGGTTTTTAGTATTGTGGTGGTTTGGTTGATTAATTTTGGGTAGGTTGTGGTCATCTATTCATTTTTCTTATGGATATAAGTCAATGACCAAGGCGTGATGCCCCTTCGGATGATGAGTATTATTCCAATGAAGGTGTTGCCATACCAAATCTTTGGTTTCATTGGGGTACGCATGCAAATCACACACTCTTACACACCCTTGGTTTCCCTACTTGGTCTACTGTTAGTGAAAATATTATAAACCTATTTTCTTTATCAGGAACCATAGTTTTCACTTGGCTAGTCACTCATGGATAGGATCCCATGTTTAGTCTTCTCGAACCTATCTATCCCGATCTTATTAGAGACTTTTTCTTTTTTACACTCGTAGCAAAGAAAGGTCTTATCTCAAAGGTACGCGAAAGGGAGGTTGTTATCACCGTCGACTCCATAGCTCGCCGTGTCGGTTTACCCCGAGTCGCCGACCCTACTTTCCTGGGACATTAGACATTTCTATGATCTTATTTTAAAGACCGTTTTCAGGTGAATCAGCTGAGTTCTGCTATCTTGTATCATAGGAATCTCAAGTCTGATTTTATGATCCATAATTGGATCATTTGTGTGTGACTCTTACCATGTGCAAACCATACTCAGATTTCACCTGACTATGTGAATCTGATGTATGCAATCAGAGTTGGGAATTATAATTATCTTTTCGATTTTATTTATGGAGTTCTTAGAGTCGTGCGTATGTCACCTTCTGCGCCTTTTTGACAGGCCTTGCCTTTTATGGTTCTAGTCACTTGTTATTGTTTGGATGTAGTTTTCCCTCTTCTTCCTTCTGATATACCCTTGACCCGATATCAGACAATACATAGTTCATCAATCGATCGGTCCCGTGGTCATCTTCCTAAAGATACACCTCACCCCATTCATTTCATTGAGAGTCATCCTGATCTACCACCTCATATACTCCATCTCAATCTCATCCCTCTACCGTCAGGACCGCGCTATGATGAAGAAGTTCTTTGCATCCATGCAGAGGGATAAGCAGGGCCCGTAAAAAGGAGGCGCAGGAACGTAGATACTCCCTCTTGATATAGCACTTTCAGGAGCTCCTCCATGTTAAAATGCGACGTGGCGCATGATATTTGGGCATTGGATCCTCTCTTGGTGATGAGACTCCAGATGAAGCCCCTGATGATCCGGCACGGTGATCTTGGTTTCAGGCAGCTATTTTCTTTTGTGTACTTGTGAGAGAGATCTTTATGTTTTATTTATTTGTACTCTCATATGTATCGGATATTGATTTTCCATTTCCCTTTCCTGTTTTTAGATTTAGATATTGTTTCACATATTTGGATATTATTATGGACTCATGTTAATCACCTCTTGCTTCATTTTACCATATACCATTGTTATGGATGGTTTTCATTTCTTGTTATAGATATTATTATGGTTGTCGTTATTTCATGTTAGTGTTATTATGTTCTCTACATTGGATTATTCTATATGCACTAACATTACAGGTTTATTCTATCCCTTTGTCTTTTTCGGGCAAAAAGGGGGAGAACATGTTTAAGGGGAGCCCGTAATTTGATTTATTTTTATATTTATTTCCCCATGCATTTTATGGCTTTGTTGTTTCATGTGTGTAGGATTTTTTTAATATTCCAGGTTCTTGCCTACAAGAGTTTAAGGTTACATCTTCGTTGTCAATAGAGTCAAGTCTGTCATTTTTTTGGTTTTAAGGATGGGCATTAGTATCGGCTTGATGGCCTGGCTTAGAAAATTTTTAGCTTTTTTATTTTTATGTTTTGTCCCGGAATAGCCAAAGGGGGAGATTTTTAAGGACAAATTTCTAATATAGTCAATTACTAATATTGTCTTTTTCCATTGGATAAAATATTTAGGGTCATTAATTGTCATACTATTCTACTCGATGAAGAATTTGAGCATCTCGGGGTTCAACATTCAACAAGTCTTCACCTTATCGTCTAATTGCTTGTTTTACCAAAAGGTTTATGTCCCAGATTATTAAGTGTTACATGCTTCGTGGTGAAAGACTTTCAAACTCTTTTTTCTCTTTAAAGTTAAATTTAATTTTCCAAGATTAAAGAGGTCGCTCAAATGAGTTCGATTGAACGTTTGTGTTCGAACGATATCACACGAATTCATTCTTGGAATTCCCTCCAATGTCGTTTGATATAGAGTTCAAACGACCTATCTCTTATAGTCATTCAAATGAATTCCTTCATTGATTGCCTAAAATGTTGTTTGAAGGACTCATTCCAACGAGCTAGTTCAGTCGTTCAAACAAATCAGTTCAGTAGTTCAAACGAACGGTTTATTTTTATGAAAAATATAGTTTTCCCCTCTAACTTCCCTTTCCCACTACGTCCATCTTTTAAACTACTTTGCACCTCGAGAAAAACGGAACTTTTAGCCCTTGCACTTTAGAAGAAAGCACATTTTCTCTTTATAAAAAGTCTCCAAGTTTGATGTGATCTCTAGGATCATTTTTTAAGAACCAAAAATCACAAACTCAATCTCTCATACATATATCCTGATTTAGGTGCAGTGGACCTCCGCACGAGTTAATTTTGAAGACAATGCTTGGCTATCTATGGATACCGAGACACAGGAGTGTTGTGCAGCATTTTAGATCTACACATGCTACGAAGGGAGGTGTTGAAGACGGCATCAGCGGGTCTTGTGGAGTCAAGTTTGTGAGTGTTGTGTGTCTTCTCGTAAAAACTGTATTCATAGTGGATTTTGTCTATGCCTGGCCGTCCGAGGTTTTTTCCATTTGAGTTTTCCTCGTACATCGGCGTGTTGTGTGGTTGTGCTTTATTTTTACATACTTGATATCTTGAATTCTCATATAAAAACTTAGTAATCAAGACTAAAATTTGGAAAGTATCAGCCTGCTGGCCTAATTGTTATTTGTATCATGTATTGTTAATTAATTTGTTTAAAGGAGTGCATTTCACGAATTAAACCAAATCCATATGACCTTACAACTTCATAGGCCCGGCTTTCACTCAGTCTACAATTATGATGGAGTAGTTATAACAGATTTAAAAGGAACTAAGTTCAATAAATATTCAGTCGTCTCTAGTATAAAACCCCAAACGGAATTCTCATATCCGAATAGCTCATCATGGATCTAAACATATCCAAAATAGTCATGTTTCTTCTTTTTGCTACACCATTTTATTGTGGAGTGCTCGGTGCAGACAACTAGGATGTAATACCTAACCCTGATGAGTGTTCCCTCAAGTCTCCCAAGAGGTATTCCCCACCACGATTAGATCGTAGATTATGAATTATTTTATCGTGCCTACACTACACATCAATCTTATACTCTTTGAACTTATCAAAGTCTTCAGACTTGTGGTGCATAAATTAAACATTTCCATACCTCTAGTAATCATCGATGAAAGTGATAAAATACTAGTAATCACCTCTTGCTCGGATAGTCATAGGTCCACACAAATTAGAATGAATTAATTACAACACATATTTGGCTCTATACCCTTTAGTCATAAACAAACTATTGGTCATCTTTTCCTATAAGCAGAATCCATAGACTGGAAGTGACTCCACTTCAAATGAACTCAATTGCCCATTTGAAATCAGTCTTTGTATCCTTTTTAGGTTGATATGACATAACTGTAAGTTCCAAAGATATATTTGGTTCAACTTAGAATTTTTATTTTTCTTTAGTATATTTCCATTTAAGTTCTTCAATTATGTACTAAGCATTAGTGGTGAGATAGGTCTTATAATATTAATAAGGAAAATGGGAAAGAATTAAGCAGTTGGCCCGAACAAAATACCCATAGAGGTGTGGAGAACCCTTGGAAGTCTAGGGGTAGAATGGTTAACAGGATTATTTATTAAAATTTTAAGAGAAGGAAACATGCCAAATGAGTGGAGGAAAAGCACCATAATACTTTTGTATAAAATAAAGGGGACATACAAAACTGCGGTGATTATATAGGAATCAAACTGATGAATCACACTATGAAATTGTGGGAAAAGGTTATAGATCAAATAATAAGAAATGAGTCAACTATTTCGTATAATTAATTTGGATTTATGCCAGGGCGATCCACCACGGAAGCTATTTACTTATTAAGACTGTTAATGGAGAAATGTAGAAGTAAGAGTAAAACTTTAATTATGATCTTTATAGATTTAGAAAAGGCTTATGATTGAGTACCTAAGGATATAATTTGGTAGGCTTCAAGGAGGAAAAGAATCCTTATGAGTTATATTATAGTTATTAAAGATATGTATGATAACACAAATACTAGAGTAAGGACTATATGTGGAGAAACTAATGACTTTACGACTAAAGTGGATTTACATCAAAAATCGACCTTAAGTCCTTATTTATTTGTCGTAGTTTTGGATGAGATTACTAAGATCATACAAGAAGATGACTCATGGTGTATGTTGTTTGTGGATGATATAGTTGTCGTAGAGACTTCAATGGAAAGCTTAGCAATGAGAGTAGATACTTGGAGAAAAGCCTTAGAGTCTAAAGGACTAAAAATCAGTAGAAATAAAACGAAATTTATGGAATGTAAATTTAATAATGAGGCGTAGAGTAACATAATGATAAAGATTGAAGAAAAAGTGATAACCCAAACTAATAAATTCCGTTATCTAGATACAATGTTACAAAGTAATGGGGATATTGATGAGGATGTTACAAGTAGAATATCAACTGGTTGGATGAAACGGAGACAAGCGAGTGTTTATAGATTAATTGTTAGGCCAACGACCTTGTATGGAGCAGAGTGTTGGGTGTTAAAGAAAAAACATGAACAAATTCTCCATGTTAGTGAGATGAGTATGCTCCTATGGATGATAGGAATTACTAGAAAGGATAAAATTAAAAGCCAATACGTGAGAGAAAAGTTAGGTGTATCTCCCATTAGCGATAAATTAAGAGAAAGTAGACTTAGGTGGTACGAACATGTGTTGCGTAGACCAGTAGATGCCACTATAACAAGAAGAAGATTGTTGAAAATAGAGGGTAAAAGAAAAGGAGGTTGCCCTAAGTTATCGTGGGAGGAAATTATTAGGAGAGACCTTAAGGATTTAAACCTGAATGATAATAATGCATATAATATATTAGAATGGAAAAGGATAATCCATGTGAACGACCCCATATGATGGGATTAAGGCAAGGATGATGATGATGATTTTCAAATGATCTATAACAGATACAAGATTTTCCATTTTTTATAAAAACTCCTTTTATTAAAATAAATCGGGTATATGTTCATCACAAGATTAAAAATCGAAATTAAATTTCTTCTAATACAATGAAATAGCCTACTAATACTAACTTATTGTCTTCATCAAAATTTAAAACTAAATTTCCTACTGCTTCCACTACTGCCTTGGGATGATCGCCCATGAATAGAAATATATTCCCATCACTCATCTCCCTAATTACCTGAAAATCCTATAAATAATTATAAACATGATTAGTGGCTCTCAAATCTACTCACTAGGTACTGGTAGATTTCACCACAAAACATGTCTCAATAATGTAGGAGAAATTACCATTTCAATTTTTCTTGGCTAAGCAGACGGGACATTGCTTCTTCCAGTGTCCTTCCTGTTTACAGATGACCCTTAAATGATGTAAGGTAAAATTGGGGATTTAGTGCTAAAATAAATATAAGTTGACGGTCAAATCATTGGCTGGATGGTTTCCATCCAAAATGGTGCCCAAAACGATATTACGTTAAATTTTGGTACCCAACGTTATATATGCCATAACTAATGGAGGAAAAGATCAAATGATTCTAAAATTAATTAGGTCAATTTGCATGCGAATGATTTAGAATTAAATGTGAATGCTAAAAATAATCACATATTGGGCACAAAGGATTTAGATTGAAAATCCTCGTGAGAAAAATCACTATTGCCCCAACCCAATAAATCCACTACTAATATAATAAATATTTATAGGACTTATATAGAGATAAACACGTCTTACATATATGATCATGATAACCACCACGAAGTCAATCCTTTGGATTCTAATCTTTATTACCTCAACTCTATTTGCCACAGCAACTCCAAATCTGGACTCGATTTGCACGGCCCTCGGACCTCGGTATCCACCGATATCTTTTATTAGAGATCATATGCCTATAATTATGATACGTGTTAATTATCCATATGATTTCTCATATTAGAATTTTCTGTTGATGAAGAAGAATGGAGAAGATTGTAAACCAAAAGTTAACTTTGAAAACTTATAACAGATAAGATATCACTCTCTCATAAAAACTGTCACAAAACCTATGAGGTTTTGTAAAAACTACAAGAGGATATCGTGCGAAACATATTTAGTATGAGTGTGTTTTGGTTGCTTAAAAAATATATCGTGCGAGGATTTTTTCACATGAGGAGTCTCTTTATCTAACACTACACCAAAAACAGCAATCTGGCACGATTTAAAGTTGTGCCAGATCAAATCTTTATTGCCCCCCCTTTATTGGTAGGCAAAAATGTAGTCTTTTCTCTGACATGGTCACTAAGATAAAAAAAACAAGTTCAAGGATGGAGATATAAATTCCTTTCTTTCGGTGCTAGAGTTATTCTAATTAAGAATGTTTTATTAAGTTTTCCGATACACCTTTTCTCAACTT
The DNA here is from genome assembly GCA_949130495.1 of Sambucus nigra. Taxonomy (NCBI): domain Eukaryota; kingdom Viridiplantae; phylum Streptophyta; class Magnoliopsida; order Dipsacales; family Adoxaceae; genus Sambucus; species Sambucus nigra. The sequence continues at coordinate 63,756,216 of OX422207.1, read as the reverse complement.
TAGACCCCCAAAATAAATCAAGAGAAAATGTTTCTTGCCATTTTATTTTGGGGGGTGGGGAATGGGATTGGTATGAATATTCATTAGAAAAAGTGAATGGAATTCTGCATTCTAACTAGTGAAGGATGGCTTGGAGGGATTGGATTCAGATCATCGAATGATATTTGCAATGCTCTTAGTGATAAACTTTGGCAGAAATTCAAAAGGGGGAAGTCTTTATGCCCCAGTTCACTCGAGCAAAATATTGTGTCATAAAAACATCCTTGCTCTATTGGGAGAAAGACTACTGATTTAGTGGTGTGGAAGAGACTCTTCCAGGCTATGTCTATTATTGAGTGGGTCCATCTGAATCTTAATCCTTCCTTTCATCATATGCTCAAATGAGTTGGTCCATCTGAAGCTTAATTCCTGGTGCATTAAAACTAATAGCAACACCATCCTAAGCGGCTTGCATATAATCCTTCCTTCCATCATATGCTAGGAACTATCGATGTCAAGAAATAATGCAGTGTTTAATGACATGCAACCTACAGTTTCTCATATATGTAATAATATTTTGAAGCTTAACTCTGATGTTATGAAAGTTAGCAATCTTAATGAGCTAAAAACTTACACTGGTCATATTTTTAAGGATATCTTCAAAATTAGTCATAAAATTCACGTCCATCCCTCCATAATTTTGGTTCAATGTATTTCCTCGCCCATCAATTAGTGGAAACTCAATTGTGATGGAAGATCCCCTAGAAATACCGAGCCTTCTGGTGGTGGAGGCATTATCAAGATAGAAATGGTAGGGTGGTTGGAGATTTTTTAGTTTTTTATGGCTGCAAATCTAATTACAATACAAAAATAAGCGCTCTGTTAGGCGGTCTCAAATTGGCTAGTGTAAAGGGGTTGTCTCAATCTAATTATGGAGATGGACTCTAAGACTGTAGTTAATGGTCTGTTTGATAAGTTTTATCCCCGGGTATCTGCACTACCTCAAGAATATAATTACTAGTCCAATGGCCTAATTTCATATCCAGATTCAACACTGCTATAGAAAAGCCATTGGTGTGGCTGACTCTCGAACTACATTGGCTTCAGGTTCTGAAAGCTCACTAGGATGGATTGACAAGAGACTAGGCAACTTCAGCGATAAAGAAATAATTTAAAAACATGATTTAGTCAACAAATATCTAATACCGTAGTGTTCATACATAAGATATAATTCTCTTTGATTTTCTACATAATGTTCTCTGTGAAGCAAATCACATGTGCACATCATACAGAAAAATAAAATAATAATAAGACTCTTTCTATGTCGATTTCTCATAGATATCTAAAATATGATTGAGAAAGGAAGGATAAAGGATGAAAGAATGATACTGATTTCTTGTAGTGATCTCTCTCCGAAGCAGTGCAGGTCTCTCCAGTTTCCATTAGCTGATGCTCGTTCTTCAATAGATATCTAAAGAAACAAACAAACAAACAAACCAAATTGACAAACCCAAGGATTCACTAATTCTCATCAAAAATTTCAAATCATAAAGCAGTGGAAATTCAAGGGTTACCGAATATGTAAACCGCGTCTGAATTTATGTAATAATACTTGTTTTATTGTATTAGTGGACTTTTTCCTGCAAGGATTTCCACGTTAAATTTCTATCTCGTGCAATTGCATTTATTTCTTGCGTTTATCACTTTCCAATCACCGTTGAAATAAATTCAATTAATAGAACTGGTTAAATACTAATTGAGATTATTCAATCGAATCGAATCGAAAATTATTGAAATTGGCCAAATTTGAAATTAACAAAGTTCATTAGATAAAATTGACAATCAACTTTTCAATAAATATGACTAATAGTTATGAAAGGATAATTACACGCTTTTGATTACTCATAATAACTCTCAACCTCTCTATATCTATCTTCATCTCTAATCAACCGGCCAAAAAGAGAATCCCATAATAATTTTGGCCACATCACAAACACTAATATATAAGAATAAATAGTACAAGGTACAAGACCACCACTAAGCAGCCTAGAAACTTCATTCCTAAATAATCCAGGCCTAAAACTAAAGCACAATAAATAAAAGCAATGCGTAAAATATACTAAGGAAAATAACACATATGTTGTAATATAAGCAATATAAAGACTTACAAAGAAATTCTCCAATCGAGCTGATTAATTCCCCTATTGACATCATTCAAGCTCATGGGAACACCCTCTGATTGTTGCGGTAATCGTGTGCACCCCTTTTCGGACATCTTAACCCTAGGATCTAAAAAGTGGCAACATGGAAGGCAGGAGTTAGGGTTTGTAAAGATGGGCAGATGTGTGTGTGTGTGTGTGTGGTAAAGATGGGCAGATGTGTGTGTGTGTGAGTGAGTGAGTGTGAGAGAGAGAGAGAGAGTGGGAAACCTCAAAATGAGGGAGGGGAGAGGGCGGGAGACAAAATAACAATACGAGGACTAATTTTTGCAGGGTTTTTATATTTTACTCAAGTGTGCTATAATTTATCACATTTTTAAACAGTGTAAAAATTTGACACGATTTTAAAATGTGCCAAATTGTCATTAAACCATGCCAGAGTTTGGTTAAATACTAATTGAGATTATTCAATCGAATCGAATCGAAAATTATTGAAATTGGCCAAATTTGAAATTAACAAAGTTCATTAGATAAAATTGACAATCAACTTTTCAATAAATATGACTAATAGTTATGAAAGGATAATTACACGCTTTTGATTACTCATAATAACTCTCAACCTCTCTATATCTATCTTCATCTCTAATCAACCGGCCAAAAAGAGAATCCCATAATAATTTTGGCCACATCACAAACACTAATATATAAGAATAAATAGTACAAGGTACAAGACCACCACTAAGCAGCCTAGAAACTTCATTCCTAAATAATCCAGGCCTAAAACTAAAGCACAATAAATAAAAGCAATGCGTAAAATATACTAAGGAAAATAACACATATGTTGTAATATAAGCAATATAAAGACTTACAAAGAAATTCTCCAATCGAGCTGATTAATTCCCCTATTGACATCATTCAAGCTCATGGGAACACCCTCTGATTGTTGCGGTAATCGTGTGCACCCCTTTTCGGACATCTTAACCCTAGGATCTAAAAAGTGGCAACATGGAAGGCTGGAGTTAGGGTTTGTAAAGATGGGCAGATGTGTGTGTGTGTGTGTGTGTGTGTGTGTGTGTGTGTGTGTGTGTGTGTGAGAGAGAGAGAGAGTGAGTGAGTGAGAGAGAGAGAGAGAGAGAGAGTGGGAAACCTCAAAATGAGGGAGGGGAGAGGGCGGGAGACAAAATAACAATGCGAGGACTAATTTTTGCAGGGTTTTTATATTTTACTCAAGTGTGCTATAATTTATCACATTTTTAAACAGTGTCAAAATTTGACACGATTTTAAAATGTGCCAAATTGTCATTAAACCATGACAGAGTTTGGCACAGTTTATAACTGTGCCAGATTTTTAATATCAAGGTGTGCTAAATTGTTGTTTTTGGTGTAGTGTAACGAGAGATTAAAAAACCAACACCGTGTGAAATTTTAGAATATAAACAAGAAAAAAAATTCCTTGCTTTTAAAAATGTTTTGTCCTCACAATTCCTTACTTAAAAATAAAAAAAAAAAGGAGATTACAAAAACGTCAAATGCTTACCAAACCTACGATAGTATTAATCTTTTATTTGTCCAATCTGGTAAGTCGTTGTTGTAGTACTTTGTCTTTGTCATCAACGATTTGACATTATAACTCTAAAGACACTATAAAGTATACTTTGACATTTGTTATGCGATAAAGACATATCTAAAACATGAGGAGTGTAAAACCATGTCCTTACAATAAATATCCATATGTTTGGTCTTTTCAGCCGGTCACATTATACATGCAGACGTAACCCACATATAACATATATACCATAATAGATTTGTGTTATATACATATTGTCTCACCACACTACTATGTACTCAAATACCCGTATCTTTGATATCAAAAAATTTATCAGCAATCTCGACCTGTATCAAGTACTAAAGATTCACCCTAATTCGACCAAGAAAATTTATCTCAAGCCTAACAATCATCTGAAGAGCTTCACTTAAAATAAACTATTTGTAGATTATACCCTAAGACACCTACGCAACAAGGATTTATTTATGAAGGTAAATCATCTCAATTAAGGCTTTGACACAAAAGACTCTATACTAAAATATTGTGTTAACATTAAAAAGGTCCTTTTGTAAAACTAATTCACTAATTCTTGTTATAAAAATTTATTCGCAAAAAATCATGTTTTGATTCTAAAAATCAACATTGAATATAATTTAATAATTATAAAATTCAACTTATTTTCTTAATGAAAATTAAAGAGAAATTTCCCATGAAATTTTTACCAATATCAATGTTCAAGGACCCTAAATCCATAGTTTACAATCTCAGCTTCTAGGGTTCATCAACCTAACAAACCCCAAATCTCATAAAAAAACTCCAAAGAACATTATCAACGTTAACATATTAATTTTCACAAGTAAATATAGGAATTTCCAAAATTACGCAATCAACATATTCATATTCCTTTGAATTTTAGTCAATGTCCAAATAACTCTAATTATCCATTTTCATTCATGTGTTCCCCATACAACTTATGATTTCCACCGTCACGTACTAAAAAAATTGTAGCAAAAAGTAATTATGAATCTTCCTCAAAAATAATTTTTTTGGAAAAACTCCGAACACAAAAAAGTTTTAAAATATCATTTTATGTCAAGCTAAAAATAAGCATGTTTATACCTATAATACGTAAGCATATAGGTTAAAAATGAATCATGTGGGATATATGTATATCTATAAACATAGAGAAACAAATTTCACAATAGAAAGTTTCTAATATGAACAAAGCAAATAACAATACCAAAGAGCAAAAAATGAAATTGAACCTAATTATAACAAAGGAACCAGGTGAGAAATCTGAAGAACATCCTAGACATATCTAAAACAACTAAATATAATTATTTAGAGGAGAGAAATGGACTCTAACAACTTAGAAAATCATTGATATCGGTTCGATCAACGTTGAGCAAACTATAACAAACACGACTTTGAGAGGGGCAATAGTTGTTTCTTTTACCTTAGGACCTTTGCTAGGTGGTCCTACCTTCTTATTCTTCCTTTTATCTGTGACACCCCGCCTAATAAAATACTGGGTGATCAATCATATACCAAATTAAAACAGGAGTCTCATATGGTTCGTTCTCAGCATCACTGTCGAAAACAAATTTAATTACTAATAACTTATTAAGCTGGCGTAAATTTTATTTAACTAATCTTTTTAACCAAACCAACCAAGTAATACATTCACAAAGTTTATATACACAAAAACTGAAATGAAATAAAATAATCGAACACTCGATTTAACATAATACAACCAAATTGAATGCCGCACTAAAAAGGGATAAAGGAATAAATGAATACAGTTGGGCTATCGGCCCGAATGTTACTACAATGCTTCCTATCTAGATTACAAGGATAGAAGCGTCTAAAATAAACATGCATGCATCCACAGCTGCTGCAGCAAACGTCTGACTCGAAAGAATCATCATCCAGGTGTCCCTGTGTCTGGACACCTAATATATATACATATATAGCAAGAGAGGGTAAAAATAGAGAAACGGGTCAGAGCCCGAGTTTTGAAAATATTTAGCAAGTGCTTAAAAGTCATATTTTAAATTATGAAACCTCTCATATTTAAATAAGTATCGCACTCTCATGAGAAACACCTCACCCATCTTCTAATAGTGCACACATATCGCATAAATTTTAAACAACCTAGTTAAGCTACCCCGCCTAACTAATCTCTTTCACCCATCTTCTAAATCCTCCTAACTATCACCTACCTTGTGTGATATAATATAGGTTATACCGTAAGCTATTACATAAGCTTTTAGTTGATACAATCCTCAATGTGCTATATATATATATATATATAGAGAGAGAGAGAGAGGCAGGCTCCCGTGCACACTAAGTTTGCACATTACCTTTTAAAAGTGTGCAAACTTAGTGCTGGCGCACACCAATTTTTTTATGTGATATTTAAACATTTCAAGGAACCCATATAAAAAAAATCAGCTCAAAAAACTTTTTTTGCTATTTTTAAAAAATCGGTCAAACTTTCGCAGTTTTTAAAAGGCTTAAAAACTGCGAAAGTTTGATCGATTTTTTAAAAATAGCAAAAAAGTTTTTTTTAGCTGATTTTTTTTATATGGGTTCCTTGAAATGTTTAAATATCACACAAAAAAATCAACTCAAAAATATTTTTTTTACTACTTTTAAAAGGTAATGTGCAAACTTAGTGTGCACAGGAGCCTGCCTCTCTCTCTCTCTCTCTCTCTCTCTCTCTCTCTCTCTCTCTCTCTATATATATATATATATATATATATATATATATATATATATATATATATAGTTCTCATTTCTATATATAACTATACCGTTCATAATTCGTAACTTTCACTAGTTTAAAATACTATTTTCAGTTCAGTATATAAAGTTCCTTATATATATAATTCTCATTTTAATATACGATTTACATTGTATTAATCCGGATATAAGTCTCCCCGAAGAAGAATAAACCCTTGTTCATTTTACTCTTCACACAAGTCAAAGCTATATGATATCTCGTTTTCATATACAAGAAATATACTATACGCAACAAGAATAATTATACCTATTACAATCATAAGTAATATAACCATCCCACCGAGCTATAATTCGAGGATGCAGACTCAAGCGCCCATCCATATCCGGGTTTACTCAATCAATCATGGTACCAAGCCAGACTAACTCATGGTCTTGGTAAAAATACTAAACAGTGGAGGCGGTCATGGACGATATGACCTGTGGACTATACTATCCCTTCTCCTCAAGCCAGGGGATTCACCCACATCGCGCAACCTCCCTGGATAGCACTAGAGAAAAATATAATTTGGTTGTCCATCCCTATGCCCGTGGATTCAGCCTCTAAGATACAAATGTACCAATCATACACAGATATATTTATTTTCATCTCATAACATATATATACTGTAACAACTCACGTATATAATATATATCATTCCTCAATATGCTCCAGTTATAATTGCCGAACTCTTATAGCGATAGCTGATATTCCGAATGTTCCCATTCGTAACAGTATATAAGTATTCGCACACTTAAAATACTAAACCTATAAGGATTCTCTTACTTAATATATAAATCGCACCTTAATAACTTTTAAGATTTATATATAATCACAAATATACCAATTCGTAATAATTTAAATAAGTATACTGCTTATTTATTCTAGTTCCATAGGTATCGCATCACCTATAATAATAGTCGTCAATAGACGTACCGGATAGCCGCTCAATCCTCTTTTAGTCCATATCCTAGGTTCCATCCAAATTGCATCCAGGATTTACTCAAATGCATTCAACCCATATTTATTCTAACCGCATAAATATCTCTATACACACTTGCCGAAAACCTCTCTCGAATGTTGCACGTCCTAACCATTCATTAGGTCTATACCCCGGAGTGTACCCTTAACTAATCCAAGGTTCCCTCTTTCATTCTAAGGTTTACTCACCCTCAATACCGTCATCTAGGAAACCTAATATCATATCTAAAATCCCCTATAATAATCTTCAATTGCAATTTAACTCCCCCCCTAACTCAAAGAGGGGAAAACTGGCAAATTCAACAAAGGCGAATCGATTCGGAAAGTGTTCTGCAAGCAGGTCCTCAAAGGCGAATCGATTCGGTCTCAATCTGAATCGATTCGGCCTGAGACAATCTTACAGGCCCCCTTATGCGAATCGATTCACCCTGTTCGGAGCTCACAGTTTGTGCGATTTCATCTTCTCCAAAATACCCAAATATCAACCCATTCTCCATTTTATGATTTCTAACCTCAACTAACAACACTATACTCATCCTAACACTGATTTTTAACTAACACGTCAATTAATTTGTGGTATTAAACCATTTCTTTTAGATTTAAACCCTAAAACCATTAAAACCCTAGTTTGTCATTTCTCCAATTTCAATCCATATATATACACCATTAACATGGATTTAACACTAGAAATCATCAAGAATTAACAACACATCTATTTTTTATTTCAAAATCAATTTTCCCAAATTTATTTTAAAGGTTCTAACCCAAAATTATATAGTTTACCAACTATAATATGAGATACACACACCAATTAAATAAAGAAAGTAAGCACTTGTCTCGTGGATAAAATTCGACTACCTCAAGTCGAAATCCGCGAAGTTTGGGCCGGAATCCCTTTCTCTTCCTCTTTTCTTTCTTCTCTTCCTTTCTCTCTCGTGACTTATAAGAGAGAAATAAGGGCTTGTCCCTTATAAAGCCAAAAATGACTCGTTTACTCAATTGCGAGTCCCTACTAATCCAAAAGTCCTCGAAACCGAAACACTACCCCTAGATACTCTATTCTGACTATCTCGGTCATTCCGAAACCAATCGTGCAATCGAAATCTCCATCTGAGTCACTTAACTAAAATTCACTAGTCGGACCCGACGCTTCTCTACACGCGTTTTCTACAATGTAAACTATCACTCGTCACTCAACCCAACTGCGACATGACATAAAAAACATTCCGACTCATTTACTCAGTCCCCTAAGTAAATGTAATATGCATCGGTAATCATCTAACGCTGATTAATTCGAAATTTACTATTTACTGAAATTCCTCTAATTACCAAATTACGCCCACTTATGTAATTTATATATATATATATATATATATATATATATATATATATATATATATAAGTACGCGGTATTACATTATCTACAAAGTTCCTACTAATCCTAGTACTTTCATATGGTATGGAAGGTTGAAGTAAAATACAAGAATGTCTAAAATGGCATAAAAAGTCTGGTTTCTACAGGAGTGACGGGATTTTTAAGCATATGTTTCTTCTACTTGAAACAAAACTCTTTTAAATGTCCTTCTATGTTACAATCGGAACAAATCTACTTACCATTATCTTTGTTCTTATATGAACTATATGAAGTAAAATTCTCTAAGGTTGGTGGTAAAATGGGTTGTGATGCGAGATGTGCAAAAGTATTTTGGCTACTAGTGGACTAAAGAATCGCAGTAACAAAGCCTACTCCTTTATAGTCTTCTGGAGATTTTCCCTTCAAAATCATCTTACGTAACTTTTGAGACTTATCTTTCAAATCCAACTTCATAGTGGATACGTTAAAAACTCAATCTCTACCACGGAGATCTTAGTCATTAAAGAAATCTTAGAGTTTACAATCTCTAAGTAAGATTTCCTTAAGCACCCAACCTCAACATGAAGAAAGTCATTATTGCTTTCCTTTATGTCAATTGTTTCACCAAAGACCGTTTTTTAGTTTCCAAATCTCTCACACAACTCTCAATCACCAAAGCCCTTTCATGCTCAACATTAGTTAACATGGTGGAGAGTTTTATGTTCTGTTTCTCTAGTTCTATGGACTCCTCAAAAAGATGACTGTATTAAATGATGATATCATTACTCATACCTAGTAAAAAAAGACCATGTCCTCTTCACTAACATCAAGGATACTCGACGTAGGGTCCTTGTGAGCTTTTTATTTAAGATAAATGTTCTTCTCTTTAATAATTGGAAAAAGACTTTGTTAAGTTGAGTTCTTCTATTTAATAGGTTCTCTAGGGAAATACGCCTCCTTAGACGTAGCACAGGGCCGGCCCAAGGGGTAGGCCAAAGAGGCAACCGCCTTGGGCCCCAAAATTTGACATAAATTTTTAGGCCCAAATTTTTTATTAGTATGCTGTATAAATTTTTAGGTCCAAAATTCCTTAAATTAAAAACCCATTAACACCCCTCTATTCTTTATACCCAAAATAAACTCTACCTACCCTTTATACCCAAAGTTGGCTGGCAACCGTTTCTCTCTCTTCTCTCATTCTCTTAAGTGTTTTTACAAAATCTTCAAGAGGATAAGAAAAGGAAAGTCGAGATCAAGAGGTTTTAATCCAAATATATTCAAAATCAAGAGGTTTGTTTTTTTTCCATATAATGTTGTTAATTTTTTTATGTTTTTTCTTTTAATAAATTAGGTTACATTTTTTTTAGTGAACTTAATCAAATATGTTATTAATAAAATATGTTAATAAAATTAGGTTGCGTTTTTTTTTTAGTTAACTTAATAAAATCTGTTAATAAAATTAGGTTGCGTTTTTTTTTAGTTAACTTAATAAAATTTGTTATTAATAAAATCTGTTAATAAAATTAGGTTGCGTTTTTTTTTTAGTTAACTTAATAAAATCTGTTAATAAAATTCGGTTGCGTTTTTTTTTTTTAGTTAACTTAATAAAATCCGTTTTTTTTAGTTAACTTAATAAAATCTGTTAATAACATTAGGTTGCGTTTTTTTTTTTTGTTAACTTAATAAAATCTGTTAATAATCTGTTATTAATAAAATCTGTTAATAAAATTAGGTTGCGTTTCTTAGTTAATTTTTTTTTTATCCGGCCTTATTTAATAAAATCTGTTATTAATATGTCATTAACTAAAAAGAATATTAAAAAAGAGTACAACCTGATTTGTAATATTTTTTAAGTTGACTAAAAAAAATTGCAACCTAATTTATTAAAAGAAAAAACATTAAAAAATTAATAACATTAAAAAAGAGTACAACCTGATTTATGTTTGTTTTTTGTTCTAAATGTTGTTTATTATTATTATTTATTTATTGTTCAAAATGATGTTATGTTTGTCCTATATGTTAATGTTTTTTGTGTAATAAATTCATGATGTTAATTTTTTTAATGTATTTTCAAGATTTTTTTAGCGAGGAAAGACTTTCAAGTTTGATTTACAAATTCAACAAATCAAGTTCCATTGTTCCTTTATTTGATTGCGGTTGGAATTTTTTAGATTGATTGTTGAATTATTGTGTATTTTTTAGATTAAGTTCTTGTTATTAATCATGTTGCTCCTTTTAATCTGCTATTAATTTTTTTATTCTATCAGCAAAACAGGTTCCATTGTTTCTTTATTTTTTTGTGATCAAAAATTTTTAGATTAATTGTTGGATTGTTGTATATTCTATTTTGTTCTTTTCTTGTTAGCTTGTAAAAATACATATTATACTTTTCGGAAAAAAAATTATATAAAGGGCCTCATTTTACAAGTTCGCCTTGAGCCCCCAAATCTTTCGGGCAGCCCTGACGTAGCACACGTGGAGATCCTAAACTCATTGACTGTTACACAACCAAAAATTACTTTCAAACCTTTAGCATTCCACCCACTCCCTTTCATGTCATTCTCATCCTAAGAGCATCCACAACGGTGGATGCTCACAAAAGCCAAGTTTACCAAATGAAAAAGTGATTTTACCTGTTATGCTGACCAAACTCCACAGTGGTGATAAGGAGCAATTTGTAAAGTATGTTCCTACGAACTTATGTTGTTCGTAGGAAAAATATAACATATTTCTTACGAACAACATTTGTTCGTAAGAAGTAAAGAATAGTTTCTTACGAACAACATTTGTTCGTAGGAATTTCGTACGAATAAATGTTGTCCGTAGGAACCAAAGATATAGTAAAACTAATTATTTATATTTGTTACGAACTTCATTTGTTCGTAGGAAGTTCCTACGAACAAATGAAGTTCGTATGAAGTATTTACAAATTCAGTAGTCAACAGGTAACTTTGCAAAACGCGTACCATTTCTGCTACTGAATTTGTTGGTTTAACTACACCATTGTAGACCCCCTAATTTGTAAAGTTAACATTTTCTGTGTCTTTTAGCATCACCACTACGGATGCTCTAAGTAGATCAGATTTTAGTGGCTTGAACATCATCAACGATGGTAATCATTGGGAACCAACCTGTCAAAACACTTCAAGTCAAAACACTTGTAGATATCAAATGTGTCATCATATATATTTTACAGTAGGAATAATGGATATCATCCTTTTGTTTTGCTTGAATATTACCGTACTCAAGAACAAATTACCATACTCAAGAACAAAATATTTTGGAAAAATATTTTTTTTTAATTTGCTTGAATATTAAAGTGCAACTTTCTTGAATTAAAAATAAATCACAACTTAAAGAATACGAAAAAAGAAATAATGTTTCTCTTCAAAAGCTAGACACATTTTTCGCTTCTTTTTCTCTTTTTTTCTCTATTTCACTTGCTTAAAACGATGGAGCGAGCTACAAACTATATACCTATATGGAGCAGACAATTAGGTTATTGCTCGAGTGTAACACAAGCAAGGGTCAACACAATCATTTTAATTGCCTAATCAGGAATGTGCCTTGGCATACACTCTAATGATATATTTTAGGAAAGATCTAAATAAACACAAACAATTCGTAGACCCATCATTTTATTATATATTTGTCATTAACACAATATAGTATAATATAAGCCCAAAAAGCAAGTTTAAGCCCAAAATCCATAGTATAATAAGAGCCCAGTTTGAGACATGGGCCATATTCAGACTGAAAAGGAGCAAGCTCAATTAGGACTGAGCTTAAACAATCCAAATCCAACTATCTCTACCCTATATACAACCTACACATTTGTATTGTGTAAGCTAAATTGTTCTCCATAATTTTCTTTAGCTATCATGTTGAAGACATTATATTTTGAAGAGTATGTATACTTATGTAAAAAGAACCAAGTTATCAAACCAAATTGTCAGTGACAATCTAATTGTAAGAGAACCAAATACCCTTAATTTTCTTTAGCTAAGTGGACAAGTACAAAGTCAAAAAAAGTCCTTACAGCCTGCAAAGTTAAAAAAGCCCAAATTATTGAATTCAAATCCTACATTCCATCAATTCCCATTTGTTAGCTACCATTGAGAAAATGAAACAAATACAAATATCAATTGAACCAACACTATACAATAGTTTGAAGAAATTTAAACTTAAGGATTTGACAAGTAATCAAATCTGAATACCAAAGCTCAAAAACCCTTCTAAGCCAAAGCAACAAATCTTTCAGTAGTCTACATGGGATTCTAACTTCCGCAAGCCATGCATTCATCCCGGTTTGTCAAAGAACACACCATCTGCGCCAATTTTGTATTTTCGTCGTCTTCTTCAACCACAACCACCTTCGGTTTCTCCTGCAATACAATTTCAACCAGTGTTTATATTAGAAAAAAAAAATTGAAATGGACGTGCACAAACGGTTGTTTGGGTGGCATGCATATATGACTAGTAATTTTTTATGAACTTTAAGATTTGAATAATGTTTAGCATGTAAGAACACATAAAATTGAACTTTAAATGTATTTTGTTTTATCCAATTTCAATGAAAAATTTATCACGTTGTCAAGTCTTGCAAATCACAAGCTGACAATAAATAATTTTCGGGGGATTCTTAGTTCACAAAAGGGTTAAGAGTAAAATTTTCAAATATTTAAGTGTAGCACTATATTACAATAGGGGTTATTTTTTTTTTAATTTAAGGGGGGTACACTTTTGCGCTCACCCCACCACAACATAGTTCTACCACTAGTAAGAACAGTAAAATTACCTTAAGCATGGCAGTATCAACAGTGAACTTAATTGCATCAGCTGCAGCACGTGATCGCAAATAATACATCCCCGTCTTCAAACCCTTTCATCCAGAAACAAAAAAAAAAAAATACTTATTAGAGAAAGATAACTAAACCAAATGTTCCAACCCGCCTCAAAATAAAACTAAGGCCGTGTTGGAGTGACCAAATTTTTAAACGGAAGACAAAATTATACCACATTTTCAATTTTTGGTGTTTAATTGCATAAATTATATACCTTGGACCATGCATGGAAGTGAAGTGAGGTAAGCTTCCCAAAATTTGGTTGATCCATGTGTATGTTCAAGCTTTGACTCTGGTCAATGTAGCACCCACGGTCAACAGCCATATCAACCAACGTCTTTTGCTTGATTTCCCAAACAGTCCTGATTGCAGGAAATTATATTAGCATTGTATAAACCTCAAAAAAGTAAAAGGGAAATACAAAAATATCTCAAATCTTTACTTATAAATATCCTTCAGGTCATCAGGAATTTCTGGGATTGTCTGAACGGAACCATTCTCGTGAATTATCCTGTTCTTAACATTTGGAGACCAAATGCCCATCTCAGTTAAGTCGTTGAGAAGATGCTTGTTCACCACAACAAATTCACCACTGGAAAAAAAAAAATTGTAAGATAAGAGTTAAATATTGTCAAAATTACTATTTAATAGAATTATTAAGAATTAGGCAGCAAAACAAACCTTAAAACTCTTCGACTGTAGATGTTAGATGTATATGGCTCAAAACACTCATTATTTCCAAGAATCTGGCTAGTTGAAGCAGTGGGCATGGGAGCTACAAGAAGTGAATTTCTCACTCCATTCTTTGCTATCATTTCCCGAAGAGCAGCCCAATCCCACCTATCCGAAGGTGTTACTCCCCACATATCCGGTTGGACAATTCCCTGGAGGGCAAAATGGTACATTTGGTTAGGCAGTAATTAGCATACATTTTTGTCATATCATGGCAAATGAGAATGTCATCACAAGTACAATATTGGGCTAACACATTGATTGGTGTTAAGTTCAATATCAATATTCAAAATCCTATTTGATGCATTTTGTATGCACATTTAGTTGTAGGTTCCAAAGGGTTGATTTAACAATGGAGAATAGGGGCATTGACATTTTATTGCATAAAATAAGGGGCATGTGGGGATTTATTTGACTTTGCCTCTAATGAAAAATTAGACTTAATCCCCTATGTTGAGAGTAAAATCAAAGGATTGTGAAAAAATGGGGTATGTCAAATTAGGCATTAATGAGGGTGTGAAATCAAAATGACCTAAAAAAAAACATGTTTTTAAGCTTTTAATAGAGTCCCTGTAAAATATTAATGCATATAGTAAAATACCAACATGGATATAAGAATATCTTTGCTGAAATGTCTTCATGGTACAGTAAAAAAAACATCAAGGCCAGATACTAAAATTACAAATAAAATGAGGTAGGGGTGGGGGTAGGTATTAGGGACCTAGGCCTAAACATCTAATTTTTTGAGTTTCAAATTTCAAACCCTGGCCCTCATAGAAAAGTCTCAACTTATTGAACATCGGTGGGGAATATTTATAGGGGGAATAAAACATGAATCAATTAAAAAACAAGGGACTCCTTACATTCTTATTATTTTGATAACACACTGAAAAATGTACCTTGCTAACAGGACTTCCAGGATATGTTTCATAAGGACCTTCTTTAGCAGCCAACTCAGAAGAAGCTTTGAGAGCATGGTAGTAAATGGTCTCAAATATGTCTTTGTTCAGCTGTTGAGCCTGCAATTCAAAAATAACTTAGTACACCCATATGATTCTATTCAGATTTTTCAACAGATGCACAATAGAAAATAGTTCTCTTACTTCTTGTGAATCAAACGCCATGCCAAGCAACATGAAAGTATCCGCAAGACCCTGCACCCCAATACCGATTGGCCTATGTCGCATGTTTGACCTTTTTGCAGTTTCAACCGGGTAGTAATTAACATCAATTATCTTGTTGAGATTCATAGTGACTAGTGAAGTAATCTGTGCCAAAACAACAAAAATAAGATCAAATATCAAGATGATAGCCAAGTTGTTCATGTCACTAACAGCTTATTTGGGAACCTTTAAAATGGAGAGACAGTGGATCGATTCTCTACTAGGAGAGAAATGGAGATGAATTGTGAGAGTTATTATAGTTTCGATGACAACTTACTCTATAAAACTCCTCAAATTGGAAATCGAGAAAAAAAATAATACCTAAGAGTGGAAGACAATAAATTTCTGCATCTCTACTCACAAACAAATGAAAGAATTTTACTATATTTTATCTATTTTTCTTCTCTTTGTAAAACTTTGCTTCTTTTCTTTTCCAATGTTTTAAATCGCGGTCGCGCAAGGTGTCACATTTTGGTTTCGAAATTGCTTCGCGTATTGCGCAAGCAATTCCTGCATTCCAAATTTTTAATTTGAAAAACATGTAACAAATATAAATAAATAAAAAAGCTCAAACAATCACTCCAAATCATTTCAAATATAGTCATAAAGACCATATTATTCCAAATATAGGACAACATTGTTCCAAAAATCTCAAAAGGCATGAAGTTTTAAAAATAAATCAACACCAAATGAGGTTTTTCAAAAATTGTCAAAACATAAAAAATAAAAAATAAAAAAGAATTGTGCATGTTCTTACCAAAGTTGGATCGGGGCTGCCAAACTATGGAACGAAGAGGCCGAGGCACTGTTAATGAGTTTTTTTTTTGTTTTGTTTTCAAGATCAGGGGTCGTTAAAAGTAATTGAGGAAGGGTTTTGTTAAGTTGAGGCTGTCAAAACTATAACAAGGAAGGGTTTTTTTTTAGATCAGGGTTGTCAAAAGTAAATAGAGAAGTGTCTACGTTTTTTTAACCTTTGTACTTACCAAAACGACACCGTTTTGGTAAGCAAGAGGGTTTAAAAATGAGTACCACTACACTTACTCACTTTCCTACCCACTTTCATCCCCGCCTAATAAGACAAGGCAGCAAAAAGTTGTACATTTTGCCCTGACGGGAACCACAACAACAAGGTATAACACTTTTATGCATGCGGATATGAAAAATGGGTAGGAAACTGGGTCCGTCTAGCTTTATCCTTTAAAAAATTCATGCATTGCGCAGTATAGCACAGATTTGCACACTTTTAGGCTAAATCGCTCCAAATTGCGCTCAATAGCGCACGCAACAGCAGCAGCATCCCAGTTAGCAGACCCATTTGCGTTTACTTTTCCTATCGCAAAAAGCAATAGCGGGCTAGTGCGTTCGCGATAGCAAGCTATATAAAACACTGTTCTTTTCTCCCATAAATTCCCAAACACTGCATAAGTACTAATTTAGAAGATAGAATAAATCAAACCTCTCCAAGCTTGTCAAAATCAAAGTATCGATTCTTAGAACCTCTGCTGCCAGCAAGTTTAGATGGTTGTGATTCCATTGGAACACCCTACAAAATAACAATGCAATCCCATGTGAATAACAAACAACTTTGACAAAATAGCCATCTTATGAAACATACAGAACATTAATAACAAACCATCTCTCTGACATAACGTGGTAGAGCAATAGATGCAAGATTGCATACAGCAGTTTCTGTTGGACTCGTGTACTCAATAATCTCAGTACACAAGTTTGAAGACTTGATAGTGCCAAGATTCTGCTGGTTGCTTTTCCTATTGCAGCTATCCTGATAGCATAACAAGATAATAAGGTTAAGAAAAAATAAAAATATATACACAATATAAAACAAACGGTAATTGAACAAGGAGGTTAACCTTAAATAGCATATAAGGGGTCCCAGTTTCTATTTGGGCCTTCAAAACTTCAAACCACAGATTTTGTGCCTGGACAACCTTCTTTGCCCTACCCTGAGTTCATAAGATTTAATTGTTAATAATCATTTCTATCAACATTCAATCATACCCAACATTAAACAGGTAACTTGTAGGCAATCCCCTGCACTATCACAAATTGCAAATACATCACCAAATTATTGACTATTCCCATTATCTGCAATTTCCTAAAAAGGATTTTTAGTTTAGATGTTATTGTAACATTGTGTGGGATTAATTTGCAATTAAAGTGATGTTTGGCAGGGGTTCTTGCATTTTACACTTAGAAGAAAGCAGACATTTAAGCATGCTGGCAAGTTTGAATATACCTCTCTTTCGTATTGAGTGTACAGTTTCTCAAATTCTTCACCCCAACAATCAGCCAAACCCGGAGCCTCATTTGGACAAAACAAGGACCACACTCCATTACTTTGAACTCTTTCCATAAAGAGATCAGGTACCCAGAGAGCATAGAATAGATCACGAGCACGGTTTTCTTCCTGCAAAAACAATAGAGAAATGCCCAAAACATTATATACATTATTAAGCAGTATCTGAAAGAAAATGTGCATTGTATCACACTTGTACTAAAGACTATGGCTGATCAAGGTTCAAGAACATAGCAATAACAATATTACATCAATAACCACTGATTTAATGAATCCATAACTAACCTTTCCATGATTTTTCCTCAAGTCCAGAAACTCAAAGACATCAGCATGCCACGGCTCGAGATACACAGCAAAAGCTCCTAGATACCACATGTATAAATATTAAAACAAGGCCTTCCCATATAAACAGTTAAGCATATTAAAACAGGATGTAAATAATCATATACCTTTCCTTTTGCCACCCCCTTGGTCAACATAACGGGCAGTATCATTGAACACACGCAACATTGGAACAATGCCATTGGATACCCCATTGGTTCCGCGAATATAACTGCCAGTAGCACGGATGTTGTGAACAGAGACACCAATTCCTCCTGCTGATTTGCTGATAACAGCACACTCCTTCAATGTATCATATATGCCTTCAATACTATCCTCTTTCAAGCAAATCAGAAAGCAGCTACTCAACTATCACCCAAGAAAAGAAACAAAGAAAGAGAGAAATGCTTGAAAAATCTATGACAGTAATTTCATTAGCAAGATTAAATTTGTTGACCCTCACTTCTCAAGAATCTAAAATGACCTCTTAAGTGTTATCAGTTGAAGCTAGGGGAGCATTTTTTCAGAACTACTGAAACATCCAAAAGAATTCCAAATTTATTTTGAATTGTCCAATATACCATGATTTACCAATATTTTTAAATTTCCTGTTTTTTTCTATTTTGGCAAAAAGATGAAAAATCCAATTTCCAAAAAATGGGAATCAAAAATATTAAAATATATTAAAAAAGGCCTAAATGCTTTCACACCTTTTTACACCCGAAGCCTACCTAGGCTTCTAAAGCTTAAGACTTAGCTTCCACACCTCAATCACATCCCACATTTTTTAAAACCTTGACCCTAACTAAGTGCAAGTCAAGACAACAACAAATTTAAATTCAGTGAATCGTTAGCATACTTGGGGCCTAGGTGTTCCGGCATTGAAAAGGGTGGGAGACGCATGAGTGAACCATCGTTGAGACATCAAATGGTATGTCTTGAGAACAGAATCAATATCATTCTTGTGAATCCCAACAGCAACTCTCATCAACATGTGTTGTGGCCTTTCCACAACCTTCCCTTCAATCTTCAAGAGGTAGGATCTCTCAAGCGTTTTGAAACCAAAGTAGTCATAGTCAAAGTCTCGGTCATAAATTATTTCACTGTCTAAAAGTGCAGCATTCTGAAACAAATAAAAGGATAATAACAGTTAATAGGAAGTATCAAATATATTAGTAGGGATCTCAATGGGGAGAGTTAGACCAACAAAGGTTACCTCTCTATAGAAAGAATATGTATGTAGCATGACCTCTAGTTTTGTATTTTAGTTTCCAACAAATTCATTTTTTGGGCAAAAGCTCCAAATCTATAGAGAGAGGTAAACAAATATATTGGCTCGCTGAGTATTTTCAAATATATAATTGTAACATATAAAGGTACTATTAAAGATAACTAACCCAACTAATTAATGAACAAGTTTGTTTTCAAATCACTTTAGCCACCAACAAATGTATACTTGAGGGAGTTGTTTTAAATCAGTCGGGGATAAATAACAGAAGCAGTACCAGTCCAACATTATCAGGGAGTATCAAGCACGTGTCACATTTTGATTTGTCAATAGCCCCATAACAGCAATATCACAACAGGTTTGGGAATATGAAAAACAGTTTCAAATCAGCAATACATAAGAGTATTAGCCAATATTTAACAAGTACAAATTTGCTGACTACCCAAACAAGGTTAAAGTGACCCTCTAAAGTGATCAGTTAAAACATAAATGACTCAAGGTCAACAAATTTGGATGCATATTTATCACCATACCTGTAGGTATATTTTGGTATCACTCTGATTTTATTTTTAATATCTACTAAGCAATATAGTGCATTATTCTAATTGTAGCATGTCCCCTTAGCCTTATTTTATAGTATGTTTGACATGGCATGAAGAATTTCTATAAACTTTGAATCAAACAAGATATCTAGAACCTTACATCTACACTTGATCATATTTGATCGTATTCATATATTAAAAAATAGTGATAAATAAATTTAAAGCTTAGGAGTGAGAATTACATTCATGATTATCTGATAAACATCATCGGCAATCAAAGGAGCCTTCTGCCCAGATCTCTTGCTGAAATGGTTATACATGTCTCCAATCCTGCAACAAAACATATATCAATAAACTAATTAATTTTTCCATCTTAAAAATTAAATTAAATATATAACTTTTATAGCTAGGGGGATTTAACTCACGTCTCTGAGAATGATTTCTTTGTGTTCTTGTGCAGATTAGAAACAACAATCCTTGCAGCCAACTGTACCAAACAAATTGATGTTAAACATAACTTCAAATAAATCTCATTGCATCCAACAAACAAGTTTCATCACATTTCAAAATGAAACATAAAAGCAAGAGTATCTACATATACATCCATTAAATTAATATAGGGGTTTTATTTTGCAAAGTTATAAATTAAACATAAAAATGTAATAAATTTAAAAATTCAATTAAAGCTAAAACACTCTTAATACCTTGTTTAATATTTCAATACCAATGATTAGCAACATTTTAAATTAATATTGGGGTTTTATTTTCTAAACTTACAAATGAGACATAAAAATGTAATAAATTAAAAAATTTAATCAAAGCCAAAACACTCTTAATACCTTGTTTAATATTTCAACAATTATGGGACAACTAATCCCCCTTGTTTAGTCATAGGGGTATGGGACGAACGGAAAAAGACTAAAGGTTATATCAAACTTTAAATGGAGCATGTGTTAGGATGGCTCTAACACAGCATCCACCTATTTAGCTCACATGTGAGAGTCCAAAAAACTCGTTTATGTGCAAGTGAGAATTATTAAGAAAACAAAATTAAATTATGGAGCAACTTACAATTCTAGTTAATTTTTTACAACTTACAAACATGTCAAATCAATATTGATCGATGATCAATGGAACCAATACCAACCAATTATAGTTTTGTTTATTAAGTGCATGCAATGGTTACAATTATAGCATAAGGGTGTCAATTATATCAACCAATTATACCAACCAATAAATTGTAAAAATTGGACCATGCACTTAATAAAGCATAAGGGTGTCAATTTTTACATCATAAAATGATTTACTTACTAAGATAACAACTATTAAAACAAAAGCAGTATCAGCGTCACGTTATGAGGATTATCAAACACGTGTCAACTCATGATTTGTCAATAAACCTGTAACGGTGATACACAACAGTTTCACATAACAATTTCAGTAAGTTAAAAGCATGTCACATATCAGCAATACATAACAGTATCAACCGAGGTTTAAAACCACATTAACCTTATATAAAACATTTGTCAATCGGTCATATTGACACAAATTTACAAATAAGAGCTGATGGAACAAAAATAAGTGAAAAAATTAAACAACATACTAAGTAAACAGGATTGATTAATAAAAAAACAACAAATAGAGCATAAGGATGTCAAATTTTACATCATAACATGTTTTACTAAGATAATACAACTATTAAAACACGTGACATCATTAATTTGGGTTCCCCGGTGATACCGTGTCATACAAAATGTATTTTAAATGAAATCATGTGTCACCTAAAATTTATTGCAAAAAAATGATTTACTAATTTATTAATTTGGGTCCCCAATTATAAGAGTGTCAATTTTTACATCATAAGTTCATAACATGATTTACTAATATATAACACAAATTTACAAATAAGAACTAATGAAACCAAAAATTGTGAAAAAATAACATACTAAGTAAACGGGATTAATGAATAAAAACGAAAAATAGACCATAAGGGTGTCAATTTTTACATCATAACATGTTTTACTAAGATACCAACAATTAAAACACATGACATAATTAATTTGGGTCCCCAATGATAATGTACATGTAACATCGTTGTATCGCACAAAATGTATTTTAAATGTGTCATCTAAAATTTATTAGAAAAAATACCATACCCTAATGTGAAAATGAAAATTAACAACGAGGAGAGGGAAAAGGGACTCACACAAGCATAATCAGGGTGATTGGCAGTCATGGCAGCAGCAGTTTCAGCAGCCAACTCATCTAACTGACTAGTGGTGACACCCTTGTACACCCCAGCACACACTTTTTGTGCAACTAAAACTGGGTCACAATGGTCCACACTCAACCCATAACTCAGTTTTTTCAACCGGGCTGTGATTTTGTCAAAATGCACAGTTTCTTCTCGCCCATCTCTCTTCACCACATACATGTTGGCAAATTGGAAACGGGTATTTTGGGGTTTGGGTGTAGAATGGATGGGAGAAGGGGTGGGGGGCTATATAGGGAGGAGAGACAAAAAGGGTGTGTTTTGAAATTTGGAATTAGGGGTTTCTTTTTTAGTTTCCCTCCATGGGAAATTGGTGGTAGGGGTTCCCGCCAATGGGTGGTGTGGGGTAGGTGAATATTGGATCTAACTTCTCTTTATTTAATTTTGATCATGAGAATTTGACTTTCCAATGTGTATTTTTTTTTAAATGAAAGGGGTTCTTTGTTTTACCATTTAAGTTTCAGTCTCAATTATTTAGATTTAACAGGCGTAAAATAGTGTTTATTTTTTAAAATAATTAAGAAGTTAACTGTTATATTTAATTTTGAAGTTTGAATCTAAAATTTGAATCGGTCTAAATATATTCAGACGTACATTTAGATATAAAAACAAACATAATTTTCATATTCAAATTTCAAATTTTGGATTCAAATGAAAAAATAAACGCAATCTAAACTTAACTACCTGAATTTGCATCATCTCATTCGTACCTTATGCATGTTTGGAGTTTACGTGGCAAAGTCCAAATAAACCTCTTTTTTCGCGATTAGTACTGATGTGTTTTTTTATGCATTGTGTGATGTTTAGAGAGCAATTTTTGGGTATCTTTATCACATATTGTTGGCAACTCAATTGGGTTTTGGGGGGTGTATTGTATATTACTCTTTTTTTGCGCTAAACTTAGCCGGTTAATATGTAAACTAAAAATGATGTTCTTGATGGCGTTTTGTATTGTTTTTTCTTAAAGGGGGCTTTAGATAGTTGTATATTCGGTGTAGTTATTCGAAAAATATCCCAATAAAGGTGAAATGGATTCTACAAATTAATTGACTTTTTACAATTCAAAGTGTTTATCTTTTGATAAATCGTTTTATGGTGTTAAATCTTGAGCCTTATTTTCCTCTTTGTTGTTGAAGAACTTGAAGATGATTTAGTGAACTCGAGTCCTCATGTGAAGTAGCAAGAACTCTCTATCTATCTATATATCTCTATCTTTCTTGTACAACTTATCAAATGCTTATTTTTGAAAATTTTACATATGCCCATAAATTTCACTAGAATTTGAAAATTATTTGTATATATTTTTATTTCTCTCACAAACTATCCATTATTTTAAAAAAATGTTATTTTTACAAAACTCTGTTTTGATAATACGATATATGATTTAATCGTATAGGATATACTTTAGTATGGCTACCACTGAGAAAGTTTTCTCATAGTTAATTCATTATTTAAATGTAAACCCTTTCGCAATAAGTCTTGCCTTGAAGGTTTCCACCTACCCATCCACCCATATTTTCTGCTTGTATATCTACTTGCACCTAGTGAGTTTTATTTCATTGGGCAAGTCTGCAAAGCTCCCAAACCTGATTGTTATATATTGAATCTATCTTGGTATTCATGACCTTGAGCTAAAGCTCGAAAACAAGTCCTTATATTGGACTGCCTCGTTGTAGTTCATGGGATCCATTTCATTCTCCTTTAGGATCTCGTCAAAGTGTTCACTCAAATACACTAAGGTATCAAGATGTCTCTTGAACCTCATACTAGGACGTGGATCTACTTGTGATCCTATATTACACTACACCAAATACTGGAAATGATCACGGTGTGTTGGTCATAGTTTTGGACCGTGACTATAATTTTTTTACCGTTACCTCATCTTTGACCCTATCCATGGGTGATTTATACCACATGTTAGTCACGGTTCATGATCGTGACCATGATGATCACAGTCATGAACCGTGACTTAACTGTGACCTTTTTGGCGATGCCAAATTGATCACGTTACTGGTCATGGTCCAAAATTGTGACCATTTATTAAAGATTGTGACTAGTATGGGTGGCATATGGTCACGATCCATAATCATGGCTCTAAACCATGACAACCACGAAATTCAAAATGGATACAATAACGGGATCATGGTTCTGGACCTTGACCATGTTTCGGGGGAATACCGTGACCACAATACAAAGAGCGGATGGAAGAGAGTAATAGAGTCTCCGATAATCATGAAAGGGTGTTCGTGAATTTGTTAAGTAAGGAGAGCAAAATCTTACATGTGATAAAATTCTATGTTTATGCACCCGTTGTATGAACTATAATTTTAAGTCTTTGGAAGATGTTAAGTTGCATTTTATTAGGCGAGGTATGTCGCAAGACTATAAGATATGGACATTCCATTAGTAAAAGAATGTACCATATGTTCCGAACGAATTACCAAAACTCGATCGTGTGGACGCGATTAATGATTCTCTAGCATATCGTACTTTTACTGACCTAATTGACAATCCTTACGAAGTTCACCACCATCAAAACCACCAGCCTATGGTTTCGGATAATTTTTATTATTACCAAGTTAATGAACAAGTTGACGTTGAATTACCCAAAGATCGGGAATACATACGATTGAAAGTCGATGCAATTAGACCTTTGTATAAAATTGCAACAAATATCACTTGGTATTGTATGCAATGATAGGTTCTCATAATTTGAAGAGTGAGTACAGTTTGTCAGGCAACAACGTAATCAAAATTCTTAAGTGGGCTAAAGATATTCTCCCGAATGAGAATACATGACCAGAAAACTATCCGAGCATGGACAAGAGCTTGGAAGGTTTGGATTTGAAGTAAAAATTTATTCATGAATGCAAACATGATTGCATATTGTATTGTAATAAACATGAATTAAAGGATAAGTGTAATATATGCAATGAACCAAGATATACGGTTTGTGAGAGTGGAAATAATAAACCCACTAAACTTCGCAAGTGCTCGCAAATTCCGCAGAAGGTATTGAAGTATTTTCCCCTTGGGACATGGTTAAAAATATTTTTCATTGTACCATGGATAGTAAAATCCATATCATGCTCGAGAAGAGGTGGATGGGAATATCTTATGTTAGCCCATTAACTCAATCACATGGTAACATTTAAATGCACGCCACCCCGAATTTGCAAAAAAAATACTGATTGTTCAACTTGGATTATCAATCGATAGGTTTAACCCTTTCGATAATTTAAGCATTAATCAGAGTTATTGGTAGGTTCTTTTAGTGCCTTTAGGTCTCCCCCAACGCTCTGCAAGAGAAAATAGTTCACATTATTGTCGTTGTTAATACCAGGGCCAAAGGCTCCCAATAACGATACTCATATTTTCTTAGCCATGTTAGCCGAAGAATTAAAAGAGTTATGGGATGAAGACTCGAGGGCGTTTGGCACTCATAAATGTGAGGAGTTCACACTTAAAGCAATGGTGCTGTGGGCGATCCACGACTTTACTGTAACAATGGTTATTTTCTGTATAATAATCATTTAGGCTAATATTTCGAAGACAGGGCTTATCAAATAATATATATCATTTTCAGCATCAAATAACAAATAAAAAGGAATAATTTTAAAACCATTCAAAACATGAGATGACTAAAACAATAAATAACTCTAAATAAAAATAATCTCAAAACATCCACCAATAATAGTCTGAACAATTCCAATTCAAAACCAACTAAGCAAATGAATAAATAACTAGGATTCAAGATCCATACAAATCTCTGAAATGAAATCTAAATCGGAATACTAAAAAGAGAAGCAACCCCAACTAAAATCACATAGCCGAAGCTGCTAAATGATGTGGAACTGCAAGTTTAATCTCCACAACCTTATTGGTCCTATAAAAACCTGATTTTTTTATATATAATTTGGGTTGAAGACCAAAAGTTTCGAGAACTATCTTCAACATCAGCAATGTAAATCATATGACTCATTTACAATAAACATACCACCATGTCACCTCTTACATGCAATAAATACCTCACTCATCACCTATGTTAAATATTACGAGCATGTCCCAACCCATGGCATAAGTTATACTAAAAGCATCTATCTATAGACTAATGAGAATGTGATTAAAAGCACTACAAAAAAAAGTTGCTTTTAAGACCCTATTTTTTTAGACAGACAAAATACAGTCTTTAAAACATACTTTTTGAGACGAGTTTAACTAGCCGTCTCAAAAACTATTATTTTTTAGACGGTTAATTATACCTGTATCAAAAGAGGTCGCTTTTTGAGACGGTTGATTATCTCTGTGGTGACAATTATTATTCAACACAAACAGATAAAAGAATCGCAATCACCAAGTAAAGTAGGAAATATAAAATGCCAATCACACAACAAGAGATGTACGTGGTTCAGCGAGAATGCCTACGTCCACGGTGGTATAGTCGGTATTATTTCTATATACTCCGAAGAGCGATTACAGAGAATACAGTTGACCAAGCATAAATTCTTCTGAATTTAGTCCCTTAAGTTAGTGATTTTAATATCTCGAACAAGTTAATTGAACCATTTTTATGCCATATCACTCCAAGGTCTGGTTCTAACAATATTCCCTAGTTTTTGTGTAATTGTGATGAAGTTTTCAGGATTGGAATGCAAGAAAGGAAAAGAAGAAAACCAGAAGAAATGTAAAAGGGCAAAAGCGTAAATTCAATTCAGAATTCGAAAGCGACATCAAAAGTGAAGTTGAAGAGCATAAATTCACAAGAGCATAGGAAGAAACGGCACTCAAATCGGAGTTCTAGATCAGAAGTTATAGCAGTCAAAGTTGCAAGGAAAAAGTCAAAGCTGAAGAAAATCGGACCGATCCGAATTGACCAAGTCCAGTATACCCCGGATGGATAGCAAACCGATGGAGAAAAAAAATAGGACCGATCCAACTAGGACCGGACCGATCCGGTAGAAATAAAAGAACAGATCCGATGGCTAGCGGACCGATCCGCGGGTGATCCGGACCGGTCCGGGTATGTGAAATTCTGGCATTAATTATGCAGATTTTTGGCATGTGCAACTGATGAAACTTATGCCACAAGCACTATTGGCTGTCAATTTAGATACTATGTGCTATAAAAGCTATGCCCTACATCATTTGAGGGTTGTTGAGTGCAGTTAGGTGGAGAGAGAGTTCTAGGTTAAATTTTAGGTCAAATTTCTAGGGTTAAGTTTCCAATTTCCTCAAGAGTTTGCATGAATCTTAGTTTGTAAGAAATTCTGAATTCCTATTTCGTTTTTGTTGCTGAATTCAAGTAATATCATTCTATTCTCTTTTACTTTATTATTTGCAAATCTTTTACAATGTCTTGTAGTTTCATAATTTTATGTGTGAATTTGTTTCTATTCTTGAACCAAATTATGAGTAGCTAAATTCCCAAGGGTTGGGGTACATGAACTCAATCCAAGGCAAATTATTTATGTAGAAAATAGAGATTAAATTAAAATATTGATTGAATTGTGAAAGAAAATCATACAAACATTGTCAGTCTTTTAATCTCTCTTGCCCTAGGTACTTGAGATGTTTAAGAACGCTTTGTGAGTATAATTTATCATTCACCGCTTTATATCTATCTTTGATTTCATATGATGCGGGCTAGATCCCTCATATATGTAATGCTTAGAATTTATAAAGACTGGATTTAGTCAAGAATTTTAATTTAAAATTCTAGTATTCTATAGGATAATTTGTTAAGGATTGAGGGATTGTACCCTACCCTATTTTCTCCCATTTGTCAGATCTAAGTATTTTTGCAATTTTCAATTTGTTTTCCTTAAGTAAAGTTTTTATTTCATTAGAACTTTTCCCAATCATTAATCATCTTTTTATTTCTTTTAAGGAATCATTTCAAGATTTAATAGCTTTCCCTATTTCGATTTGGCAATTTTGATCCCTGTGGAGACGATCCCGACTTACCGGGTTATTACTTGAGCGACAAGGCTTGCACTTGAGCCTAGAGTAAAACTCACTTTTGAGACAAATTCTTAGTCGCGTCAACAATGTGTGTCATATGCCCCAGACTTAGGGTTTATTATATACACGTTTACTTTCAGGGAGTAGGGGTATTGGACTCCCCCTTGTTTTCCATCTTCTCCTGGAATACCTATCAACGAGAATATGGGATAAGACTTAGTCATATTCGAATTTAATTGTTAAGAAATGAGGGGTTTGGACTTTGGGTCGCTTTAACTGGGCTACTTGTCTTGGCCCATCATTCTAATTCCGGGTACCCACAATTGCCCCTAAGTTTGTTGGGCCACAATTTGGGCTCAATAAATTTAAATAATTTATCATAATGGTTCCTTTGTACATCGTGCAACTCTTCCCAAAGTTTGAGGACTGATTTAGGCGGCACTTGCTTCGTGTTCTGTACACTATGATTAGTAACATTCAAAAGTTATCCCAAGCAGTCGTTTCACAATCACCGTTTTAAGCTCCTCAGTACTCTTTCATTTTCTGCGAGTTCTAGCGATTCACGTTCTCTTCTTCCGATCTTCATTCTTTTCGCTTTCGATCTTCCTCGTCATTTGGGCATGTGATTCTTCATCGTTCAAGTCAAACTTCCATCTTGTAAGTCTCTTGTGACTTCTCTTTGTGTTTTCTCTTTTGAATTTAGGGTTTTCAAATGGCAAAGATTGGTAATAGATCAGTGTCTGAGTTTAGGAAGTTTTATAATATCCCAGAGTGGGTAGAGATTGAGTGCGCCTCTCCCCCTATAAATGTTAGAGAGATAGAGGGTGCCCATTGGATTCATGTCTTGTTGTTTTCCCAAGGGGGGCTTACTTTTCCTCCCAACAATTTATTATTGCACTTCTTTGGTTATTTCAACATTGTTCCTGCATAGTGTTCGCCCAATGTTTGGAAGATAATTAATGGCGTCCATAGAATTAATCAGTTATATGGTACCAAGTTAGGGCTCGCCGAGGTCTGCTTTTGATATTACTTCTCTTGAACTAGTTCTGGTGTCCTTTATCTCAAAACCAGGAGTCCTGACAGGGTATTGGTAGTAAACCTACCTGATTCCCATAAGGACTATTGGCAAGATGGCTTCCTTGCTAGAAATTGGCAGTTTTCCCCCCGGACTGAGGGGTCGAGGTCTAATAGGTTCTCTGTTCCCTTTTATGGGGAAGAATATATAGGTAGTCTTTGCTCTGTTCTTTCAATTTCTTTACTGATTTGTGATCTTTCTAACTCTTCCCTGTTTTTTCTTCAGCGAGGTCGAAGAACTTGGAACCTGCTCTCAGCAAGGTTTGTCTCTCTGAGTTGGTCAAAGCTTGGAATATTAGGGAGCCCCTAGCTGACGACGAGCATCCCCAGTCTGTTGCTTTCTTGCTCGAGTATAAAAACGTTGGTTCTAGTTTTATAGCGAGCCCGGTAGATAGCATTCCCGAGTTTGATACCTCCAAAGAGACTGCTGCTGATCCTATTCAGTTAGACGAGGAGGAGAGCAGTTCTGAGAGTGATAACGTAGGCGGTGCTGGAAGCAATTTTCGCGAGGGGAGCTCTAATGGTGATAGTTCTTCTGATTCAGAAGAAGCTTCTGAAGCTCGAGATCTTTCGAGCATGTCTGGCAGCTCAAGCGAGGATATGGTTCCTCCAAGGAAAAATTTGATTTGGGACGACAATGATGATGATCATGTGCTCCTCGTTCAGAGGTCAAAGAAGTAGAGGTCCAGTACTGGGGTTGTTGCTACTGGCTCTCGATCTACTGCTCAGGAGCAGGAGAGGAAGAGGAAAGAAGAAGAACAGATGAGAGAGAGAGAGGAAAAAGTAAGAGGAAAGAAAGAAGATGGAAGAGAAGAAAAGGATGGAGGAGAGGAAGAGAATGGAGAAGGAGAAGGAGGAAGAGAAGAGAAAAATGGAATTGAGGACGAAGGCTGGGCAGGCCTTAGTCCCGGTGTCTCCAATTCCCGAGGGGGCCTCAGTTGCCATTTCTCCTCAATTGGTCCCTGCGCTGCTCGAGAGGGCAGTTCTTCCTACAGATCGCCAAAGGGCGCTGGGGTCTGATCAATTGGCCCTACAAGCTAGCCAGAGGCTAGCCTTGGTAAGACCTTTTCCTTTCTCTAATGATTTAATAAATTTTAGTTGTTTCCTTTTCCTGATATCTTCTTTTATTTGCAGTTTGTGACTGATTTCGCCGTGCTTTATCGCTCTCACGACGAGCTGGTGAGCAGGAATAGCGAGCTGGAGTAGCAGAATGCTGCCTTAAAAGTGAGGGGCACACAATTGGAGGCTGGTCTGAAGACTGCTGACGCTGCCCGAGCTTCTTCTGACCTGGCCCTCGCTAATTCCAATCGAGAGAGGGATGTGGCGGTTAAAGAGCTAAACGAGCTGAGGCAAGCCTATGACCTAGTCTGCTCGAGCAAGTTGGCCGTCGTGGAGGAGAATAGGGTGCTGACCGAGCAGCTAAAAGAAAAAGATTCTCAAGCAGCTACCATCAAGGAGGACTCTTATAACTCTGGGTGGGCTGCTGCATATGAAGATACCGAGGTTCAGATAGGCTACATCAGCCGTATGAGCTTTAAGAAAGGTTAGAACAAGGCCCTCATAGCTGCTGGTGTCAATGTTGCCTCTCCTCTATTAGACGAGCACGACCCAGGTCCGAAGCTAATTATGGAGGAAGCCCCTGCCCCAGCCACCGAATGTGCTAATTCTGTCTCCCAGACGGTTCTTACTGATGCTCCTCCAGCTCAGGCGACAGAGGTTATCCCTGCTGAGGGAGGTGCTTCTACTGCCACTGACAAGGGAAAGCAGCCAGCCTCTTCTAATCTGCCTGAGGTTACTGGCTAATTTATCTTTAGGGTTGCTCTTTGTATATTCTGTTTATAGTTTTCCCTTTAACCCTTCATTGTATTCTGATTCTCTTCATATTAATGAAATGAGAAGGTTTTTCATTCCCTTAGTGTACTGAATGATTTTATCTTTCATTGCTCTTTTATTGCCTATAGTCGATTGATGTTGATGATTATATACCAGTCACTTCTCAATTAGGAAGAATGCTTGGACATGATGTAAGCCCTGAAGTTCGTCATACTTTTGTGAGGATTTGCAAATCACTGCGATTGAGGAACAAGCGCTTTATAGAGCAAACTGAGCTTGTCGTTAAACTGAAGGACAAGCTCAAAGAGATGGAGGAAGTTGGTGCCTTAGTCCAAAAGGAGGTGAATATACTAAGAACAAAGCTTCTAGACGCTTTTGAGATCAACTAGGTTGGGGAAATTCTTCCGCAAGAGAAAGAGGCTTTGAGGAGAGAGGTCTCGTGACTTAGGGAGCATGCGTCGAACCGCTCCTGCAGTATTGTGAGGTTCTTCCTCGTCGTGAGCTAGAACTGGCCCGAGCGATGTTCCTCCTGTGCTGTGAGGCTCTACCCCTCCAATCGTTCCACGAGCTGGCAGGAACAGCAGGAGTTCAACTAGGGAAATGGAAGAGCTTCGTGGTGATGTCCAGCGAGCGTGTATGATTGCTACTGGGCTTCAGAGGGACGTCACCCGGCTGAGGCATTTATTTAGGAGAGGTCCTCGGCAAGTATGGGCCGACGGTTATAACCAAGGTTGGCTAGATGCTCCGACGAGGCTAACGGAGTTTGAAGAGCTCACCTTTATTAGGGGGTGGTTGAGTGCCCTGAAGGAGTTGCAACTCCCGAAGAACTCTATGCTTTGGTACCGTCATGAGATTTCTCCTTCTACTCTACTGCCTAATCTCGTTTGGAGAGATGATCAGTGGATCCCTATTGATGCCATCCCTCGGCAGCTATTAGAGTCGGATGCGAATGAAGTTGAGGAGGAGCTGACCCCCCATCCTGACGACGGTCGAAGAGCTCAAGTGGCTGATTATCTTGTTCGGAGGCCTCAACCCCATTAAGATTTTTGCTAGTAATGATCTAGTGTATAAATATAATGAAGCGATGTAATTTTGATGTCTTGGGCGAGCTCGCTGACTAAACATGTATTGTATTTGTTGTAAATGTGATGAATAAGTATAAAATTTATGTTTTGGGCGAATCTGCCGACTAAACAGTTGTCTTATATCTTCCATATCTTTGTTCAATAATCTTGAGCCTCTCTTGGCTGACTAGATTTGTAAATTTGCATTATCAAGTAAGTGTCCCTCCAGTCCAGTATGCTAACGCGATACCATTCTGCCCCACTTTGCCTTTTAGGTTGTGTCGTCACACTCCCTTAGTCCTAAGTGTGGCAATTGGCGAGGACACACCTGGTGTTGGATGCTCTATCCGATCAGGATTTTATTTAACCAAACATAGTTTGGTGACTAATTTTAACTTAGCCATATTGCCTAAGGGTCTCCTGTAGGGCTTCATATATTGCCAGGGGCAATGCTAAGAGGTCTTTCGTGTTTCATAACGAAAACCTGAGGAGGGACATTTCCCTGCTACAGTGTAATGATCAATGTGCCTGTCACTTGGAAAAGGTGTGTGGGGTTATAAAGTTCATACATTGGTTAACTGATAGAATGCAATCGTCAAACGACTTTTATTAATGACAAGGAAAATAAACTGTTGGTTCCATAACTAAAGAACAAAAGAAGAGTCTTAAATGAACTTCCAGCTTCATAACTAATTAAAAGAATAATTTAAAAAGGCTGCATTCCATGCTCGGGGTATCTCTCTGCCTTCCAGCGCTTCTAATTGATAGGCGCCTTGAAGATCATCTCTTGTTATCTTAAATGGTCCTTCCCAGTTTGGGCCTAGCTTGCCGTCTGATGGTTTTATTGCGCTGCTCAGGACTTTCCTTAGGACGTAGTCCCCAACTCGGAATGCCCTCGGGTTAACCTTCTTATTATAATGCCTTGCGAGCTGTTGTTGATAGCTCGCTAGTTTTATTAGGGCTAGCTCTCGGCGCTCATCGGCTAGGTCAAGCTCAGCGAGCAATGCTGCATCATTATGGCCCTGATTGAAAAAGCTGGACCTCATTGTTGGCAAGCCTTCTTCTAATGGGACGATTGCTTCCATTCCATACGTCAATAAAAATGGGGTTTCCCCCGTTGCTCGTCGTGGAGTGGTACGGTAGGCCCATCGAATATGCGGTAGTTCATTTACCCATGCGTCTTTGGCTTGCTCTAATCATTTCCTCAATCCGTCGATCACTGTTTTGTTGGAAGCCTCGGCTTGGACATTGCTCTGAGGATAGGCCACCGAGCTGAAATGGTGTCTGATTCGATGCTCGTCGCAGAAACTCTGAAAAGAGACGCTCTCGAACTGCGTTCCATTATCAGTGATGATGGTCCTGGGGATGCCAAAATGGGTGATTATATTTTTTTCATATGAATCTTATCATATCTGCATCTCGAATGTTTGCTAGGGGTTCCGCCTCGATCCATTTAGTAAAGTAGTCAGTTGCGATCAATAGATACTTGCGATTGCTGGAAGAAGTAAGAAGTGTTCTTACAATGTCCATTCCCCATTGGGCGAATGGCCATGGGCTGGAAAGTGATTTTAGGTGGGTAGTAGGTTGATGGACCATAGGGGCATGAAGTTGGCATTTCTCACACTTGCGAACATATGCCGCAGAATCCCTCTGCATATATGGCCACCAATAGCCTTCCTTCATAGCTTGGAAAGCCAGAGACCTTCCTCCAATATGGCTTTCGCAGATTCCCTCATGAAGTTCGTGTAGAACTTGCTCGACATCCCTCGGGTGAACACATTGAAGGTAAGGACCGAAAAACGACCTCTTATATAGTTGGCCTTCAGGAGATAAGTGAAAACGAGCAGCTTTGACTCTTATCTGGTGAGCAGTCTTCTTATCGATTGGATGCGCGCCATCCCTCAAATAGTCCTTTAAGGGATCCATCCAACTGGGGGCTGATTCAATTTGGAGCACATGTTCCATGGTTGTTAGTTCACCCGTCATGGTTAAATACTTGAACGAGCGAGGAAGTCGATGGGGATTGTTCATTTTAAATCGGAATCAATTGTCGAACTCAGGTCCGCTAGGGCATCAACATGGCTATTCTGCCCTCTGGGAAACTGCTGAACACTGACTACCTCGAAGTTAGCCATTAGCCTTTTTGTTAAGGTGAGGTAGGCTGCCATTCTTTTATCTTTTGCATTGTAGTCTCCACTTATCTGATTAGAGACTAATTGAGAATCGCCGAACAACTGTAAATGATTTACTCCCAAAGTGTGTGCCTTTTGGAGGCCAGCTATCAATGCCTCATATTCGGCTTCGTTGTTGGAGGCTGCAGATCCAAGCCTGATTCCTTGTTCAAGGATTGTATTTTCTGGAGTAATGAGGACAATGCCTATTCCTGCCCCCTTTGAGTTGGAGGCTCCATCAACGAATAATTTCCAGACTCCTTCCGTCGCGTGGTTCCCTCTTTGCTTTGCTGGTTGAGATTGGTCGCAAGGCTGCTCGCCTGTGAATTCGGCTATGAAATCAGCAAGGACCTGCCCCTTGATTGCGTTCCTTGGTTAAAATTAGATATCAAATCGTCTGAGATCGACTGACCATTTAGACAGTCTGCCCGATAAATTAGCTTTCCTCAGGATTGTTTTAAGGGGGTGCGATGTAAGGACGGTGATAGTGTGGGCTTCGAAGTAGTGCTTCGGCTTTCTTGAAGCCACTACTAGTGCAAAAGAGAGCTTCTCCGGGGGTAGGTACCGCTGCTCGATGTCTAAAAAGGTCTTGCTTGCGTAGTAAACGGGGCATTGGGTTCTCGCTTTCTCACACATCAATGCGGAACTGACGGTGTGGTTGGAAACTGCGAGGTATAAGTATAAGGAGTCTATTTCTTGGGGTATGACGAGCAGTGGTGGCGAGTTAAGGTAAGCCTTGAGCTCGTCCAATGCCCGCGAGTAATCTTGATTCCATTCTACTGCTTTGTTTCCCTTTAGGAGCTGGAAGAATGGTTTGCACTTCTTAGAGGATTTCGAGATAAAACAATTTAAGTCAGCGAGCATACCGATGAGCTTCTGTACGTCTCGGATTGTGCGAGGAGGTTGCACCCTGTTTATGGCATCGATCTGGTCTGGATTAACCTCAATACCCCTCTTACTGACCAAGTACCTAAGAAATTTTCCTGACTGGACACCGAAAGAACACTTGCTTGCGTTAAGTTTAATCCGGTACTTCCTGAGGATTTTGAAGGTGCTTGATAGGTCTGAGAGGTGGTCTTCTTTCTTCTTACTTTTAACGAGCATATCGTCGATGTAGACCTCTATGGTGTTCGCCATCTGGTCTTTGAACATCTTGGTAACCAACCGCTGGTAGGTTGTCCCTGCGTTCTTAATACCGAAGGGCATGACCTTCTAGCAGTATAACCCAACTGTGGTGATGAATGCTATCTTGTCTTGGTTTGGGGTATACAAAGGGATCTGGTGATACCCTGAGTATGCGTCTAGAAAACTCATTCTCTCGTGAGCTGCTGTGGCGTCCACCAGTTGATCAATTTTTAGGAGGGGGAAACTATCTTTAGGTAGGGATGGCAATTTAACCCGAACCGTAGGAGTCCCGCCCCGCCCCGCCCCTAATGGGGCGGGTTTTAAAACCCGATTAATGAATTAGGAGCGGGTATGGGTTTAAGAAAAAAACCCGTTTATTAAATGGGGCGGGTTAGGAGTTAGCTAAAATAAAACCGCCCCGCCCCGCCCCGTTTAACTTATGCTTATATAAATATCCTTTATATGTATGTTAATTATAATTAAATTATATATATATATATATATATATATATATATATATATATATATATATATATATATATATATATATATATATACACACACTCACACACTAAAAAAAAATCTTTATATGTATGTTAATTTTGTAAAAGATTTAAGTGAAAATATGAATTGACAATTGGGGGATTGTCTCACTTATTGGAATACGAGCCATTGTATACCTCTAAGACTATAATGTAATATTTTTAATTTTACTATTTTTAAAATTAACGCAACCCGTAGGAGCCCTGACCCGCCCCGTTTATTAAATGGGGCGGGTTAGGAGTTAATTTTCAAAAATCCTAACCCGCCCCGCCCCGTTTATTAAATGGGGCGGGTTAGGATTTTTGAAAACCCGCCCCAAACCTGCCCCGTTGCCATCCCTATCTTTAGGGCATGCTCTATTAAGGTCGGTGAAGTCGATGCAAACTCTCCATTTCCCATTGCTTTTTGGAACTACTACTGGGTTGGACAACTATTTAGGGAACTGAACTTCCCGTATGAATCCTGCATCCAGCAGTTTTTTAACTCCTTTTTCTATGGCCTTGGTCTTATCGGGGGCGGTTCACCGTGCCTTCTGCGTAATAGGTTTGAAACAGGGGTCGACATGTAACCGATGACAAGCCACACCGGGATCGATTCTCGGTAGCTCGTATGGTTCCCATGCAAAAACATCTACGTTAATTCTTAATAGAATTATCGATTCCTTCTTCTCTTGATCTGTGAGAGAAGCTCCAATTAAGAAAATCTTGTCACTATTGCTATCTCCGGCTGTAACTTCCTCCAAGTTTTTGATGAATTGTTCAGAGGGGAGGAGCCTGGTCTCCTCTACTCCGGGTCTTCCGTACTTTAATTGCTATTTCGAAGGTGTCAGACCTTCTTGTTCCTCCTCGACTTTCTCTCTGGGCTGGTCGACCTTCTTCTCTGGCCTTGGACGGATGATCGTTATGAAGCACCTTCTTGCCATTTCTTGATCACCATGGATCTCCATTACTCCTCGCTCGGTCACATATTTGAGTTTCTGATGGTAGGTCGAGGAGACTGCCTTCATCGCGTGTAGCCATCCTCTGCCGATGGCTTGGTATGGCGAGTTGATGTCAACTACTAAAAACTCAATCATCTTGGAGACACAACCTGCTCGTACTGGAAGCACGATCTTTCCCAAGGGCATAGTAACTTTTCCAGCAAAGCCAACTAATGAGACAGTGGCTTCCCTTAGGTCGCCGATGCTTAACTTCAATTTTCTGAATAGGTCGAGATACATTACCTCGGATGAGCTTCCTTGGTCGACGAACAACTTATCGACGTCATAGTTAGCTATTCTGAGGGTAATGATCAAATCATCATGATGTTGGGATCTCACTCCCACCAGATCTTCATCTGTGAACACTATATGCTTACTATAGTCGACGTCATCTGCTCGCTGATGCTTTCCTGACTGTGTTTTTGCTGGGTCAATCTGAAAATCTTGTATTACCGCTGTAAGATTTTTTACCTCCATTCGAGCTGAATTTCCTTGAATCTGTTTGACATCAGATGCCCCGTGAATTACTGCGAACTCATGTCCAGCATCATCGTCGAGCATGTTATCAGGCCTCCCCTCTCCAATGGCAGCAACTTTCTCTGCCTTTTTATCCACGAATTCGTTCAGATGCCCAGATTAGGCCAGCTCCTCGAGGTGGGACTTAAGAGCCTTGCAATATTGGTCTTATGTTCCCCCTCTTTATGAAAAGCGCATCTCAGCGCGTTATTTGTCTTTGAGGGATCTCCTCCCATCTTTCTAGGCCATTTAATAAATGGCTCATCCTCGATCTTTGCGAGAATCTTGTAGATTGGTTCTTTGAAGATAGTATTGACTGCTTGAAATGCTTTCTATACATCATTCTTGCCTCCTTTGTTGGTAATACTCTTGCCCCCATTATTTCTTCCTTTTTTCCGGTTCTCATCTTTGTCACTGCTTTTGGCAGCGAGCTTGGTTCGACCGTTTTCTCCGGTGTTGAGGCGAGTCACATCCTCCACCTTGGCATACTTCTCGATGCGGGCCATTAGGTCGTCGATGGTCATGGCCTCTTTCTTGGTTAGGGACTAGTACAGGAGGGAAGAACTGGGTAGCCCAATTTTAAAAGAGGCTACTGCCACTTGCTCCGAGCAGTCCTCGACCTCGTTGAATAACTCCCAGTACCTCTTAGCGTTGTCTCGGAGGGTCTCTTGAGGTGTATTTTTCATTGTGAGTAAGGCATCCATCCTTTTGGGATGGGAGCTAGTAGTAATGAAACGGGTTGTAAAGAGCTCGGCAAGGGGACTCGAAGCTCCGGATAGACCTGCGAAGGAGCCTTTTGAACCACTTTTGGGCCACGTCATGCAAGCTTGAGGGAAAAATCTGCACATCAGTGCGTCTCGATGGTTTCAGAGGGTCATGGCCTGCCTGTACTGCCTGACATGATCAATGGGATCAGTTTTGCCATCATAGGTCTTGAACCTTGGAATAGCAAACTTCTTGGGGGCTTCCTCTTCTTCTATCTCCCTTGAGAAAGGTGATTTCATCTGAGTTTTGAGACCTCGCCTGGCGAGTTCTCGGGTTGATCTGGTACCGCGATGCGCAGGGTTTTGGTCCATCTCCCTTCGGACCAGACTCCGTATGTTCTCGTCGCTGCGAGCTGGGCTCCTGCGATTGCGAGTTAGTCGCAGTTGCTTTAGTAGGTCATCCTCTGGCTCGTTTCCCCCAACTTTCTGGGACTCGCGTCTAAGGCTCCCTCCTCGGCTGCGAGACTTGCTCGCCTGAGGGCTAGGAGTACGGTATGGACGTCTCTTCATACCACGATTGAGTTCTCTCTCCATTCTTTCGAATCTTCTCTTGAGGCGAGCATTCTCAGCTTCGTGCCTGCGAGAAGACTCCTTTTGCTCTCGGAGCCTCGCCTCATAAGCATCAATTAATCTGGATATTTGTGTGGACCTCGTGGTCCTTGTCTTTCTTCTGAGGCTGGCCTTTTTAGGCGAGCCCTCTGATCTGAACGCCGAACCTCAAATTTGATCCTGCGAGGGGCAGGTTGTTCTTGGATATCTCCTGCCTGAGGAGCATTACTACTGTGACCAGACATTTCAGATTTCTTTGTTGGTGTGCGCTTTCTCAGGGAAGATAAGCGTTTCCCACAGACGGCGCCAATTGTGGTGACAATTATTATTCAACACAAACAGATAAAAGAAGCGCAATCACCAAGTAAAGTAGGAGATATAAAATGCCAATCACACAACAGGAGATGTACGTGGTTCAGCGAGAATGCCTACGTCCACGGTGGTGCAGTCGGTATTATTTCTATATACTCTGGAGAGCGATTACAGAGAATACAGTGCATGTCCTATGCCCCAGACTTAGGGTTTATTATATACACGTTTATTTTCAGGGAGTGGGGGTGTTAGACTCCCCCACGTTTTCCATCTTCTCCTGGAATACCTCTCAACGAGAACATGGGAGAATACTTAGTCATATTCGAATTTAATTGTTAAGAAATAAGGGGTTTGGACTTTGGGCCGCTTTAACTGGGCTACTTGTCCAGGCCTGTCATTCTAATTTCGGGTACCCACAATCTCCATCTTATAAAGTAAACCAAATAAGACCGCAAAATATTTGTTGTCTCATAAGATATACCAAATAAGACGGCTAAAAAAAAAACTATGTTCCCACCATAAGAACTTTTCGTCTCCCGCCTTACTTTACCCCCCAAAAAAAATAGAAAGACAAAAACACGCACTCACCATCTATCACAAAGCCCTCCCTCCTCCTCTCACAAACCCAATCGGCCAAACCCCCACACCATCTCTCTCGTCACTTTGAGACTGGTCGGAGGACACTCCATCTCGGTACTCTCTCTCTCTCTCCCCCCACACACACGCGCACCCACACACGCGAACATAGTGACACACCCATGCGCATGCAGTGACATGCACACACATACACGTGAACACAAATCTTTAAATTTAGGGTTTGCAATTTAAATTTGTGTTGGTATTTATAGGGATGAATACAATCTTCAAATTTAGGGTTTCTATTTTAATTTTTAATTTAATTTTCTATCATGCATTGACCCTCACTTTGAAAAATTCAATTATTGATATAATTAATTAGAAAATATAATTAAAATTAATTTATTGTTTAAAAACGAAATTTTCATTCAATTTATGTTTTAAAACCCAATTTTTCATTTAAAACCCCAATTTTTACCTTGATAAGAGTTTTTGTTTTTCGAGATACAAAATGAATAGCAACTATATGATATTATATTGAATTAAGCATAACATTAGGCTTTTGAAAAAATTCAGTGGAAAATGGATTTAAGATGATTTTTGCTTCTCTAACAAGTTATTTGTAATATTTGCAATTATTATTATTATTATTAGCTGACGTATGTATGGTGTTGTGATATACAATCTACTTTAACAGTGTATATCAAATTTCAAATACCGGACTGGACTTGTTGAATTGTGCTGAGTAGAAGCAAAGGTTTCATTTACTGTATTTTAATAAGGATAATAACATTATTATATTAAAATAAGCACAATATTAGACTGTGACGAAATTCAACATTATTGAGATAGAGTCAAAAGATTTTTTCTACAACTATAATAACATTTACATTATTTTTTCCTTTCTAATAGTTTTGCATTTAAAAACTGAATTAAAATTAAATTAAAGTATTCGAGGTTTTCAAATGATATTTTTATCGACTTAAAAGGAGATCTGGACACTCAATATCCAGTTGTATACATATATGTTTATACAACACGATAATGTAGATCAAATGATAGATACATGACTTTACTGCTTGAATCGTGCGGAGTCAAACCGAGCTTTTTATATTTATTAAGATTCAAAAAAGGGTAGCAACTATATCATATTAAATTAAGCCGAGTATGAGACTTTGTAGATAATTGAAATTTAGTGTTTATATTGAGGTGGATTTAAATGGCCTTTGTTTCAAATATAGTAGTTTTCCCACTAGTTCTTACATCATGTGCATTGTTCAGTTTCTTTTGTTCTCTTGTAGTACTTTTTCACTTAAGAGTGATTTGAGCTTAAACTAAAGTATTCATTATTTAGCATTGTATTGTCATCTGTTTATGGAGATCCGGACACTCAAGATCTATTTGTTTATGACAATGGCATTACATATATGTTTATACAACACAATAATGTATATTTGATGACTGCATCGAGGCAGAACTGTAATGATGCTAGCCTTCTTCTGTTTCTACACCGTTTAGTTGATGTAAGCACTAGTATAAGTGATTTCTGCTCTCACTACTCTGGTTTAAGGTAAAAAAAAAATAATATTTGGGAATTCATTAAGAATTTTTAATGATGCAAATACCGTTTATGTAATTTAAATAATTAATTGTAGATTGTGTTCTAAAAGGCGCGT
Organism: Sambucus nigra; assembly: GCA_949130495.1. Classification (NCBI taxonomy): domain Eukaryota; kingdom Viridiplantae; phylum Streptophyta; class Magnoliopsida; order Dipsacales; family Adoxaceae; genus Sambucus; species Sambucus nigra. Next base: position 63,714,853 of record OX422207.1, on the reverse strand, counting down.
GCCTAGGTTTGAGGCTTGAGAGAAACGCATCGCCTACGCCTTATTCTTGATAAAGGCTTAAGGCACACTTTTTTTTAAAACAGAGATGCATTAATGAAATGATATCGCCATTTAAAGACTTTTTTTACAAATCGGACCAATATCTCGTCCGAAATAATCAAAATACATTTTATATATTGATTATGGAGCATGAATATGAGAACGATGGCTACTAATCATACGGATATACTTTCAAAAATTCAAGGTATGTATTATTTTATTATATTATTAGCCTTAGAACAATTAAAATAATAAAAAAAGGAAAAAGACGAAGCCTAGACCCCTAAGGCTTGAGGTTTGGCCTCTACGCCTCGACCACACCTCGCACCTTTTAGAACCTTGATTGTAGATGCATTGTTTCTTATGGGTAATGTGGTTGGTTCCTCTCTTTTTTGAATTTCACCTTGCTTGGAGAGGATGGATGGTATACAGTTGACTTCATTAGAATAATGGTTGAATAAAACTTGCATAGTTTGATAGTAATCTTGAATATCTCCTTAATTGTTCTTCTTATCATCCATGGAATGACCTTATTTTGATTGGATAAGCACTCAAATATTAGATTTTAACTTGTATCCACATCAATATTATCATAACCTCTATCTAGACAATAGGCAAGACCATTCTTAAGAGCTAAAGCCTCTGTTAAATGGCATTTTCCACCTGAACCAAAATTTTAAAGAGCCCATATCATTCTTTCATTACTATCTCTAAGAAAATCTCCTTGACCCATATTTCCATTTGCACCACTACAACCATTTGAGTTTAACTTTAATCTCCCTTTTAAAGGATTCTTCCAGCTGACTAACTTACAAAGATTCCTTTTAGAACTTACATAGTCTTTTTATTCTTCTTCTATGAGACTTATTGCCAACTCCCCTTGAATTCCAAATAATGAAACTCATCATTTGTTTTTGGGTATGGGAACTTTTTTGAGAGCTTTATTGGTTGATCTTCTCATTCCTCATTTCACAACTGCTGCTTTACTAGAAATATCTTTATCAAATTCCACATTTTTAATGAGAGGAGTTGATTAAGACCTTTTCTGCTTCTTAATAACTTCTTTTTTGATTTTTTGTAAGCTGCAATCTTCTTTGACAATAGAGTAGAGAAAGTAACAATGTCTTCCCTATTTGGTAAGCTGCATTTAGGAAGACTGACGAGACGCTGAGGTACCTCATCTTACTATTATCATTAGTTGACACTATTTAGATAGGGTCTTAAGTTTGAGTTTCAACTTTCAATTTATGACAAGTTGTATGAACTGAAAATGACGCGGTATATAGAACTGAAGATGGAATGCCAGAAACCTGTATTAACCCCAAATCATTTTATATTGATTATCTAGTTCACATAAAAGTTTCTTGTAGGATGCCAATTGATTCAATTAATACTATGGAACTATGGTTTGTTGGCAGTATGTCCACCCCATAAGGCTTGTTTATGTTCAAAGCATGATCATAAATCATCAGTAGGTGTTCTAGAACTTTAAGTGAGAGAAAATAAATTACCTAATGCCTTGTCTTAAGAAAATATATTATAACAAATTTTAGTTACTTAGTAGACTGTCCCATCTGTATAGAGGAGTAAAATAGTTCCAATATACGTTTTCAGCATCACTCATTTATTCATCATTGAACTGAAGTAGAAAAATTATTAATAGTTATAATTTTCTTCTTTTTTATCAAATTTCTATTACCTCTTGATTTGTAGTATCTTATTGGCTGTAAGATTTCTTAGTCTACTGTTTTATACTGTTGTTTATTCAGTTGATTATAAAGTTTTGGAAATTGGTTGTTAAACGAACATCTATATCCAATTAATATAGCTAAGACAACATCCTTGTTACTGTCGTTACATGTTCTACGGCATCTTTTGCGCGGTAGATAGTCTAACTAATTACCCTCGTTACAGGATGTCACACATTTAACAAATTCATTTACTTGAAGATCGTAGGCCTTCTTTGAAACGTCTTTTAAATCAGCAAGAAGGTTATCTTGTTCTTTTTCGAACAAAATGAGCTAATATAAACACAACATGAATCTTGTCATCGTGTCTACGTAGAGATGAAATCACGCGTTTAAATTCATCACAAATATAAAGTTTGTGAGGATAAAAGAGAATAAGAATGAGGTCACACTTTGCGATAAATTGCGACGTGACACCTGTAAAATCATAACTTCACTGCGTCCATTATTTTCTTATTGATAAAACTCCAGGAGTATTGACAAACATAATGTGTTCCAATAGAGGATGTGACATTTGAGAACACTCGAATTTTGACAAAAATGCAGCTCCAAAAGTAGTTAGACCATTGTATGGCATGTCTGATCGTACAATAATATTATTCCCCGGAATACTCTTTTCATTAGGTCTATTCATAACAAAAAATTTGTCTGTTGTCGGCTCAGGTCCAATATGAGCTCTTGGATAACTACTCCTGAGCAAATGTTTAATGAATGTCATTTTTTCTGTTGAGTAATGACCCACAAGCATCATCATAGGCGTAGCATCAAAATCTGGTCTGGGCTGAGAAGTTTATCGTTGATCTAAAATAATCTGGGCAAGCGAGCTTACTAATAGGGCACCGGATAACCTTGTTTAAAGAGATTCTAAGTCCCTCTACTACAAGTCAAAAGGTCTGAACTTTGAATAGGAGTTGGGTATCAATGGTTTCCCCTCTATCCACATCAAAAATCAACTTCTGTGCATAAGCCAAGGCCCTTCCAATTGTTGGGAGGTCAACAGAAATATCATGTAGGTCAGTGAGTCGAAAGGTACGAGAGAAATGAGGGCGACTTGATTTGAATAAATAGAAAAAATCTACGTTCTGTAGTCTCGATCTCGATGCTATTATGAACATCTCAAAATAGAAGTTGAACGATTCTATCACAGGAAATTATGTAAACAAATATCTTCTTGGGAAACCCGGGAGATTAACTACATTATTGCATGAAACCATCCAAATCAACCAACATCTGATCACCAAGATACATGCCCAATGAGCAAATAATACGACTAATATTTTGAAAATAATATTCTGCTAGCTCTCCTCATCAACACTTATTAGAATACATGGAACACAAACTAATATATTTCATGATCAAAATCAATATGCGAGTGCCTTGATATTGCTTTTAGCCGATTTTATAAAAATATTGCAGATAACATGATGCCAAAGATGCCTAAAAACATCTGGGAACAAATAATTGATAAAAATTTGGACTTGCTAAGATCGCATAAAATCACCTTAATTTGACTAAACCACAAAAGTTCGTATAGACTGCAGAGTGAAAATTATGGACCTCTAAATATGAATACATTATCCCAAAATAAAATAGATCTTACTATTAAACAAACTCTTCTACAATCATGGTTTTAAGTTGGGAACTGACTAATCAGCGTAAGTAAACCATTTCTTATAGATCCTCTAGTGCTATTTGGAACACCGACTAATCGGAGCCTAATTTCCAGTAAATAAACTTAATGAAACCAGATTATGAACTTTAGTAACCTCCACTAAATAAAGTTTTATGATAAAACGCAAAAAACTCTCAAATTAGTGAGAAATTTACGGCTATCCCCAATTAGGGTCTGAATCCCTAAACAATTGTGACCTGAGTTTGAGCACAAATAGTTCTAGCCCAAAATCTAAAGCCTGCAAAACCCGTAATATATTCGGGCTAAGTTTGGGTGAGGAAAATTAAGATGAATATAGGATAAATCAAATACATAATTTTCTTCTAATCACCCTCGACAGAAAGCGAGGATGTGAGAGATATTTAGCTACCACAGTCCCCACATAACACCTTTTTCATAAGTAGCAACCTCTTATAATTCAAACAATGTTAAACTCAGAGCATCCAACTTAATGGCGTATATACGATTCATAAGTATCAACTATTTTTCTTCTTAATTGTTGGTGTATATAAATATATATTACAATGATTTTTCTCATTTGGTGATATTGATATTAATTGGAAGCTCTTTGTTTACTACAAGTGAAATGGCTTTACAAGTTGAAGCTCTTAAAAGTAGAGGGGGCACAAATATGTTTACAGGTGAAATGTTGAAATCCATCCTGCTTTACCATGTATAAATACAACACATATGGAGTTGTGAATATTGCTAACAAAAGTGATGGCATTAGGGGATAAATAAGCAATTGTGATGAAAAAATACGAGTGGCATTTGCTAAGCACAATGGGGATAATTTTAATAATGTTGCAGAATTTTGTGTCATTATGGAAAGACTTTAAATTGCTCTCAGTTATTCAAGTACGGCAGGTACCAAGCGATGGTGTCCATCAGTGCCTTACCAATCTCTTCAACTGTCTGATCCCTCACATGAAAAGTGTACACAAAGCCTCCCACTAGAATCACCAAGAAATCAACATTAAGACCTGACAAAACCCAATAATCTCCATTACCATCCTGCCTTACATGTGGAAATTCTACATTAATACTCTCCTTAAAGCCCATATTCATACACCCATACACACCTATCACAACCTCATTTCCATATAGTTTGTGAGCCTCAATGTTGCATAACTCCCCCTCCATAAAACACAAACCACCTTGTGTGTTCTCTCAGGAGGCAGTGTGTTTACCTCACAGAGCTCGTTCCTCACCTCGAAGGATAAAAACTCACCAGACCATGTTACCCAATATGCAACGCCATTCGCGTAAAACCAATTGTCCTTCTGCTACGAACCAGCCAACTCAGCACAATTCGCATCCAATAACGACCTCGTATCAGAGGAGTAATTCTCGAAATGAGTAAGCACCCCGTCGCATAACAAGAAAGGCCATATGACCTGATAGCACGGTTCGAAATTGAGCTCAGTGGCCTCAAATGTGAGCACTATGTTGGTATCTTCTCCCTGATAATAGTCAAGCTTGGGAAGTCCTTCCCACTCCTCGTTCGCGAGATTACAAACGTAGTATACGTTTTCCTCCTGTTCCCCTTGGCAGAGAATCAAGCCATTACAAGAACTTCTAATTAAAACCTGCTCGGGGAGGAAATTGAGGGAAGGATATGGGACTTCATAAGCAGACCTGTTTAGGGTCATGAAGGTTGAAACCCCGATGGTGATTGGATAAGAGAAACCAGATATCGATCGAAAATATAAACTCTGCTTATGGGCTAAAAAGGGATTGATTATCCACTTAGCCCATTTTTGGAAATGGACCTGAACTTAAGAAGGGATTTCACGGGAAGGAAAGCGAGAATATGGTCTTTCGGGACGTCTTTGATCTCCATGTCCTCTTTACGCTTGATATTTGTAGGAAATTCGAGCATGATGTCATCAGCGTTCTGATATGCTATAGTTTGCAATTGTAATTTTCTAAACATATCAGAGATATTATCAATCTCTAGATTAAAAGAGACTGTTGCGATCCCATAAAGTTTTCTTTCCTCGTAGGGATATTCTTCATAAGACTGCACATTAATTTCATCCATGTCCTCGGAGTCTACACATTTTGTTCCATTCTTATGAGGTTTGATTTCTGTAAGAGCATCATTTTCAAAATTAGTGGTTTGATTTCAAATTCTTAGTGATTAACCATTACATAAGAATCATCATATGTATCATACATCTTCTTTTCCATATCAAAGACACCATTATTCTCCATGTTGAAGACTCTACAGACTCTACTCCATTACTCTATTGTTCCCTCTCTTCAAAATGATCTTCTTTATAACCATTATTGCGAGAATTGAACTCTTAATTAGATACAAATTCACAAGAGTCATAAAAGTTATTGTGATCCACCTCATTATCCTGAGACAACTCTATTATCTTGATATAAACACTCCATTCTTGTAGACTGGAGACTTGTTATTTTTCTCATGGACTGGACACTTGTTTTTTAAGAAAAGATAAATTAACATTTAATCTTTAAGTTATGACAAACAAAAACTGTACAAGATGTGGTTCTTTAGGGAAAATATAACCCATTAAGAAATATGCTCTAAAACTAGCAATATCTCGAGTGATTTGGTATTGTTTTTTCATGCTTTTTCTTCAACTTTATTATTCTCTGTAATTCTCATATGTTTGAGATAAACAGAAATCATATTTGTCTATCTTTGTGTTCTTAATTCAGGTCAGGCATATTTTGCTTAGACCTTTTTTTATTGATAATTAAAAGTGCCATCTCATTTTTTTTATAAAACTACCAATAATGAAGATTTCCTCTTATCGTATAAATGCTTTGACTACAGAACAAAGGAAAAGATTCATAATCTTTTTCATTGAAAGAATTTACAACTATTATGTGGAATTGGCAGCTCATCCCAAGAACCACTTGAATAAGTTCTTCAGTTTCTTTACTGTTTTATAACCAGTAGCATTAAAAATAACTTATAAATGCGACTGTAAAAGAAAAACCACTAATCCAGCATCATTTTAGATATTCCATCCGTCTTTACTTAAAAAAAATGAAGTCGCATCTAAAAAAACAACCGGGACGAAAGCTAAGGGGATGCTCCCAATTGTTAGTTACATGTCGTTATTTCCATTAACTCGTAGCAGTTGCACTGTATTTTGTATCTAGGTAATACTTTTACTGCATTAGATTCAAATACCTGTTTCAATTTGTTTACAACATTTGATTCAAATACCAATTTCTATAAAGGAAAAGTAATATACCTGGGATAATAAGACTTACATCCCCGAAGCTCAAATTTGTAAATGCACGGCCACGTTCAAAATTGAGTTTGGAAATGAGTTTTACCAGTACACTTGGATTGAATGTGGACTTGAGAAATGGATTTTTTCTATTTTACATGTACATTTGGGGTTAATTAAAGTATGTAAGGATCTTTTCGTCTTTTGTTTATTAGTGCCCTAACTTAGTTGGCATAGTTCCCTAGGCCTATATCAGTCACCACTTTCTCAATTGCTATCACTTTATCAGTCATTAACCACAACACTACTTTATCATTCGCTATCACTTTCTCTCTAACTGTTTTCATTCCCATAAACTTAGACAAATATATTTGAACAATTGAAACATGAACTCTCATTTAAAATTTTGGTGTAAACTTGAGGTTGAAAAGTATAATTTACACTTAAATAATTTTTGTTGCCAACTTTAGTGTGATTTGAAGACAGGGCTGGGATTTTTCCCATAGTATAACTATCTATAAATATATGGATGACCTTTATCACTTGTGTAAATATTTGCGATTTGGTAATTGCGTAATGAATTTTTTTTGACAACATACTTTATGTTGGTTCATTGTTTTTACAAGATATCATTCAATTTTAAATACTTATGACATTGCATCCAAATCCTAGTCTGCATAAAATGATCTAAGTTGTAATGTGGATTGCACATGCATTCTCTCTTTGTAGGTTGATGTGGAAGTAGTGAAAATGCAAGAAATTGCGAAACAACAATTTGTTTTGCAAGAGATGCAACTTCAGTTCAATAAAGCTAAATAAATGTTTAAGAAGCAACGCGAACCTATCGACAATACAACAGATTGGGGTAAGTCTAATTCTCTCTTTTAAAGTTAAATTTTCAATGGTGGTGGTGGTGAAAATTTTCTATGGTGGTGGTGAGAATTTGTTATGGTGGTGGTGAGAATTTGCTATTGGTTGGTGTATAGAATTCTTATAATCAATTTTAATGTTTAAAACAGGTTGGCTATCTGTGGTTTTTATGAATAAACGAAGGAGATTCTGCCGAATTTTTTTTAAAATAATAGTAGTTAAATATCTATATTATTTGTGATGAGAATATACTATATTGATTTATTTTGCACATTGTATTGTTGATGAGTGGGGTATTAATTATGACACAATTGACATTATTTTTTTATGCAGGTGGCGATTTTTGTAGAACATGCAAATGTTAATCAATGGTTTTGGAGTTCGTACGCTTTAGTGTTGAGGAATCACTTTGATAAAAATATTTCATGTTTTGAAGTATAAGAAATTAATGTATTTTTGTTATCAAGTCAAATATTTGAACTTAGTGTTATCATTTTTATTTTGATGAATATCCGGAGATGGTTGTAAGAAATTTAATTATTCTCGAATGAAAATGATTCGTTGTGTTGGTTGAAAAGCATCTTATGTATTACATTTTATGATTATTTGTTGTTTGTGTTGTCTCAAATGTAATTCAATTCTATATTAAACTTTACCGTAGATTTTATTGTTCACAAAATATTGGTGCAAAATTTTTAAGATTCCTTTACCTCTTTTGGGATGGTTAAAACTGTCCCAACAAATATATTAAAGACGATTATTTTGGCGTCTTAAAAAGATCTTCTAAAATAGTAACCTTTTAAGATGTAACACCCCGCCTAATAAGATACCGGGCGATCACTCCAATATTAAATTAAAACGGGAGTCTCATATGGATCATTCTTAGCATCACTGACGAAAATCCATTTGATTACTAATATCCTATTAGGTGAGCGTTAAAAACTTTTATCTAACTACTCTTTTTAGCGATCAAATTAAAACATCCACAATTATATGCGTAATTGAACTGAAATGAAAATGAAATAAATTAAAATAACCGAACACTCGGTCCAAATTATACAACCATATCGAATAACGTGCGAATAATAAATAAAATCAGTTGGACCATTGGCCCGAATGTTTGTACAATATCTCCTATCTAGAGTGCAAGGAAAGAAGTGTCTACCGATAACCCGTAAGCATCCATAGCTGCTGCAGCAGACGTCTGACTCGAAAGAATTTCCATCCAGGCGTCCCTGTGTCTGGACACCTATATATATATAATATATAGAAAGAAAGGAGAGTAGATATACGGGTCAGAGCCCGAATTTTGAAAATATTTTGCAAGTGCATAAATGCTTTATTTTTAGAAAAATAGTTTTATCTCATATTTAAATTGGTATCGCACTCCCATGAGATACCCCTCACCTCTCCTCTAGTAGTGCACACCTAGCGCACCCTAACACATACCCTAGTCAAGCTATCCCTGCCTAACTAGTCTAATTTACCCATCTACTATCTACCCTAGATAGTCCAAGTAATGTACTAAGGGCTAAACTTCACCCCAGTCTCAACGCTATGCCATGTTCGTGCGTGGGGTGTCTCGCAAAGCGAAATCCAAACAAGGAACCCCCCCGATACACTACTATGCGGTACGGTCGATCGTCGAGATCCGTCAGTCCCTCAGTACAGAAAGATATATATAAATATATACAATATAAGAATTTATAATATAAGAGCACTAAGGATTAAACTTCTCCCCAGTCTCAACACACTGCCATATTCGTGCGTGGGGTGTCTCGCAAATCGAAATCCAACACAAGGAAACCCCCTGATACACTACTATGCGGCAAGGTCGATCGTCGGGATCCATTAGACCCTCGGTACTCGATTCATTCATATATACATATTCATATTTTTACCATAACCATCCGGATCTATCTCCCGGACTGAGGATTCATATACAAAGTATTTATCAATACTTATCATTTTTATCTCAAAACCTTCCATTTCCCTTCTCATATCCAGGAAATGTATTTAAAAGCCAATTCATTATCATGAATTGCTTTAACAAATCATATACCTTTTTAAAAGCCAATTTTATTATCATAAAAATGCTTTTCCATTTTCAAAATATCCCATTTCCCTTTTTATACTCAGGAAATGTAATTAAAAGCCATTTTTATTATCATAAAAATGCTTTTATCATATCATATGCTTCCACATCCCTTCTTCCATCCGGGAAGTGTTACCGAAGCCAATTTATATAACCCATTTCCCTTCCTATATCCAGGAAATGTAATTAAAGCCAATCCATTATCATGAATTGCTTTAATATAACGCGTTCTAAGACCGTCCGCCCGGATTTCTCCACTGTGCGCGCCCCTAAATGGCTATCATCTTCCAGGGCCTATCATAAGACAACCTGGGATCCTACATCGCAAGACGTCGGGAAGCGGCCATGTGCCTGCGGGATAGTCAAGACCACACCCGGAATCTCCTAACCAGCGCAGAAAATATATATCAACAAACGCTCACATGGCCTATAGGACTATATCCACCCTGCATTCATTAGCCAGGGGGCTTCACCATACGTACACAAACTTACCTTATGATAGCGATTTAGAGAGGTGTGTATCCTCAATTTTATCAATTATGAAAATCATTTATTTAACGTTTTGAAAATATTCATTTTCATATTTTCAAAATTCATTTCCATCATAACATATATATATACCTAAATCACACTGTATATACATATCCTATATATTCTTCCTAGAATATATATATAAACGACCATAGTGGCCTATAGCATCTAGCGATGACCATAATCCCAAAAATTCCCTCCAGGAATCATAATCATGCATTCATATTAGCATGATTCTAAATCCAAAGTATTTCATACTTTAATTATCACTATATCTCTCAATCCTATCTAAGGATTTATTGGATATCTCCAATGTTACCCTTCACTCTAAGTGAAATCGACAAATACCTATATTCCCAAATTATCCTAATTATCTCCTAGGATGTACTTAACGATAATCGATATAATTATGCTTTCTATAAGCATAATTATACATTCATATGCCTACTAGAAATATTCTCGGGATGTATCTCACCCGATCAACCTTAAATTCATTGGGTTAAGGATTTCATTTCCTTGAACCCCAAGACTATTCCTAGTCCAATTTGTGATTTAGAAGTCCCCAATATAATTTAGGAACCCTAACCCATCAATTTCTACAACTATTCTATTTTCCTCGAAAATATAGATTAAGGGTTATATACTTAAAACCCTTACTGTACCCTCCTAATTTGCCTTAATTTATGGACCGTAAAGTCCAAAAAGGTCCCCTAGGTTATCACCTAATTAACCTCAAAGCAAGATGAAATGGAATCTATCCCATCCAAATCATCCTAGAAAAATTTTCAACTTTCAACCGAGGTCGATCGATCGACCCCTTGCCGTCGATCGATCAAAGGCTTCGATCGATCGATCCCCCAGGCTCGATCGATCGATCAAGTCGGGCAGCTTCTTCTCCGAGAAGCTGTTTCGGCCATGGAAGCTTCCTCCAAGCTTCCATCTCCACACCCAACGGCCTACAACTTCTACCAACAACAAATACACCTATAATACGGGTCCTAAACATCCTAGAACCCGGAATCACCCAATATTTTTGGTTAATTTCTAAAATCTCCAATTTACCAATTTTAGGGGTTTATTCGTTTTATCTCCCGAAAACCCGTTTTATCCACGAATACCCAACCCACAATCATTAGGGTTTGTTATACCAACAGTGATATGAGATATTTATGCTCAAAAATAAATAAAGCAAGTAAACACTTGCCTCGTGGATAAAATCCGACGTCCTCGAGCCGAATCCCGCGGAGGCCGGCTGGAATCTCCCCCTTTTTCTTCTTTTCTTCCCTCTCTCTCTCTTCCCTCTCTTCTTTCTTCTTCCTCTTCTTTCTTCTCCCCCTCTCCCTCCTTTTATAAGGAGAAAAGGGTTAAACCCCCTTAAAACCAAAAACGACTCGTTTACCCAATTACGAGCCTATTTAACTCCAAAATTACCCTGAACTTAATTTCGACAATCGGACACTCTTTTCCGACTATCTCGGACATTTCAAGACTCATGGCGCAGTCGAAATTTCCATCCGAGGTACTTGACCGCAAATTACTACTCTAACCCAAAATAATTAAATGCGGTTTTCTACTCAAAATCTTACCTCTTTTGTCGCTATACTCCACGACGACATATAAATAAAATATTTCGACCTATATAGTCCCAAAATAATTTATAACCCCCTTAAAAATCATTAAATCCTCGAAAATCCCAAAAGTTACTATTTCGAGAAATTCTCCAAATTCCAAATTATACTAAATTATGGAATTTAATCATCTCCAAAAGGGCGGGTTATTACATACTCCCCCCTTACAATGGAATTTCGTCCTCGAAATTCAGATACAACTTACACCCTCTAACTAGGATTACTAAAATCCTAAAACCTCAAGGGAAAGGTACTAACCTAATGGTTCTTAACCATACACTATGCGACTATCGCAATCATAAAGTGACTCTAATACATCACTTAATACCCATCATCTATAATGCCTATCGGCATGCATTTCATCCTTATATACTACGCGGTATATAAAACCCTCTTAACAAGGTGCCCATACACCTTTCTAACTTGTGCATATCTGCACAAACAATACGGACGTCTAACACGTAACACTCTCTCCCAATAAGGGTCTCATTTCATCGGTGTAATACTCATCTATGGGTCCTTCCAACCGGCGAAATTCCCACTCCTAACCTCAGCATCGCTAACACTATCGAGCCTACATCCTACAATGCTACTATCTATGCGTTACCCTACCTAAGCGAAATGAGCATCCTAATTATATCCCTAGTGCCCAAGGCCTCTCTCAACTCCCGATAATTGCTTGGTTTCAAGCGTGGGACGTCTCGCCAAGGCAAAATCCAAACAAGGAACCCTCCCGTTACACTACTCCCTCGCGTAGTCGGTCATCGAGATATAGCGACCTAAGGCACACAAACGGGACGTCCTTAATCCTACTGTGCTAATCCTACAAACGCATTTCTACTATCTAATCCTTCCGCCCATACAGAAGGAAACCTAACTAATCAAAGTGCCTACTCTTTGTAGGAACACTATGTACATCACCCCGATCACAGATTTTCCAAATTTGCCTTCTTATTAAGGCCCGGATATCACCCTTAAATCACTTTCTCTAAGTCCTACTCCACCCGACTACTTGTGGCGAGAGGACCACTTTAGTGCTTTTCCATAGCACAATATTTTCATAAGCGTACCATCATCATAGGGCTCGTAGTCTATAGTGGTTCATCCACACTATAAGACTAACCCACATCCTTGCATCCCATAACAGCTCTCCATGCCCGGCGCCGTTAAGAGTCATGTGTGGAGTGTCTCGCAAAGCGAAATCTAAACAAGTAACCCCTCCACACATTAACCCTTGACTTCGTTGGTTATGGAGTTCCGTCATTTCAACATGCAACCGGGATAATCCTATCCCTTATCAACGAAAGGTGGTCTGAACTCCTATCTCTAACTAAGAGTCACACCACCCAGCGCTCGTACTATTTCTAAGTCCTTGCGCAACCCATTACTGAGCTAAATCTTACAGCTCAACAATAATCCTGTGGACCTTAAATTATATCTATAAGGTTGCCAAATATACAAACCAAAATAAGGAAGCCTCTACTCATCGAGGTTCCATAAATCCATAACAATAAAGGGGAACTCAACCTTTATTAAGGTGAGACACCACCATGACAATCTGTTCCCTCCAGGAACTATGGACACGATAGACTTGCCATCATTAGCCTGCTATCGCTCCGATCAACCAAATACATTATACGTATATATACAAAATATAATCACACGCCTCTATGGCGAGTGAAAGAAAACAAAATTCCGCTATCTCGGAAAACACACAAGCCTACATCATTATATTATCGAGGCCGAAACAAAACTCATATTACACACGCGAGTCTAGGGCTTAACAAACACCACAACTTCATCTAGCCACACCTCTTAGCAAAATTTCTTAACTCTAGGCGCCATCCGGGCACCCTAACCATGTCTTTTATTCCTACTGAAAAAGACTATCCGTGTGGCTCCGCACTCCACAACATCATCTAACTCTATAGCCTCGCTCCTTACAATCACCTTACAAATTCTTTTAACTCCTTCGTTAAAGGAAATTCCACCACCGGTTCCAACAATCCTCCTCCTTAAATCTCCCCATGTGGATGTCCACAAAGGGGCACATGAGCACACCTACATCCTCCGTAAGTGTTAACAACACTTCTCTAGCGAGCCTATCCTTCCTGGAAAGGACTCATTTTTCATTGTACCTTCCTCACTTCGGTACAAGGTCACTTCTCCATAATGTTCTTTACTCACTGTCGGTCTCTGGCCGACCCTTATGTGAAAAATTACAAAACGGAATTCTTCTCCTCCTTGCAGAATCATGGGGACTCACGGTTAAAACTATCCGTAAGATCCCTTTGGAACCCTTATCTCCACGGGGTAATTCAACTTGAGTACCACTTTCTATCACTGTAGTACTTGATTGCTCATAACTACTATACTTTAATAGTCGTTGCAACAATCCTTAGCAATTTGCCACAAGGAGAGTGGCCTCTACTGAGGTCCTCGTCCCCAACTTTTACCAGCTTCCCCAGCTAAGCTCCACCTCCTGCTGCCCTCCGAGCTCCGCACCCAATTCTCAACGAGCGCGTAAAAGATTTCTATAATCTTCTAATATGGCAGGAGAATGAAATCTCACAAGAGAAATCAACAATCTTAATCCTGGGGCTCTATAACAAATCGAGAGCAACGCGGAAAGCGTAGTACGTCCGCACAGATTCCTAAGGACACTAGAACCAGATGCTCTGATACCATCTGTAACACCCCGCCTAATAAGATACCGGACGATCACTCCAATATTAAATTAAAATAGGAGTCTCATATGGATCATTCTTAGCATCACTGACGAAAATCCATTTAATTACTAATATCCTATTAGGTGAGCGTTAAAAACTTTTATCGAACTACTCTTTTTAGCGATCAAATTAAAACATCCACAATTATATGCGTAATTGAACTGAAATGAAAATGAAATAAATTAAAATAATCGAACACTCGGTCCAAATTATACAACCTATCGAATAACGTGCGAATAATAAATAAAATCAGTTGGACCATTGGCCCGAATGTTTGTACAATATCTCCTATCTAGAGTGCAAGGAAAGAAGCGTCTACCGATAACCCGCAAGCATCCACAGCTGCTGCAGTAGACGTTTGACTCGAAAGAATTTCCATCCAGGCGTCCCTGTGTCTGGACACCTATATATATATAATATATAGAAAGAAAGGAGAGTAGATATACGGGTCAGAGCCCGAATTTTGAAACTAGTTTGCAAGTGCATAAATGCTTTATTTTTAGAAAAATAGTTTTATCTCATATTTAAATTGGTATCGCACTCCCATGAGATACCCCTCACCTCTCCTCTAGTAGTGCACACCTAGCGCACCCTAACACATACCCTAGTCAAGCTATCCCTGCCTAACTAGTCTAATTTACCCATCTACTATCTACCCTAGATAGTCCAAGTAATGTACTAAGGGCTAAACTTCACCCCAGTCTCAACGCTATGCCATGTTCGTGCGTGGGGTGTCTCGCAAAGCGAAATCCAAACAAGGAACCCCCTCGATACACTACTATGCGGCACGGTCGATCGTCGAGATCCGTCAGTCCCTCAGTACAGAAAGATATATATAAATATATACACCATAAGAATTTATAATATAAGAGCACTAAGGATTAAACTTCTCCCCAGTCTCAACACACTGCCATATTCGTGCGTGGGGTGTCTCGCAAAGCGAAATCCAAATAAGGAAACCCCCCGATACACTACTATGCGGCAAGGTCGATCGTCGGGATCCATTAGACCCTCGGTACTCGATTCATTCATATATACATATTCATATTTTTACCATAACCATCCGGATCTATCTCCCGGACTGAGGATTCATATACAAAGTATTTATCAATACTTATCATTTTTATCTCAAAACCTTCCATTTCCCTTCTTATATCCAGGAAATGTATTTAAAAGCCAATTCATTATCATGAATTGCTTTAACAAATCATATACCTTTTTAAAAGCCAATTTTATTATCATAAAAATGCTTTTCCATTTTCAAAATATCCCATTTCCCTTTTTATACTCAGGAAATGTAATTAAAAGCCATTTTTATTATCATAAAAATGCTTTTATCATATCATATGCTTCCACATCCCTTCTTCCATCCGGGAAGTGTTACCGAAGCCAATTTATATAACCCATTTCCCTTCCTATATCCAGGAAATGTAATTAAAGCCAATCCATTATCATGAATTGCTTTAATATAACGCGTTCTAAGACCGCCCGCCCGGATTTCTCCACTGTGCGCGCCCCTAAATGGCTATCATCTTCCAAGGCCTATCATAAGACAACCTGGGATCCTACATCGCAAGACGTCGGGAAGCGGCCATGTGCCTGCGGGATAGTCAAGACCACCCCCGGAATCTCCTAACCAGCGCAGAAAATATATATCAACAAACGCTCACATGGCCTATAGGACTATATCCACCCTGCATTCATTAGCCAGGGGGCTTCACCATACGTACGCAAACTTACCTTATGATAGCGATTTAGAGAGGTGTGTATCCTCAATTTTATCAATTATGAAAATCATTTATTTACTGTTTTGAAAATATTCATTTTCATATTTTCAAAATTCATTTCCATCATAACATATATATATACCTAAATCACACAGTATATACATATCCTATATATTCTTCCTAGAATATATATATAAACGGCCATAGCGGCCTATAGCATCTAGCGATGACCATAATCCCAAAGATTCCCTCCAGGAATCATAATCATGCATTCATATTAGCATGATTCTAAATCCAAAGTATTTCATACTTTAATTATCACTATATCTCTCAATCCTATCTAAGGATTTATTGGATATCTCCAATGTTACCCTTCACTCTAAGTGAAATCGACAAATACCTATATTCCCAAATTATCCTAATTATCTCCTAGGATGTACTTAACGATAATCGATATAATTATGCTTTCTATAAGCATAATTATACAGGCCCATATGCCTACTAGAAATATTCTCGGGATGTATCTCACCCGATCAACCTTAAATTCATTGGGTTAAGGATTTCATTTCCTTGAACCCCAAGACTATTCCTAGTCCAATTTGTCATTTAGAAGTCCCCAATATAATTTAGTAACCCTAATCCATCAATTTCTACAACTATTCTATTTTCCTCGAAAATATAGATTAAGGGTTATATACTTAAAACCCTTACTGTACCCTCCTAATTTGCCTTAATTTATGGACCGTAAAGTCCAAAAAGGTCCCCTAGGTTATCACCTAATTAACCTCAAAGAAAGATGAAATGGAATCTATCCCATCCAAATCATCCTAGAAAAATTTTCAACTTTCAGCCGAGGTCGATCGATCAACCCCTTGCCGTCGATCGATCGAAGGCTTCGATCGATCGATCCCCCAGGCTCGATCGATCGATCAAGTCGGGCAGCTTCTTCTCCGAGAAGTTGTTTCGGCCATGGAAGCTTCCTCCAAGCTTCCATATCCACACCCAACGGCCTACAACTTCTACCAATAACAAATACACCTATAACACGGGTCCTAAACATCCTAGAACCCGGAATCACCCAATATTTTTGGTTAATTTCTAAAATCTCCAATTTACCAATTTTAGGGGTTTATTCGTTTTATCTCCCGAAAACTCGTTTTATCCACGAATACCCAACCCAAAATCATTAGGGTTTGTGATACCAATAGTGATATGAGATATTTATGCTCAAAAATAAATAAAGCAAGTAAACACATGCCTCGTGGATAAAATCCGACGTCCTCGAGCCGAATCCCGCGGAGGCCGGCCGGAATCTCCCCCTTTTTCTTCTTTTCTTCCCTCTCTCTCTCTCTCTCCCCTCTCTTCTTTATTCTTCCTCTTCTTTATTCCCCCCCTCTCCCTCCTTTTATAAGGAGAAAAGGGTTAAACCCCCTTAAAACCAAAAACGACTCGTTTACCCAATTACGAGCCTATTTAACTCCAAAATTACCCGGAACTTAATTTCGACAATCGGACACTCTTTTCCGACTATCTCGGACATTCCGAGACTCATGGCGCAGTCGAAATTCCCATCCGAGGTGCTTGACCGCAAATTACTATTCTAACCCAAAATAATTAAATGCGGTTTTCTACTCAAAATCTTACCTCTTTTGTCGCTATACTCCACGGCGACATATAAATAAAATATTTCGACCTATATAGTCCCAAAATAATTTATAACCCCCTTAAAAATCATTAAATCCTCGAAAATCCGAAAAGTTACTATTTCGAGATATTCTCCAAATTCCAAATTATACTAAATTATGGAATTTAATCATCTCCAAAAGGGCGGGTTATTACATAAGACAGATTAATTCTCGTCTCAAAAGCACTCTTTTGTGACAGTTCTCGTGCCGTCTCAAAAGGGTCATATAAAATGAGGATCTTTTGAGACGGATTTGTTCATGTCTCAAAAAACTCTTTTGAGACGGCTATGGCGTCACACAAAGTATTTATAACCCCCTATCAAAAAGACCCCCCTAGCCGTCCCAAATAGTGTCCCAAAAAGTATTTGAGACGGATAAGCCAACTTTTGGACTGTTAATCCACCGTCTCAAAAGTTACTTTTTTTGTAGTGAAATCAACTGCCCTAGGGATGTAACTAACTACACTTTTAAGAATACAACACAAATACCAACCTCTGCAATGTCACCCACAAGTAAGATATACACAGTTTTATAATGACAACAAATAACGTGACAAAGGGTTCATGTTTAGTTAAATGTCCATCACTGGAATAATATCTCATTTATAGTTCTTAATTATATCATATAAACTCCACTACCTTCGAGGACCATCTCGTGCTACTATCGATAAGTCTGTAGGAGTCTCTTACCTAACGGGCTTAAAAAACACTTAAGTATAACAATGGGGAGATCACTACACAGTAACACTACCGACATGTCTATACCCAAACTCTTTCGATGGATCGAGTCTATCTATGTTCTCTCATCCTGGAGGGATGAGCATCCTGAACGCATGATCAATCACAGTGACCTCTACATCGTCCTGGTGTACAGTACATAGTCAAAAACTTTAAAGCAACCCCAATCAATAAATTCACAGGGAGTAGCAACACACAATATATGTATACGTCTATAGAATAACGCTTATTTCTCGCGTCTACCCAAAAACAACCCAATTCCTAACACCGGATTGCATTATTTGAAGATGGGTAAAATTCCTGACCTAAAAGCTCTGATACCAATTTGAGGATTTGTGATATCGATTATTTATTTAATTTGCGAATTTCAAATTTAAAACTTATTTAATAAGAGTCAATATTCACTGCAAATAATATTGAAACCCTAATAATGCATCTATGTGAATAAACTAAACATGCAATCACAAATCAAGCAACAAACAAGTTTTCGGAAAAAAAAAACTTTCGAATGAAACTTTTTTTCACTATCTAATGTAAATCGCAACTTATAATTACATAATGACATCTACAATGAATTTCCAACAGAAAATCCACATAGACCTCAGTCTAGCACCAACAAAGATTCCCTCGAGAACCTCAAGAATCGCAACTCCTCTTCAGCAGTGAATGCCCTCAAGTATCCCCAAAGACCGTAGTTGTCAGCAAATATCCCCCGCAAGAACTATTAATTCAGCAATAGAGAACTTCTTATCTATAAGAAAAACTTCGATAAAAAGTGGTTTTGGGTTCAAAATTGATTCACTAAAGTATATGGGATGATTTTGTGAATAAAAAATAAATTTTTGTGCCCTAAAAGTGAAGACTAAAATTCTGTAGATTTGTAGTTTTCATTTGGCAAAAGTCTTAATGAAAAAGTCTTCCAAAATAGGCATTTATAGCAAAACAAAATTCATGAGGCGGGGGAGCTCGCTCGTTTGACCGACTTATTGATGTCGTTTGAATGACATTCAATGTCATTAGAAGCGACCTAAGAAACGACATGTGATGTCGTTCGAAGTAGTCGTTTGAACGACACTGGCTTGTCATTTAAACGGCGGAAGCGAAAAAAATATTATTTTATAAAAACTCGCCTACAAGTCTTCCAAAAATTATTTTGAATTAGAAAAATTCCTCAATTTGATTAAAAAACAGTTTTGAAAAATATCCCAATACTATCGTAAATCAAATTTGAAACTCAAAACACAATCCTTACCAAAATCAATCTCGTAAATGTCCATTGTTGAAGAAACTTGAAACATTAATATTATTTTATAAAAACTCGCCTACAAGTCTTCCAAAATTTATTTTGAATTAGAAAAATTCCTCATTTTGATTAAAAAAAATAGTTTTGAAAAATATCCCAAACTAACGTAAACCAAATTTGAAATTTAAAACACAATCCTTACCAAAATCAATCTCGTAGATGTCCATTGTTGAGGAAACTTGATATTTGAATCCATCATCTTGAACAAATGATCATTAGCTTCCTTCGACGGTTGTAGCAGTATACGACATACTCTATGTAAAATCAAGACTATGAAAATTATGTCCTTACACTATTAATTATAGTTTATCAATCTTCAACCTTAGTTAAGATTAACATGTTTTAGTCTATTGTTTTATACTCTAATAAACATAACTACTGAAATCACTAATCTGGTCTCAAGTGAACAAAGGTCCAACCACTCTAATCAATTCGAAAAAGTCCCATAATAAAACTTATAAGCCAAAATGCCTTCTACCACCAAAGTCATTCAAACGACTTCCAAATGTTGTTCAAACGAACCAACTGATCTCGTTTGAACGAGATGTAACCTCGTTCGAACGAACACAACAATATAGTTTGAAAGAGAATCGCGTTGATTACCACATTCGCCCCCAAAAGCATACTTTTAAACTACAACCTCCATTGACAACATTCAAGCTTCAAACCAACGGCCCAAACATCATAAAAATCAAGGCTAAGTATGGGTTTATGATCCTAAATGATTTCCATAAATTATTTAGGATCTAAAACATCATACTATTCCTAAATCTTCAACATTATCAAATTTAAACCTAGATTTTCCTTAACAAGAATGGAGTCTAAATTACTTAATAATTTCAGATCTAAATATCAAATAAATACGGGGACTCAACTTATAAACGGAATTAAATCATAAACACGAGTTCTAATTACAAAATCATACCTCAAAACCATTTAATTTTAAATTTGTCTTTAAAAGTACATTTCTTTAATGCAAATTTAATTAATACCAATCTTAATTAACCCAGTAAAAAACATGATTAAGATGATCAAATGTAATCCTAAACATGTGTTCTAAAATCCCATAGTTAAGTATATAACATGGAATTATAAAAAGTTACACATTAGCAATTGATATAGCAAGATATTACTTGCCTACAACGATGAACAATGAATATCGACTCTTGATTCCTTGTGTTATTTTCTCCCAATGTCTCTTTAAGATCTCTCTAAAGTTTAAAATTGTTAGTTTTTTTCCTTATGTGTAAAGTAATTAATTAATGAGTTTGATCTCCCTTAAATACCTCTTAATTCCGCTTATTTTCGGGTTCCAAAATGAGCCCATAATAGCTTAAAACCTAGCCTGAGGCTATACCTACCTCTCGGGCCCAAATTAAAATGATAAAAACACATATCCGAGTGTACTTATTACTCCAAAATTCGCTCCAAATGGTAATACCTCACAACGTAAAATAAAACACATGCATATATTTTTATCCGTAACTGTGTATAGTCCCAGTTAATTAATTACATTGATTATTTAAACATAACATGTAACACAAATAAATTATATACACGAAAATTTAATTATCATCTAAATATTCATTAACTTATTACCAATTCACTCGAGCAATAATTAGTTCCAGATTTTTAACTTATTCACATAATTTACAATCATTTAAATCATACCAAAAATACGAGGTATTACATTTACTACCTATGGGACCTTATATGGTTGTAATGTTCATGGTTATTATGGATGTCCCATATGTGGGGAGGAAACTGATTCCACTTAGCTACAATATAGTGGTAAGATATGTCATGTCGGCCATCATAAAATTCTATCGAACAATCACCCTTTTAGGTTTGACAAGTCTGACTTTTTACCTGCTGGTCATGAGAGTAGGATGTAACCTGTTCAGATGTATGGTTATGAAATCAAGGAGAAGGTGAAAGCTACGACTTCGGGGAATAAGTTTATTGGAAAAACCCTTAATTTGAAAACCAAAAGCGAAAATCTGGGGAGGATAAAATAAAGGCATGGTATAGACGATCAGTGTTATTTGACTCATCGTATTGGAAAGAGCACCCTGTAAGGAATGAAATTGATGTGATGTACATAGAGAAGAGTTTTTCAAAATATAGATGGAGAGAAGGTGTGTCGCTATCTAAATGAGATGAAAATAAAATTGTGGTGTAAAACTGATCATATAAGAGAATGAAATTTGATTCCCGTGGGTGCTTTCATTTTGACTACTCGTGATAAAAAGATCCTCCTAGACACGTTATTTAACTTTAAGACTCCAACTAATTATTTCGATAATATTTACAGGGTTTTGAACTAACAAAGAAATTATCTAAAATAGTGAAGGTCTTACTATTAACACGTCATCATTTAATCAATTCATTTATTGTTTAGGCATTTAAAATTAGTTTCTCTTCACCTTACTGTGTGCAAAATCTGTAAACATAAAGCACATTGCGAATGCGAAGGCAACTTTAGCTGAGGATACTTATTAGGGCATTAAGAGTGGTTCTAATCGATGTTGCATGGGACCCGTAGGTTGAAAAGCAAGATATTAACCGGGCTTATAGACTTGGCCAAATTGTATGTGTACACAACCTCCTTTTGTCCAAGCCTTTAATCCCAACTAATATTAAGTGTTTCGACTGACAGGTTCCATAAATTGGAAATATGATTGTTTTGTTGAGAAAACTAGTATTCAAGAAGGGTGCTCAGTAGTTTAGTTTTATTTTGTGTGACCAATTCTAAAGTTTCTTTTCAATATATAACCCGTCGAACTCATTCATAATGTTAAGCTTAATAAATTTATGTGAGAGTCTTGTAATGAATCTAGGAACCCCGAATGAGTTGGATTGGGTATATAGTGAAAAATAATTTAAAGGGTACTCACAAAGAACTAAAAGTAAATTTGTAAGTACCCTTGCTGAATACCAATTTTCTTTAGAAAATAATCACACTCCCAATTTGTGGAACCCGTCGATTGAAATGCATGTTATTTATCGGGATTATAATTTTTTCCAAAAGAAGGTTTTCTATAGATACAATTTGGCCAAGCCTATAAGCCCGATTAATATCATGCATTTAAACCGATGGGTTACACACAACATCGATTGGAAACACTCTTGATGCCCCACTAAGATTAATCCCCTATGAACACCACTTTATTGATGATATCAAGATTTTGGCTTCACTACGTGGATCATTGAACACATTAATCAAAATATTAATGGGACATTAACTTTTAATTTTGTGTCATGTTTCAACTACGTGGACCTTGATGCCATTTTTGGCTACATAAGTGTCCTGAAGTCATTTGGGATCACATATTTTCTTACCAATTTCCTTTAGTTTATCTTAATATATTATCATCTTATTCACATAGTTAGCATCTTTTACTCACATAGTTACTCACGTAGTTATCTTAATAGATTCTTAATATAATTTTCTAAATGTAATTTGAAGTTCACTCTCATCAACCTCTTCATCACTTTCACTATCTCTTTCTGCTCCACTATCATTACCATCATCTTTTTGGGATTCACAAACACAGGCCTTGGAAGTGTCATGATTTAAGATAACATCGTCGGACGATTTCTCACTATCACTTACATGACTTGCCATGAACGCAGTAAAATTGCGCTCAATGGGGGAATCGGGTCCATTTTTATTATCACTATCACTGAGGGTGGAATTGTATGAGATAGGTTGCTTACCCTCTCTCCTTAGTTCGGTGGGGCACTCTCTCGCCCTGTGGCCATAACCGTCGCAAACATAGAACCTATTGGACTCGTCCCTATTTAGATTTTCATTATTTGATTTAGGGATCTTTTCGGCTTTGTCATGCTTAGATTTTTCAAATTTCTTATAATCATTTTTAAGCTTATCTTTCTTAAATTTAAGAAATTTTCTCGCAAACATAGCCATGTGCTCCGAGTCACTATCACTCTCATCAACCACAACTTGTTTTTCCTCCTTTAGGGCTTTCAAAGGAATGCCCTTATCTACCTTCTTTTCATTTTTGGAGGGAAACTTATCAAGTTCATAGGTTTGTAAATCACCTACTAACCCCTCAAGTTTGGTAGAGTGCAAAGTGGATACACAATTTAAAACGGTCACTTTAGGAATAAATCTATCGGGTAGGGAGCTTAAAATTTTCTTTACTATTCGGTCGTCGATTATTTTCTCTCCCTAATTAAATGATGAATTAACAATATCTGAAAGTCTAGCATAAAATTCATCAAAAGTTTCATTTTCAAGCATTTTGATGGTCTCGAATTGAGTGGTGAGGTTTTGGAGTTTCGAAGCTTTAACGACACTAGTTCCTTCGTGAGTGAGTTATAATATATACCAAGATTCTTTAGTGGTTTCACAAGTCATGATACGTCGGAATTCACCCGGTGTGACCGCACTAAACAAAGCATTCAAGCCTCGGGAATTAAAGTTAGCTAATTTCAATTCACTCTCACTCCATCTCTAAATGGGTTTGGGGACACGCTCATTTTCTACCAAACATGTAGGTGAGAACCACCAGGTAACGACTGACTGCCAAACCCTCTCGTCTATGGATTTAAGTGCCGATTTCATACGCGCTTTCCAATACGCGTAATTGGAACCATCAAAAATAGAAAATTTTGAAAATGGGAAAAATTCAATTTTAACAAAAAAAAATTATAAAAAGGACCTTAACGCAATAAATTAGCGCTCCGACTCTGATACCAATTTAAAAATGTAGGCAGGCCCTAAATAGTTAAAATTTCTTTTAAATTAATTAAATTTTCTTAAATGCGGAATATGATGGTTCAAATTGAAAGCAAAAACAAACTACAATTTTTAATTTCTTTCAAATTAAAATTAAACTAAACTAAAAGTGGAGTTAAATTACTCTAATATAAATTTTCACTTAAATAAATTAATTCAACCCAAGTCCTAAAATTTGACTAACAATGATTAATTCATATTTCTATATATGTCAAACCAAATTTTATCAAATTAAAATTAGTCGACTTGAATTAAATTAATTAAACATCACCCAAATAAATTTTTAACACCAAATTACACTAGTGTGAGATTTAAACCAATTTTATCTTGAATTTTCCTAAGCATGCGTTCTAAGCAATTTTTGCAAGATAAAAAATAAATCAGTCATACTACACCGCGATGTACGAGGAAAACCCAAATGGGAAAAAACTTGGACGACCCCTAGCCTTAAGTCCACTAAGTATGGTTTTAGAATTACAAGACAAATGACTTACTTCCTCTACTTGACTCCGTCTTAACTCCGCCTAATTGATAGCCCCTGACTCCACCAAAATCTTGGAATCCACCGATGAGGCTTTTGGTCTCCATCAACCTGCACTCGAAGCCTTTCTTCAAGTGGGAACGCCGTAGCAAACAACTACTCTCCTTTGTGGGTAGAGAATAAAACCCAAACTTCTCCTTGTTATGGTAGAGATGAACCAACGGTGCCAAACACAAACTCCAAGCAAGATATTATGTGGATACTTGGATTAAAACAGAACAATGGGTGTAAACATTGTATTTTTATGAGACTAAATTATTTTGGAAATAAGCACAAAAAGGAACTTTTTCTCTTGGAGGGAATGAAAGTTCTTATGAAAAATGAGTTTCCCGCATTTAGGTAAACAGGAAAAAGTAGTGGGAAAGCAAGTGGGCAAGTGGGAAGTTTTATAAAAACAACTGTCAGAAAACTACCCAGGTCATTCGCTTTACTAACGATAAGTCAGGGATTAAAAAACAAAGTCGTTAGCAAAACTCGTTCGAATTCTCGTTCGAATGACACTTCGAACGAAAATTCAGAAGATGGCATTTTTCATTTTTAAGTCCAAAAACTTTAATACAAAGTTCTAAAATATCTTCTGAAAATAAAAGGTCATTTTAGACAAAAATAACATCCATAAAAATATTCCAAGTCTCACTATATATATTAAATGCATTCATACCTTTTGGAGACTATGGAATCCTCACGTTGATGACGTGACTAGAAATTCGACAATGATGAAGCTTTCAAATCTGGTCGTTACGTCTTCAATAAACACTCCTCACAGGCTTGGAAGGATACACAAGAACATCTATCATATGACTCAAATAGTTTTGTCTGGAATTAAGCCAATACTACAAATTAACTCGTTTGGAAATTTGTTCTTACAATATTTTAACATGACTGTGTATTATGAGTGACTATGAAATGGTGAGAGAGTTGGTAATGAGGGTTCACTTGTTTGGATTATCCCCTTGGTGTCGAGTCCCAATGATTGTGAAATAGTTCCCTATAATGCCACATCGCCCCAAATTAATTAATTAATTAATTAATTAATATTTGGACCTATACTGGCTTATTTAATAAAAATGGTGAATTAAATTTATAAATGATGATGTTATGTGTTGGTGAGGTTTGGGACGCATAAAATACCCATTTTAACTTAAAGGGTGAATTTTGGGCCTATCGGGTTAATTTAGTGCCTAAATAAAGTTTTAAGTCATGTGGATGCTATTTTAGACTCTTTTAACATAGGTCCATTTAGGAAACAAGCCTAATTACGAAGTTAAAAGGTTTAATGAACCATTTGGGATCTCATAATTATCATAACACAAATTCGGAAGCATCACAAGTTTAGAGAGAGGAAACCTCAAGAGAAAATTAGGATTGTGAAGGATCTTGACACTAATTTCTCTTCAATCTTGATTAAGGCATAGTGTTAGTAATACATGTACTTTTATCCTTGTTAGTAATCCACATGTTTCATATTGTAAGGTTTGGATTATCTTACCATGCCTACGCTCCACTTCATCCTTGTATGCTACGAACTTATCAAAGGCTTCAGACTTATGGTGCATAGAGTAAATATATCCATACCTTGAGTAATCATCAATGAAAGTGATAAAGTAATCATAACCACCTCTTTCTAGGATTGTCACAGGATCACATAAATTCGAATGAAGTGATTCTAACACATCTTTATCTCTATAGCCTTTAGTCGTGAAGGGACTCTCAATAATTTCACCTTCTAAATAGGATTCACAAACTAAAAGTGACTCCACTTTCAATGAACGCAATTTTCCATTTGACCCTAATCTTTTAATTTTGTTTAGATTCATATGACCTAAGTGTAAGTGACACAGATTTGTTCGGTTCAACTTAGAATGTATATTTCTCTTTAAATTATTTCCATTTGAGTTATTCATTCCTGCATTTAAAAGTAATGATGAGATCAACCTTATAACATAAAAATAATTTTATAGTGTACTATAACATATAAAAAATGTTCCATTTAAAAAAAATATATTTATTAAAATAAACCAAGTATCCACTCATCACTGATTATCTTTATGTCTCCACCAAAATCTAAAACTAGATTCCATACTACTAATATTATTGCCTTGCTTTAGTCACCCATAAATATAAACATTTATGCCTCGTTAATCTCCCTCGTTACGTCAAACCCTTGCGAAGAATTGAAAACATGATTAGTGGATCCTGCATTTACACACCAAGTCTCAGTTGACTCGACAACAAAACATGTCTTAATGATATAGGAGAAATTATTGTTTCCATTTCCCTGATTGGGTATGTAGACTGGCCATTACTTCTTCCAAGGTCTTGATTGTTTGTAAGAGTAACACTTGTCTATCTGATTTTCCTTGCAGCCCGAGGTTTAT
The DNA here is from genome assembly GCA_949130495.1 of Sambucus nigra. Classification (NCBI taxonomy): domain Eukaryota; kingdom Viridiplantae; phylum Streptophyta; class Magnoliopsida; order Dipsacales; family Adoxaceae; genus Sambucus; species Sambucus nigra. The sequence continues at coordinate 63,687,190 of OX422207.1, read as the reverse complement.
TAATTGTTTTAATAATTATAAGTTGCACCCAAGTTTTCTTCTTCTTCTTCTTCTTCTTCTTCTTCTTCTTCTTCTTCTTCTTCTTCTTCTTCTTCTTCTTCTTCTTCTTCTTCTTCTCGTTTAGAAGAAAGGAGGAAGATGATTTCTTATATTCTCTGTTGCCTCGAGTTCTTTAAGTAGTTTCTTCAAGGAGTAATCAAATTTCTTTATAGAGTAATTTAGGCAAAGTTTCTTGAAGGATTTTAGGAGCGATGAAACACAAAATAAATCTTTGTTTCCTCACCGATTTCAAATTTAAACATCTCCAATTACCCAAAGATGGACATTATCTTTAGAATGTGTTCCTAGACAGAGTAATATACATCGTTTTTGTGTTTAACCAACACTCTTATGATGTTTTTTCTTAAGGCATGATTAATAATTATGATCATTAAACATGTCCATGAGGTTTAGAATCACGTCGTAAGCATTTAACATATTATCATGCTGGTGTTTAGATACATTGGTCATAAAGGACAATATGTAGAAACAAGTTGTTTGATCAAATTTTTTCCATTTCTTTTAATCCTTTTCATTCAACTCAGATGCCTCCTCACCAGATTTAGAATGGCATTATTCAGTTAAACCAAACTTGTAACCCTCGGCAATACGGATAATATCCATGTTGTTTTTCCACTTTATGAAATTCATTATAACTAGCTTGTTTTCTTTAAGATTTATGCAATTCGATTGAAAGTCAAAAACATTTTGAAATTTGACAATCATCATTGAAAAAAATCATTTAAACATGTATGAATTAAACTATTGATTAAATTCAAATTAGCTCCCCTCTACTGCTTTTGGGCACATATTACGTCTTTTAATTATGTTATTTGGACAGTCCAAGAAACTCTTGTCTAACACAATCAAATAGACTTCAACTTTAGTCATGCATTTAATAACAATAGATCCTTTACAAAGGATCATTAATTGCTTTTACGTGTATACCATCAGTTTATCTATTTAAATTATATAGGCTCGTATAGAACTTACCCATTGAGGAGGGTGAACATACTCACGTTTAACTATAATGAACTATCACTTAAGAGTTTGAAAATCCCATGATTTTGTGATTAATTCCCTCCGTTACAATATATCATTAAGGTAATATGAGGAATTGATTACATCACCATTTAAAACACCAATAGAGATCGCAATGTTTGTTTTTAAACCCCTCTCCAACTTAATTATTCGAACCTGGGGGCATTATTTTTAAATTTATTCAATTTTAATTTTTTTAAATTTGATCAACGATAATATCCAATTTTCTGGTACGAATTAAATTGCCCTGTCTCACTATTATAATATTTTAAAATATTTAAATTAATATAAAACCCGAAAACCAAATTTAATTTGTATGATAAATTGATTACATGATTTAATTAAATTTAGAAAAAGTAAACATTTTTATTTCCCATAAAATATGTAATCTAAGCAGATTTTAATATTAATCCATGTCGCTAATAATTACGTGGATCCTTACTTAACAGATTAATTAGCACACGATAATTATCAATATAGAATCATAATATAACACAATGACTTGGAATTATGATTCAAATAGGAAACTATTTCCCTTGTCCATTCTAACCTAGAGTTCTTCTAGATGAAGACTTATTTGAGAATTAGAAATCATCACGAATGTGCATTATGTAATGTCTTATTTTTCGCTCCGAGGATCAGTCGAGCTAAAAAAAAATATCAAAACCACTAAAATGGTCGAAGCAAGCCAAATTGTCAGGGCTATATTGATCTCATAACTCGATCGATTTGGCTCTTTAAAACTACGTTAGTTTTCGCAATTGCATGACTTAGTAAACTCCTTATAATACGTGATTTGAATAAAATAAAATTATATAATCAAATAGAATAAAATTAACTACAAATAAAAGCACTGTAGGATCCATGCACATAAAACAAATAAACACGTGACCATAATGAAAAGGACAATCAATAAAACCCTAGAAAAACATATGAGTACGATTCTTTATATAAGCGTGCATATACATATAAATAAATCAAACCAGGGTTTCATTATAGACAACATGGATCTTCTAAATCATTATGAATCCCTTGCTACGGTGCTTTGTAACATTTGGTGGGTTTGCTAAAGTATTTGACTAATTGTGGCCATCTTGTCCAAAAAATTAAAGGGAAAATCGTCTCCCTCATCGCTCCCATGGCATTCTCCGACTATAAGGGACATATAACGCCCATCGTCAAGGGTGTGAAAGCGTGTGAATATGTGGACATGGAGTAGACAACCAATTTTACTCAAAACATGAAGAGAATGTATCCATATCTGAAGAAACGACATAAATAAGACTGACTTATCTATGCAAAACTAAGAAAATTACGGGCTGAGAGACTATGTTACGTAATGGGGAGGTTCTAGGCATCCATTCTGCCCTTTTGGTCTCTCATAGGAAAAAATGTACTCCTTATCCTAAAATGTATAATCATGTGTATAATGTGTGAGAATGTGATATTCGTGAAAAGTGTTTGAGTGAAATCACCGTGTTTGCGCCATGGGAAGACATGAACGAATCATTCTAAGGAGTAAAAATAAAAGGATAGAAATATAAAGATAGCCACGGTATCACCGATATAGCTGATCGTGACTTACTATGAAAAGAGGAGTACGCATGTCAACATGATCGCTAAAGAAGTGAATAAATGAATAAAAATGGCTAAACTCTGAGAGATGAGTCAAATCGTGACTCGCTATGAAAAAGTGAATACGCATATCAACCGGACCACTAAAAAGTAATAAAATGATTAAAAATATATACACTACAATTGATGCATCAGATCATGACTAACTAAGAAAAAGTGAATAAGCATGTCAAGGGGACCGTTGAAAAGGGGTAATAAAGTAGATAATAATAGATAAACTATGAGCGATGCGTCGGATCATAACTCACTATAGAAGAGTGAGTACGCATGTCAAAGAGATCACTAAAAAGTAAGTAGAAATGAATGAGGTAATGTATAAGTAGAATTCAAGTAAGAATGAAGTGAAATAAATAAAAGAGGACGCAAATCCCAAAATAACTTTTGGACGCCTTTATAGCCAAAAATATGCAACAAAGTCCACATAGATCGAAATGGATAACAAGATAGGGTCTAACACATAGTCCAAAGTTAGAGGAGTCCCTTTTAGTTTATAAAAAAGTGTGCAAAAGTGTGAAAAAATGAGAAACACTCTAATTTAGGGTTTAGGATAAACCTTTTTTTTAGTTTTTATCTTGTGAAAATAAGTTTAAGAGTACATGAATAATAAAAAATGCGATTAGTGGTGAAAAAAATAAGAATAAACTATAAAATGTGCTAAAACTAATTAAATATGTGAAATAACACTAAATTAACAAAGTAGGATGAAGAGGACTAATACCTTCTAAGTGAATTGGATTTTGATATTTGGAAGTTGTGTAAACTGATTTTTTTATGGCGGTGTAGTGGTGGGAAGTGGTGGAAAATAGTGACATTAGGGGGATGATGCAATGGAATATAAGAGAATTTTTTTTGGAGTGATGTACTAGGGTTGCCGTATGAATTACGAGATTAAAGGTCCTGAGTGGTGAGGTCAGGATTTCCTTAAATATGTATCCCTAAAATGTCAAAATGACCAAGATGTCCCTTTGAAGTGCCGACTGATAGGGCTCTTGGCCTTCCAATCGTTAAGGCTTCCAGACTTGGTGGCCAAGCAAAGTCTTCTCTACCAGTAGATAGGGGTGGAGGTTTGCCTATAGGCAATCAGAAAATGTTTTTTTTAGAAAAACCATAAGTCCGATTCATGAATGACTGGGAACATTGGAAAGAGGATTTAGATCTCTATTAAAGTGTATTGAGGTAGTCTCGAGTCCAAGAGTTGACAAAGTATAATGGAGCGAGGAAAGCGTTCGGTGACCTTTAGATCAAGGTTTTTGGGTAAAAGGGTTACTTAATGCGAACCTTAAGTCCAATTCACACACGGTCAGGACAATTGGAAATATAATTAATATATCTTTGAATGTACTTTGAGATACTCTCGGGTTAGAGAGTTGACCAAAGTCAACTGAAGCTAAAAAAATATCCGATTGTTCTCTTATTAGGGTTTAAATAGAGGACATGGGATCCAAAGTTTGAAGGGACTTTGCTTGGACCCTGTGGAGGTTATGGGGGTATTATAATGGGGTGTTCAAAAATACCCTCGATAGGCGCGCTCAAGATAAGAAAAGGTCATGGAAATATTAGCACCTAGTGGAAGTTGTGAGTGTTAGATTCCTACGAGTGGGAACTCTGGTGGAATAGGTTTAGATTATGCTGGGATGAAGACCATATTCTGTGGAACTAGGAGTGTATGTGACTAATTCTGGGGAGCACAACCTAATTTTGAGGGCCTTGGAGTGTGTATGTGATTAATACGGGGACCGTGACCTGATTTTAAGGACCTAAGGAGTTAGATGGTTTATTATGCGGACCTAAAGAGTGAGAAGGTTGATTATGTAGACCTGAAGAGTGAGAAGTTTATTTCTATTGACCTAAAGAGTGATAAGGTCTATTCTGAGAACCTAAAGGGTGTAAAGGTCAGTTATGAGGACCTAAGGAGTGAGAATGTCAATTATGCGGTATGCGATTGATTCAGAGGATTGCCATTGATTGTGAGGTCCATGGTTAATTTGAGGACCTAAAGAGTGTAGCTATTGATTCATTGGATCGTGACCGATTCTGAGGCCAAGGTCAATTACGAAGGCCTAAGGAGTGTATGCGATCGATTCAAAAGATCACGGCCAATTTTGAGGGCTAAGGTGAATTCAGAGGACCTAAAGAGCGTAAGCGATTGATTCAAAGGATCGCGACTTATTCTAAGGACCAAGTTCAATTATGAGGACCTAAGGAGTGTATGTGACTGATTTTGAGGAATGCGACCGATTTTGAGAGAAAGTGATAAGCACCCAAAAGTGTTTAAATAAAACCCCAAATAGACAATTTTTAATTGTTAATTCTTAAAAAAATGGGTCTTATGCACATATATGTTTATTTTGTAAGTCAAACTCTACTTGCGGATCTAAAGCTGAGTTTTGAGGCAAAGGCGCGTTAAAAGGAGCTAAAACCTCAATTTTCATACCAATTACTTTGTCCTCTAAGCCTAAACCTGTCTCGCACCAAGCCCAATCCAACCTTAGCCTGTCCTAAAATAGTCCTTTGTGTGTGTTGTTTTATATTATATGTTTCAAGTCATTTTATTATTTTATTTCTTTAGTATTTTACCATTTTATGTAAATATAATAGTGCGTGTGAGTATGTGTGGCATTTTATATTCTACAAAGTCTGTAAATAATATAGGTGTGCGTTTTATTTTTATTTTTAGTTTTTATTATTAGTTTAGTTTTACTAATATTTTATTTTTATTAGATTAGGTTCATTAGTAATATTTTATTTTATGTCTTTTATTAGGAATTTAATTTTCTAAGTTTAATAGATTTAATATTTCATTAATTTTATTTTAGTTTTAATAGATTTGTAAATATTAATTTTTATTAGGTTAGGATTTTAATTTTTAGTTAGATTTTATTTTTTTTATTTTTATATTTTTAGTTGAGTGTAAATAGTTAGATAGTTTAATTTTCAATTTTAGTTGTGTACATTAAATACACACACACACACACACACACACACACACTTACTACTCTACACAACACACACACACTGTCCCATACACCTTACCACACCAACACATACCCCTCATCATCTTCCCCACCTTCACATTCTCTGTCCTCATATCCTCCGTAACCCAACTCAAATTCTTAAACCTAAGCTACCCATTTCAACAACATACACATATACCCGAACCATCTTCCTTTAATACGGCTGACCTAACCTTTAGACGCATAACCCGAGTCTAACCTGGGAAAATTAGACTAAACCCCCAGCTCCGGCCTGTCCCATCTCGCTGGAGATTACCAGCGAACCCAACTATAACCGTTCGAAATCCTATAAAACCCGTTTCCTTGCTATATCCGGAGTTTCCCAAACTCCCTAACCCGACCCACTTCACCTACTAAACCTATCTTCCCACCGAGTCTTCTACTCCTAAATCCGACCTCCATCAACAATCCAAAATCCCAAACCAGACCGGACCTTCCACCCATTTAATTCGGACACTTTAACCAGTACAAAAAACCTGACTCGAGAACCCCATTCCTACATCCTTCAACCCGATCAACAAAATCAACAATACCAATCTCTCCAACTCCAAAACCAATTTCCCTTCCTACCCGATTCTACCTACATAAACCAAGATAAAGGAAAACCAAAGTCATTAAAACCATATGTGTTTTATCCCTTTACCCCTTATTCTAAAAATACCCCTAACAACCTCATCACCCCACTACTCCATTATCCTCTCTCTATTTACTCCTTGTGCCCCTCTCACACCTCACCATTACCATGCACGCCTTAGCCTTCCTATTTTACCCCTTAACTCGTTGAGATACAATATAAAACCAAGGAAGTCCCATTTGAAGAGATGGAGAAAAACCCTAAAGAGAAGACCTAGAAAAACCCCAGAGAGAAAACCCTAAAGTGAGACCTAAAAGACAAGTAGAGAAACACCTTTCTAAATATTTTTTATTTATTTATTTAGAGAGTTTGTGAGGATTAAATTGTGAGAGTTGGGATTGTATTGGAGATTTTAGAGTTCAACTTGCAATTCAAGGAGAGTTGATTCTAATATTTGTTCTCTTATCTCTGCTCTTTTTTTAACTTCATGATTAGTTTGTTGATAATATTACATTTATTGTATTTTATCACCATGTTCGGCTAGAAACCCCTTTTAAGGGGTGGGGTGATCCCATTATTTGATGTTAATACCACTTTAATTAGTTTATTTATATTAAATTTCTTTTTGATAGTTAACTTTGCACTCTTACATTTTGATTTACGCCTCGAGAGGGTAAATGATTTTCGAGAGAAAATTGAAATTCAAGATATGATACCCATCTTAGAATTGAACTAGATATAGGGGTTTCTCAAGTGTGGTGTTATACCTTGAATTTATACTCTAAATTTTATTTTCTATGATTTATATGAATTTTGATGAATCGATCCTAGCGGGTGATTCATTAAATGAAGTTTAGATCTACTTTTCAAGAGTCATAGGAGTGTCGAATTTAATTTTCTAAAAGGTTATAATTAAAATTACATTTGTGACGAGAGTTGATTTGTAATTTTGATACTAACTTGGGACAATTAATTTGAATGAATTAACTAATAAGATCAATTAGAATATATGGTGTAATCCCATCTCTCGTTAGCCCTCACTTTTATTTCCTCACTTACCTCATATTTTATATTTTTATTTAGTTATATTTCACTCACTTTCATCACACATTTTTTAGTATTTCTTTACACTTTCTTTCTAGTTTAATTATTTGTTCTCATTTAGTTTAGTTAATTCACCATCATCACAAAATTGTTTTAATATTTAAAAAAATCACAAAAAATAGAAAAGCAAAAAAGTAAAAAAAAAATTATAGAAAGAAAATAATTAGAAAAATGAATTACATGATGTTTCTTGTGTTTCACTCCTTAGAGTTGGATTGACACCCTTGCTTAACTCTATACAAGTCAATATTACTTTTTTGTCGGTATAAAGGATTTTTGATTAAAGAGGCTTTTTCCACAACGACACATCATAAAAAAGCCAAGCTTGTTTATCAGAAAGGTCAATTACGAGGACCCAAGGAGTGTATGCAACTAATTCAGAAGATCACGATTGATTATGAGGCCAAGGTCAATTTTGAGGATCTAAAGAGTGAGAACGTCGATTATACGGACTTGAAGAGTGAGAATGCTTATTTTAAGGACCTAAAAAGCACGAAGGTCAGTTATGAGGACTTAAAGTGTGAGAAGGCCAATTATGCAGACCTCAAGAGTGAGAATATTATTTATGAGGACCTAAAGGGTTAGAATTTGTAAAGTAAAATTTCCAATCGATTCATTTTGTAGTATTGGATTAATTCCGGACAAAACAATTTGAGTCATAGGATAAATTATTATATCTCAAGCCTATGACGTTCGAAGAGTTGAAGACGATGCGACAAGTAAAAGTGTAGATATCATTGTCGATTTCAAGTGACTTGTTTCTCGTCATCAACATTGTCTCATTTTCCAAGGTCTCCAAAGGTATGAATGCATTAATATATATATGAGCTTGGAAAATTATTTGGGTGTTTCTTTTATAAATTTTATCGTCAACGATTGCTTATTTTTTCTTAGAAAAATATTTCAGAACTTTTCATAAAAGTTTTTGGGCTTTAAAAGAATTTTAGTTTTTCTGAAAAGTCGTTCGAAAGAACCTGTAATCTCGTTCGAACGAAATTACCAGGTCGTTCGAACAAACTACTAATGAGAATTTTACCTGTTTTAGAGTTAGAGGTTTGGTTTGAACGAAAATGAGAACAAAAAGTTTTATGAAATCTCATTGGTTATCTTGTTCGAACACTGTCGTTCGAAGACCTAAAAATATCGTTCGAATGACATTTCAGCGGGAAATTTTTCTGACAGTTTTTATTTTAACTTCCCACTCTCCCACTTTATCCAGCAGTTTTTAACCACTTCGAGGATACTTTTTCCAATAGAATTTTGGAGAATTTTTCATAGACTTTGAGAGCAAATCATCATCTTTCGAAAATGTCCATTTTGTGTGTCGAGTTTTCATGAATTGATTCCTTCCAAAAACACATGTTTACACCCATGTTTGTTTAAATCCAAGTTCATATATAAAACTTTGCTTGGAGACTGTTTGGCACCAGGTTTCTTATCTACCCATTAAGGAGATAGTTTGGGTTCCTTCTCTACCCCCAAAAGGAGATCGTTTTTGTTGCGCCATTCTTATACGGTGAAAGACATCTTGTATGGGTTGACGGTAGTTGTGCCCCATTGGTTGATTCCACGTTTCTGGTGGACTTAAGAGTTGTCAACTAGGTAGAGGCGGATGCAAGAAGAAGCATCGAGGCTTGAAGGGAGTCAAGTAGTGTGTTGTAAGTCTTTTGTATTGTATTTCTAAAACCATATTAGTGGACTTGTAGGCAGAGTCATCCGAGGTTTTTTCTGTTGTGGTTTTTCCTCGTACATCGGGGCGTAGTGTGTTTGTTATTTTTTTTTATCTTGCAAAATTCTCAATTAGATGCATGTGTAGGTTAGTAAGATAAAAATTGGTTTAAATCACAACTCACGATTAATTTGGTACTAATTTAGTTTGGGTCAATTTTAGTTTAATCTAATTCAAGTCGGCATTAATTTAATTTGATAATATTCACGCTTAGTTTGTTTAACTTAAATTGGATTGAATTTTATTTAAATGAAATTTAAAATGTTTAAGTATCTTAATTTCACTTTAAGTTTAATTTAATTTTTCATGTGTTTGATTGTGCTTTTAAAGTAGAGAAAATTAAATAATTTTTGAAAAATTAAAATATGGTATATCATTGAGCCATCTTATAATTTGAAAGTTTGAAATTTGGGGGCAATCGCTCCATCAAGTGGTATCAGAGCGGGAGCACTAATCTATTGCGTTAAGATCCTTAATTTTTATTTGGTTTAAAATTGGAAAATTCACCATTTTCAAATTCCCTATTTTTGATGGTTCAAATTTCGCGTATTGGAAAGTACGAATGAAATCAACACTTGAGTCCTTAGATGAGAGGGTTTGACAGTCCGTAGTTAATGGGTGGTCTCCACCTATGTGTCTAGCTGAAAATGAGCGTGTATCTAAACACGTAGAGAGATGGAGTGAGAATGAACTTAAATTAACAGATTTTAATTCGTGTGGTTTGAATGCCCTCTTTAGTGCAGTTACACCCGATGAGTTCCGTCGGATTATGACGTGTGAAACGTCTAAGGAGGCTTGGGATATACTCCAACTCACCCTTGAGGGAACAAGTGTTGTTATGGCTTCAAAAATCCAAAACCTCACCACACAATTTGAAACCATTAAAATTCTTGAAAGTGAGACTTTTGATGAATTCTATGCTAGAATTTCTGACATTGTTAATTCATCTTTTAACTTGGGAGAAAAGATACTCGACAATCGTGTAGTAAAGAAAATTTTGAGGTCCTTACCTGATAGGTTTATTCCAAAAGTTACGGTTTTAAATTCTTTACCCACTTTAGCCTCTACAAAACTTGAAGAACTCGTAGATGACTTTTAAACCTATGAACTTGACATGTTTACCTCCAAAGATGAGAAGAAGAAAGATAAGGACATCTCCCTGAAAGTCCTAAAGGAGGAAAAATAAGTTTTAAATGATGAGAGTGACATCGATTTCGATGAGATGGCGATGTTTCCTAGGAAGTTTAGAAAATTTCTTAAGTTTAATGAAGATAATCTTAAAAAGGATTTTAAGAAATTTGATAAGTCTAAGTACAACAAAGCCTAAAAATTCCCTACTAAATATAATGAAGATCTTAAGAGGGGCTGGTCGAATAGATGTTATGGTTGTGAGGATTATGGTCGTAGGGAAATAGAGTGTCTTACTAAACTAAGGAGGGAGGGCAAGCAACCAATTTCATACAATGCCACCCTTAGTGATAGTGAAAAGGAAGAGGGGCCCGATTCCCCCATGAGCGTAACTTTATCGAGTTCATGGCAAGTAATGTAAGTGAAAATGAGAAATCGTCCAATGATGACATCTTAACACATGACATTTCTGAGGCCATTGTTTATGAATCCCAAAAATTTGATGGTATACAGAGTGGAGTTGGAAGTGAAAGTGAGAATGAAGAAGAGGTTGATGAGAGTGAGCTTTAAGTAGCCTTTAGAGAGTTATATGAGGAATCAATTAAATTAAAAAGGGCAAACTCTAAGTTGGAAGCTTATTTGAGAGAACGTGCCAATGTTAATAATGAGAGTGCTTTAGTGGAAGACCTTAAGACACGTGAGAGAGCTCTTCATGAGAAGCTTGAGTATGTAGAAGGTGAGAGAGATAGCCTTAGAGGTTTAATGGAGGCTATGAAGAAAGATCTTCTTGAGTTTGAAGAGAGTAGGTGTTTGCTTGAGTCACGTATTTTAGAGTTGGAAGAAAATTCGAGAGGCTCAAGTCGAGTGAAATTTAATTCGAAATGTAGGTCCAAAAAATTAGATAAAATACTTGCAAACGTCCAAATTAAAATTAACTTGTGTGGTATTGGCTTTGATACTCAAAATGATTCAACTAATAAAGCCAAAAGCATAAGTTTGAGAGAATCTACAAGGAACACCTTCAATGGTCAATCCTTAAGTACTACTTTTTGTCGGGTCTTTACATGTTCACATTGTGGTAAAAAAATATCATCTTAGGAATTTGTTTTTGATCTTAAAAAGGGTTCTAGGAAGTTCAATGGTAGAGTCACCAAAATTCGCAAATGCGAGAGTGTCACGCTTCACTAGTTTGGGTTAGGAAATCCGATTTAGTGGCTTTACAAGATAGGATTTTTTATTCTCATTTGCTTGCACGTGATACATCCCTTGCTAAATCTAAAGGTTAAATGTGCTAGCATTATTTACATACACTATTTTTTTTTATTTTTTTTGGAAAATCAAAATGTATTATCAGAAGGAGAAAAAAAAGCCTTTCTCCGGTGGCTTATAGTCTAGAAATGGAAATATCAAAATCATCAATATAGGAACTAAAAAATCTAGAGATAGGACCCTTATAAGGCCTAGCTTTGAAGGCTAACACAATATCATAATGAATGGACTGCATTGAGATTCCTTCAAAATTAGCTTTGTTTTTGGAGCACCAAATCTGCCAACAGATATAGAGAGGAAAAATCTTTCAAATAATTGATCGAATATTTTTCCCACTGCAATTAATCCACCAAGAAATAAATTTAGGTCTCAAAGAAAAGTTCTGAATTCGAAGGCCCATCAAATTTTCAAAATGTAACCACACTTCCTTAGCAACATCACTGGTGTGAAATAAGTGGTAATCACCTTCTTCTTGGGATAAAATACAACAGCGACATTTAGAAACCATAGGGATAAATATGCGTTTAAGATTAATATCTATAGGAAGAGCTTTATGAAGAATATGCTACGAGAAAATAGAAACTTTAGGCATTATCATCGGATTCCATATCATGGAGAAGGAGAATTATAAGCAATGTTTTTCCCAGATTAAATCCCAAGACTTTTTAAGAGTAAAATTTGAAATAGTCCAATTTTGATCACAAGAAGTAATATTCCCATCAATAAATTCCTCAACTGATTACATTCTCTTCCAAGTGACACTAGCAAAAGAAGGAACACCCCTGTAATTAACATGCGCGAGTTTTTTGTATTTAAAATGCATAAAATTGGCCCATAAAGAATTATTTTTTAAAAATTGAAATCAAATTTTGCATGCATATGCATTACAGATATCATTTAAATTTCTGAGTCCAAGACCACCTTCTAATTCAGAACAGGAAATCACATCCGAAGATATCAAGTGGTACTTACGAATTTCATCCAGATGACCCCCAAAAAAGTTGGAATAGATTTTCTTAAACTCCTTAAAAAACGATTTTGTGACAACCCGGATATCATTATGATAAATTATATTTAAATCATGCTTATCTTATGTGATATGGATAATGTGTTATTAGTATATCTAATGTTAAGTGATTATGTTTAGTCTAATCCTACTTTCATAAATTGTAAAATGTCGAGTTATGTACGAACACAAAATTTTGTTATTTTCGATAGAAATGTCCATGTTTAAGACTAGTTTTGAGCTTTATAACATAACAATTAACTTGAGGTAAAAAACTATATAGTTATAGAACTGTGAGTTAGGGTTGTAACAAAACAAATGGTGCATCAAACGGATGTCTGAGTAAGAAGTTAGGCCGAGTTTACGAACAAGGGGCAAATCTGTCCATTCCCTTAAGTGGTAAATTGTCTTTTAGTAAACCAAATGTTTAATTTGATTGGTTGGCACGGGAGACACCCTTGGCCGACTTAAACCTCTCCCTTTAACTTATTTCTTCAGAAAATATAACTCTAGGTTCAGTTTTGAGAGATTTAAGCTTAAGGAAAAAAAAGTAGAAGTTTAAGGAAGAAAGATTACAAGAAAAGCTAGGAAAATTCCAAGAAAATCTTTAAAGTGCTTCCAAGGTATAAGTTTGTGATTAATATTGTTTTAATATCATATTATATTTATTTCAAAGTATATAAATAGTGAATTTGGAATTAAAATTCCATCACCCTTTGTGATAATATGTATTGGTTCATAAGTGAGATAAGTGGGGTTTATAGGTCATATTGTTTTGTATTGAAACCCCTTGTATTACTGGAATTGAGAAATTACAATTGGATATGAAATTAGACTCATATATTCATATCATATCCGAGAATTAGAATTTAACACATTGTGGTTAGTCCTTAGTGATGGTTGCAAATGAAGTCAAAAAATTATGAAACTTTAATTCTGTACTATTAAGTATGTGTACTGAAAATAGGTTGAAAATAATGGAAATTTATGCTGGAGAAAAATTATGAAAATTCTTGGAAGTTGGAGGAACAATAGAGGAGCTTGCAGGGAAGATTTCTTGTGTTGTAAAGAAATGGTCATAACTTGCTCTAAGAAATTTGAAAAATTACACCGTCACTTGTACTGAAAAGTATATTCAGATATGTTTTCATATTGATAAGATTGGACACCTGTATGTGTACAATTTATGAATATGGGATGGTTATGTATGGAGGATAATAATTTGAGGCCATACTGGATACCCCATGAAAGAATATTTTTATCTGATCCTTCCCATGGGTATTTTGAGTACATGTTTCATGTGTATATACATTGAGAAGTATACATTTATGTTTACTTGATTTTAGTTATAAATTCCTTACGAGGTATTTTCTATGGTTGAATGTTCATAACCTTATAAACATATATATCATTGTTTGTCTTTACACTTGTTTCATGGAATGTGACTTGCGTAGAATTATATTGTTGTTGTATAGACATTGAAAGTTACATAGATATATTAAGATAATAGTTATGATTGAAATTCAGTACTGATTTTGTTGGATTAACAGGTGTAAGGTCAAATCAACCCAGTTCAGCTCCACCGAAACAAAACGTGAATACATAGTTAACAACCCAATGTGAGCGTACTTACTCAGTTGATTATGGACATAATGTGTATGTATTATTTACTGAGATGATATGGCTTATTAAAAGTCATGAGATGTTGAGATGTTATGGATTATTAAAAATCAAGAGATGTCGAGATGCTATGGCTTTATAAAAATAAAGATATGTTGAGTTGCTATGCAATTCTGGAGATGTTAGGCTATTAAAACCTGTGGATATGATTATTGCCAACGGGTAGGATATGTGGGGTTTATTAGCTCCGGATATGTATATGGACTAATTTGGCATTGTAAGGACATTTTTCTCATGTCCAACATGTTACATTTATGTATGTCGTACGCCGCTACATTTGGCACGTCACCTCAAGATGTCACTCGACGGCCTCAATCCGAATTTTGGGAATCAAGCATTCAACATATCCATTAATATGTCCCACATATGCCTCAACGACTTCACGGTCCACGATTTTAGGGACTTAATGCAAGTGGTACGCAAGGGAAGTCAAAACAGTGAAAAAGGCACGATAGGAGTGTTCAAGGGAATTTTCGTAATTTCACATCCATAGTTAGGAGGTCTGGTCAACTGGAAAGTTGAAGAGCTCTCCGCAACGAAGATACTGGAAAAAACGGCACCTCAATCCGAGCTACGTTGAAGGAGTTATGACCTTTTGAAGATGGAGAAAATTCCTTAAAGAATGCTGTTTTTTTTGTACGCTGGATAGAATTTTAGAGTTATAAGAACGTGGGTCTCTTCATTTTTTTTCCTATAAACACCAACTTCGGGGGAGTTGTTTTGCAAGACTTTAGAAGACGTTTTTTAGAGTCCAAATACATATAGTCTTCATATTTTTTGAGTCCCAAGACTCATGTTTTGATTCACACAATTACCACACCTTTGTGAATCTTTTTGGTAACCCAAGAACACAACTTTTTAGTTTGTTCAAACCTTTGTGGAGAGATCTTTGCAACCGAGGGCTGCGTGTCATTGCTGAGGGAGTCTCTACAAATTTTTATGGCTACGTGTCATTGAGGAGTGTTGCGGTTCTTCCTTTGTTGATTGGACTGAGGTTCATGTGGGTTCGCTGCGTGTGGATTCATTGCTGACGACACCGACCGACGCCTGCGGGTATTCGTGTGTCACTGTAATTCATTGTAATCCGTGTAAGTTGCGATTTACTTATTATAGTGAAATAAAAGGTTTTGCCCTGCGGGGATTTTTCCTTAAACTTGTTTCGCATACTTTATTCGTTTATGGGTTGACACACGCACCGTAGATGGATGTTTAGGGGCTGAATTTATTTGATTTAAAAGTAGACTCTAATTAAATAAGGGTTACTTGAAAACTTACGAAATTTAATTTAAATCACTATTACACGCGTTTTCAAATTGGTATCAGAGCGGATTACGCTAATTTATCACGTATTCCTATTTTCCGCAAAATCGTGTGATATTGATTTTTTTTGAAAAATCAATTTTGTGAAAAATCGCAATTTTTCAATGGAACGCCTGTTTAATGAGGAGCCTATTTTTGAAAAAGTTCACGACCATGCTGAAAATTTAAAAAGTTTGAATTTGAAACTTTGCAAAAGAATTAAAGTTTTGGAAAAAGAAAATTCTCATTTTAAATCCGCGATGGATCTTTTGCAAACGGTTCAAAATCAAAGAGATTTTTATCATGAAAAAATTGTTTCTTTGGATCATGAATTTAATGCTTTAAAATTGTCCAAAAAGGAGAGTGATGATAGGGTCCTATTTTTAGAGAAAGAATTGGAGGACATTAAAAATTCAATGGTCTGTGTTTGTGCCAAATAGGAGAAAAATATTTTAGTCAATAAGTTTGTGGCACGTGAAAAGACTCTTAGAAAAAAGTTTTCTTTAATTGAGGGAGAGAGAGATACGCTTTTAGGAATTATTGAAAACTTGAAAAAGGCGTCCCTTAATTTGGAAGAGTCTAATTCTTTACTGGAGTCAAAAATTTTGAAGTTAAAAAATGATTTGACAGACTCAAGTAGGTTTGATAGTGATGGTAATGACTCATCTTGTTCTCATGCTTCTAGTGCTAAAGCCAAAACCATATTTTGTTTTAGAGGGTCAATTAATCCCAAGGACATTAGAAAAGATCACACTTTAGGTAACATTCCTTCTGTTTACACATGTTCACATTGTGGTAGGAAAGGTCACCTTAGGAGATTTTATTTTGATCTTGGAAGAAGTCCTAGGATGTCGAAGTCTAGTGTTACCTTGGTTCCTAAATCCCCCACACGTTGTTTCACATCTATTTGGGTTAGGAAATCACTTTTGGATACACTAGATTTTAGACAAGTTGATTCTCGTTTGCTTGCACATGATTCTTCTCTTGCCATATCATATAGATGATTGTGTTCGCATGTGTGTCATATGCTAGTTATGCTTTTTGATATATGTTTGCTAGCGTTGTGACATGTACTTTTTGTATAGATTTTTTTATTTTTGGAAATATTTTGAAAAATACAAAAAGATTTTATTTTGATAAAATTTTGAGAAAATCCAAAAAGATTTTTGAATTTTGTTTGCACCGTTTATGGATGAACACTTTGGAGGACCGAGTCACAACTTCATTCCATTATTTTCATGTGACTATTTGATAGTGTTTTGAGATAATAGGTCAATTCATCCATGTGCTTTATAATGTTTGGAGTCATTAAGATGCATTTAAGTGTTACTTCCTACATGTTTGACTCATAATTTCCTTTATTGCACACATGCACGAATTATTTTTGATTATTGTGCTTGTCTTATCACATGTTGGTTGGGTGTTTTTACTTCAATCCTGTCCTTAAAACGAACCAAGCGTGATAAATTTTTGATAAGGAAACTGTGCATATAAAAACCGTTTTGTGAGATTGTGTGCTTTGTTTAAGAACGGGGAGGGACTGCGAAAGGTAATTATCTCTTCTTTGCGCAAAAGCCACCGTTCCAAAGGACCTAAAAAATGGAGGAATTTTATTATCCGGGGTCCAAAGAGGTTAAAAGAGCCCGAAAAAATTGAAAGGCAATAAAAAAAAATTCATGCCAATTATGGGCCATTTAGGTTTTTGCACCAATTCTCCAAAGTTTGAGAATTTAGATTACCTCTAAAAGAATATATATATGAGGGAGTTTGGTTGGATAATTTAAAACGGGTTTGCACGTCCTTGAAATGCTTGAAAATGCGCTACATAGTGTTGGATGTGATTGGTGTGGAAATCACTTTGACTTGGATTTGTTGATTTGCATAAGACGATGTCATCAACATTAAATAAATTTTTTTACACCTACGGATACTTTTGATGATCATTCGTTAGGAGTACACATATGCATCGTGCACATGTGATTGATTGAGTTGATTTACCTATCGAATGTGTTCACACCCATTCATTCCATTTCCATGACTTGGTTGTTTGAGTCTAAATCCATGGTGTGATTTTTGTATCATGTTTTACATTTTTTTTTCAAAATGGTATCTATTTTTTGTATAAAAAATTGAAAAAAATCAAAAATAGTTTGTGTATTTTTTGTATACCGTGACACCCCGATTTTGCTTGTTTGATTCATTCTTCTTATTTGTCTATTTGGGGACATCATAAAAAGGGGGAGAAAGAATTATCATTTTATGCGGGAGTTTGAATTTTGGGGGAGTTTTGAGATTTGACTTATGCTTATCATATATTGGTATCTATGTTTATCTCATTTCAAACTCGATACGTCACTTGGTAGTTTTTTCTTTATCTCATGTGTGTAGGTACTACATTGATGATCTCTGAATTGCACACCCTGATGAGAAAAGATTTGAGATTCCTGAAGATTTGAAGAGCAAACGATGAAGACTATTCATTTGTACCTTTTCTAGTTTTGGGTTCATGGGAGGGTACATTTGTATAGACAATTTCATATTTGATAATTCGGATTTTTTATGTATGTACCGGCATAGACATAGGGGGAGATTTGTAAGGACATTTTTCTCATGTCCAACATGTTACATTTATGTATGTCGTACGCCGCTACATTTGGCACGTCACCTCAAGATGTCACTCGACGGCCTCAATCCGAATTCCGGGAATCAAGCATTCAACATCTCCATTAATATGTTCCACATCTGCCTCAACGACTTCACGGTCCACGATTTTAGGGACTTAATGCAAGTGGTACGCAAGGGAAGTAAAAACAGTGAAAAAAGGCACGATAGGAGTGTTCAAGGGAATTTTCGTAATTCAACATCCATAGTTTGGAGGTCTGGTCAACTGGAAAGTTGAATAGCTCTCCGCAACGAAGATACTGGAAAAAACGGCACCTCAATCCGAGCTACGGTGAAGGATTTATGACCTTTTGAAGATGGAGAAAATTCCTTAAAGAATGCTGTTTTTTTTGTACGCTGGATAGAATTTTAGAGTTTTAAGAACGTGGGTCTCTTCATTTTTTTTCCTATAAATACCAACTTCGGGGGAGTTGTTTTGCAAGACTTTAGAAGACGTTTTTTAGAGTCCAAATACCTCTAGTCTTCATATTTTTTGAGCCCCAAGACTCATGTTTTGATTCACACAATTACCAAACATTTGTGAATCTTTTTGGTAACCCAAGAACACAACTTTTTAGTTTGTTCAAACCTTTGTGGAGAGATCTTTGCAACCGAGGGCTGCGTGTCATTGCTGAGGGAGTCTCTACAAAGTTTTATGGCTACGTGTCATTTAGGAGTGTTGCGGTTCTTCCTTTGTTGATTGGATTGAGGTTCATGTGGGTTCGCTGCGTGTGGATTCATTGCTGACGACACCGACCGATGCCTGCGGGTATTCGTGTGTCACTGTAATTCATTGTAATCTGTGTAAGTTGCAATTTACTTATTATAGTGAAATAAAAGGTTTTGCCCTGCGGGGATTTTTCCTTAAACTTGTTTCGCATACTTAATTCGTTTATGGGTTGACACACGCACCGTAGATGGATGTTTAGGGGCTGAATTTATTTGATTTAAAAGTAGACTCTAATTAAATAAGGGTTACTTGAAAACTTACGAAATTTAATTTAAATCACTATTACACGCGTTTTCAGGCATAGAGATGGATGTATTGATATGTTGAGATGTTAATATAGTACTTTTACTATATAGAGATGTAGTACATTCACTGAGTTTTTAAACTCATGATTTTATATGTTTACATTTTCAGGTTTTGAAGCTGCCACTGCCAGGTCTAGGAGGTTGGGTGAATAGTAGTAGGGTCTCGTCAGTTCTGTTTTATACATTGTACTAGTTGTAATTAAGTTAAATGGTATGGGAGTTTTGTTTAAATTATGTCTCCTTAAAACGATTGGATTTTTAGTATTCCGCATTTTAACCTTGAAGTTGTTTAATGTGTATTACAAAATAAATAAATAAATAATGAGTGTGGTTTGTGATCTATTTAGTTAAATATATCCTAATGGGGTTAGGGTGTGTCAACTTGGTATCAGAGCTTTTGGTTTTTATATTCTAGGGTTAGAGAGTCTAGATGTGGCAGTGGCAGAAATAGTGTGGTGTGGGTCATTTATATTAACTTTTAAGAAATACTAACCATTATGTTAGATATAAATGTTGCATTCTTGTTTCTGCAATTGTGGTTTATGACAGATAGTGAGATATGGAAGGAGCAAATTTTCATGACAGGGTGGATGAGGAGTCTTCAAATATAGTAAACCAATAAAATACAAATAATGTAGAGGGGGTTCCTGAACAACTTATAGATATGCAGAAAATGGCTCGTGCCATGATTTTAATGGCAGAACAACAAAACATGTTTATGACGCAAATAGCAGAACAACAAGCCAAGTACTTGGAGGAGCAGACTTTGAACATAAGAGAAAGGGAAATACAACGAGAGGAGAAGAATACTCTGTATGAGAAGTTTATCAAATTGACCCCCCAGCATTCTCAGGTTCTGTAGATCCTTTAGAAGTTGAGGCTTGGGTTAGAGGCACATAAACTATCTTCAAGGTGATGAATGTACCTGGCGCACAGAAGGTAATTTTGGCAACTTTCATATTAAAGGGCAAAGCTAAATATTGGTGGGAGTCTTCCAAACATTTGTTGCTTACTCCGGAGGGAGGTGAGGTAATTACTTGGGATTCCTTTATTAAATTCTTATATGAAAAGTATTTTCCTCGAATGTATCGAAAGCAAAAAGAGAGAGATTTTTTATCATTACCTCAGGGTAATATGTCGGTCAGGGAGTATGAAACTAAATTTATATCTTTGTCTAGATTTTCATTACATTTCTTACAAAATGAGGAGGACAAGTGCACCAGATTTCAGGATGGGTTGAATTTGATTATCAAGTCTAGAATCACTGCACTTGAAATGGTAGATTATACTTATTTAGTTAACAAAGCTATGATGGTTGAAGGAGATGTTAATGATGCAATAAAGAATAGGGAAAAAAGGGTAACGAGGAGTAGATTTGATCAATCTCAGCAAAAGGAAGGCAATGTAGAATACTCAAAACAGGGGATTCAAAGATTTCTGCGAAGTAGAGGGACTGAAAATTATGTTCAAAATAGGACACCAATAGTTTTAGGGGTGCGGGATCTATGGGCCAACTGAATAGACAATAGGAGAATGACAATGGATAGTCTAAGTCTGTTACTGAAGCACCTTATACCTTTGACTTGCTTAAGTCTATACTGTATAAGTGTTCAACTAGTTTGGAAATAGTGATAAAATTGGTTGTCCATCCTAGAATCCAAAAAGCCTCAGAACTTATCTCTCTAATCCTCTTCAATGATCTATGAAGGTATAAATTGAATCACACCACACACAATTAGAAGTGCATACATGTGTTCATATTGCTTAAAATTGAGTGTGTGTTTAATTCCCCTTGAATTGGAGCTTTAATAATTTTTTGGGAATTTTTAAATATTTTTTAAACATTTTTAAACATTTTTTTAATAAATGTTTTCATTAATAAAATGTGGTTATAAAATTTGTGGGGTTAATATTCTATTTTGGAAACTTCAGTTTTCATTGCATTGTTTGGTTGGGTAGAATATAAAAGCGCTAGAGACTTCAGGGTGATGCTTTGTAATTAGTTTGACGCGCGTTTGAACTCCAATCACACGCCTACACATGTCATCCTCCTGATGCTTCAATTTGTGTTTCTTATGTGAGAGGAGTGCCTGGTGCATTGCTGAACGTTGGATCATTCCTTATCGAGGGTCTGCATGTGTTCTTAGTTAATCCCGGTGCTATCCATATGAACCAATCACAATCATTTTTAATCACCGCTGATTTATAACCTTTGGATCAAGTCAAAGTTTGCAAGACTTGATCTCAGCCCTTGATTTCCCTCGAACATCCAGAACCTTCCCTCAGCCCTATAAATACCCTCCACTTCTCAGCCTTAGAAGACTTTTGGGCATTCGTCTTTCTGAGAGAAAAAAAATAAGAGAGAAGTGAGAGAAGAGAGAAAAGAAAAGAGATAAGAGAGAGAAAGGAAACTCTGTTAGCCCAAAACCAAACCCTAACCCTAAACACTTCATTTTTCTGAAACAAACCTTCGTATACACTTAACCCCAAACACAACCTTGAGTGTTTGAGAGAGAGAGAGTGGTTTGTTCACGTGAAGCTATAACCTCTTTGTCCTTGATCTTGTTCACAACTTAAACATTCGTGTGAAGATCTTGTTTATTTTTCATAGAAACTTTAGATCTACATTCTGCATGTTACATTTTCACTAGATCTGCATATTTTCTACTTGGTTTAA
Organism: Sambucus nigra; assembly: GCA_949130495.1. Classification (NCBI taxonomy): domain Eukaryota; kingdom Viridiplantae; phylum Streptophyta; class Magnoliopsida; order Dipsacales; family Adoxaceae; genus Sambucus; species Sambucus nigra. The sequence goes on along the minus strand of OX422207.1, from coordinate 63,665,299 downwards.
GAAAATCTTTACTGATTTAGTTTTGAAAATGTTTTATGGTTTCTGTTTTTACAAAACTTAACCTTGACCTAGTTGGATTCACACTTGGAGATTTTCAATCTCACAAATGTTTTCAAAAAGAGATTGATTAAGATCTTGACCGATTTTGAAGCGAGATATCCGTGGAATCTGGGTTATATTAAAGGTCAAACAGGTTTTTAGTTTTGTAAGAAAGAAAGAAAACAAAATCACTGCATATAGACTTTATATGTAATTTTTATAGGACTGTCTGTAAATCTAAGCGTGTGTGAGTTCATGCATGTGAATAGGAATCACTTCACAAACACTTAACACACTACTACACTGGAAGTGTTGTGTATAAGATCAAAGATCATTGAGTCGACGTAAGGAAGCTAAAGCAAAGGAAGTTATCAAACTGGAAGAACTTCATCAACAAATCAGATCTATGAGAAGTTAGAAGGACACCAAGTGGGGTATATTCCTAAACTTAGAATAGGTTGATTTGTGTGCTTGCATGTTGTATTGTTTGTAACTATTATTTGTTATTAGTGGATTTTTTTTACTTTTGTGACTTAGAAGTCACCGTGGATGTTTCCTCTGTTGGGAGAGGTTTTACCACGTTAAAAACTGTGTGTTGATTATCTTCATCTACTCATCTCATTCTATAAGTGTGCTGAATTTTTGAAACTGCCTTAGTTTTAAAACTGATTACACAATCTTAATTACTCTCGTACATAAGTTTCTTTGTAAACACATCTTGTTTATAATTTTTATTTTCAAAAGAAAAGGGTTTCTCCAACAAACTTTCGGAGTTGCTTATACAGTTTAATCTTGTATTAAACGGCATTAGCGACGTTTTTTAGTTACATGCTATTTTTGCAAAGCTAAGGGCCATATCAGTCCAGATTGTCCCAAGTTAAAGGGGGTAGAGTGTTATCACTGTCATCAAATTGGTCACACCAAAAAGAACTGTCCTATGCTACTGGGAGGGATTCAATCAGCTACTACTAGTCGAGGTTCATCAGCTGGAGTCGTAGGGAGGGGAGGAGGTAGAGGACAGGCTAGTGGTTATAGACCTCCGGGAAGAATATTTGCTATGACTTTACAGGATGCTCAGGCTACTCCAGAGGCGGTGACATGTACATTTTTTGTCATGAACAAACATGCTTACGTGCTTATTGATCCATGTTCTACTCATTCATTTGTATCACTATCATTTACCATGCATTTGGGTAGACCACGTTCTTATCTAGATTGTGGTTTATATATTTCTACACTTATGGGGGATGTGATGTTAGTGGAGGGTGTGTACAAAAATTATGTATTTTATGTGGGGGAGAGGGAGTTGACCATTGATTTAATTCCACTAGATATTCGAGATTTTGATATTATCTTGGGTATGGACTGGTTATCTTCCTACCATGCATCGATTGACTGTTTTCTCAAGGAGGTTACATTTAATATGCCGGGGGAGGAAGAATTCAAATTTACTGGGGAAAGAAATGTGGTTCCAAATTGTCTTATTTTTGCCCTTCGGGAGAGAAAATTGTTAAATAAGGATTGTCAAGACTTTTTAGCACATATTGTGGATACAAACAGGGAATTGCTAAAATTAAAAGATATCCCAGTAGTTAAGGATTTAGCAGATGTGTTCCCAGATGAATTACTAGGGTTGCCACCTAGCAGAGAGGTAGAGTTTACTATTGATTTAGTGCCTGGTACAACTCCAGTTTCTATTTTTCCATATAGAATGGCACCTATGGAGCTAAAGGAGTTAAAGGTTCAACTACAAGATTTGCTAGATCGAGGTTTTATTCGACCCAGTGTATCACCATGGGGTGCTCCAGTATTATTTGTGAAAAAGAAAGACGGCACCATGCGACTTTGCACTGATTATCGAAAGTTGAACATGGTAACTATTCGAAATAAATATCCATTGCCTCATATTGATGGTTTGTTTGATCAATTACAGGGTGCTAAAGTGTTTTCAAAAATTGATTTGAGATCGGGTTATCATCAATTAAGGGTGAGATGTTGTGACATTTCTAAGACAACTTTTCGTTCTCGTTATGGTCATTATGAATATTTGGTAATGCCATTTGGGTTAACAAATGCTCCTGCAGTGTTTATAGATTTAATGAATCAGGTATTTCATACTTTCATAGATTCGTTTGTGATTGTCTTTATCGATGATGTTTTGATATACTCACCTAGCTAAGAGGAACATGAGAAGCATTTAAGAGTTGTATTGCAAGTTTTGCGAGATAGTCAATTATTTGCTAGGTTTAGAAAATGTGAGTTTTTGTTAAATCAGGTAGTATTTCTGGGGCATGTTGTTTTGGGAGATGGAATTTAAGTTGACCCTAAGAAGGCAGAGGCAATTGTGCAATGGGAAAGACCAAGAAATGTAACGGAGATAAGGAGTTTTCTAGGATTAACTGGATATTATAGAAGATTCATAAAGGGGGTTTCATCTATAGCCTTACAGTTGACTAAATTAACCCGAAAGGAAGTGAAATTTGTGTGGAGTGATGAATGTCAGCACAACTTTGAAAAGTTGAAAAATAGATTAGTATCAGCTCCAGTTCTCACTGTTCCATCCAGTGGAGAAGGTTTTGTAATTTATACTGACGCTTCACATCAGGGTCTGGGTTGTGTTTTCATGCAACATGGAAAGGTAATTTCTTATGCATCTAGACAGTTAAAGACGCATGAACGTAATTATACTACACACGATTTAGAACTTGCGACTATTGTTTTTGCCTTAAAATTATGGAGACATCATTTATATGGAGAGACGTGTGAAATTTTCACTAACCATTAAAGTTTAAAGTATTTATTTACACAGAGAGACTTGAATTTGAGACAGGCATTGGATAGAGCTGATTAAAGACTATGACTGTACCATTCATCATTATCCTGGTAAGGCTAATGTAGTAGCAGATGCTTTGAGTCAAAAATCATCGGGGATTCTAGGTTGCATACAGTGTGCGCGTGTGGGAAATATCCTTGACTTGGCATCGATGGGTATTAAATTAAGGTTTTCAAAAAGGGGAGGCTTATTAGCACATGTCACAGTGAGACCTTTATTGGCAGAACGCATAAGAAATTTACAGGTCAGTGATCCATTCCTTGAGAAGAAGAAACGAGATGCCCTGGATGGTAAAGAGAGTGATTTTGTGATTAAGAATGATGAATTGTTGTGTTATAATAATAGGATTTGTGTACCGAATGATCCACCCTTAAAGAAGGATATATTAGAAGAGGCACATAGTTATATTTACTCTATGCATCCGGGAGGTACCAAAATATGCAGAGATTTAAAAGAGTAGTACTGGTGGAACAATATGAAATGTGAGATTGCAGAATTTGTAGCTAAATATTTAGTATGTCAGCAAGTGAAAGCGAAGCATCAGAAGCCGGTAGGATTATTACAGTCATTGTCTATTCTGGAATGGAAGTGGGAGCACATAATGATGGATTTTGTTGTATGATTACCATGACCACCGAAGGGGAATGATTTTATTTGGGTGATTATAGACCGATTGACGAAGTCGACCCATTTTCCACCAGTTAAGACCACCTACACTGTTGAGAAGTATGCACGTATGTATGTTGATGAGATTATACATTTACATGGGGCACCAGTGTCAATTGTATCAGATAGAGATCCAACGTTCACTTCTAAGTTTTGGCCTCATTTACAGAATGCCATGGGCACAATTTTGAAGTTCAGCACCGCATTTCATCCACAAACCGATGGGGAATCTGAAAGGACGATTCAAATATTAGAAGACATGTTATGAGCTTGTGTATTTGACTTCAAGGGTAGTTGGGATGATCATTTGCCATTGATGGAATTCTCGTATAATAATAGTTATCAGTCCACCATTGGTATGAAGCTTTATATGGGAGGAGATGTAGAACGCCTTTGTGTTGGGATGAAGTAGGTGAAAGGAAACTTTTGGGTCCTGAATTGATAAATATGATAACAAAAAAGATTAAAATGATTCGGGAATGGATAAAGATAGCACAAAGCAGACATAAATTTTGATAAAAGGAAGTATCCATTGGAATTTCAGAAGGGAGATTTTGTATTCTTACGTATTTCACCTTGGAAAGGCGTCATGAGATTTGGGAAAAAGGGAAAACTAAGTCCAAAATACATTGGACCATATGAAGTGCTCGAAAGAATTGGGATCCTGGCATATAGATTAGGTTTACCTCCAGATTTATCCCGTTTACATGATGTATTTCACGTATCAATTCTTCGTAAGTATTTGGCAGATCCATCTCATTAATTAAAAACACAACCTATTGAACGAAAGGAAAACTTGTCGTACATCGAGGAACCAATGGAAATTATTGATCGTAAGGCACAAGTATTGAGAAATAAAGTTATTCCCTTAGTTAAAGTTATGTGGATGAGCCATGGAATTAAAGAAACAACTTGGGAAACGGAGGATAGCATGAAGAAACAGTATCCCCATTTGTTTGGTAAGTGACTTTTATATTAAATTTCGGGGACGAAATTTTCTAGGGGGGGAAGTTGTGACAACCCGGATATAATTATGATAAATTATATTTAAATCATGCCTATCTTATGTGACATGAATAATGTGTTATTACTATATCTAATGTTAAGTGATTATGTTTAGTCTAATCCTACTTTCATAAATCGTGAAATGTCGAGTTATGTACGAACACAAAATTTTGTTATTTTCGATAGAAATGTCCATGTTTAAGACTAGTTTTGAGCTTTAAAAAATAACAATTGACTTGAGGTAAAAACTAGATAGTTGTAGAAATGTGAGTTAGGGTTGTAACAAAACAAACGGTGCATCAAACGGATGTCCGAGTAAGAAGTTAGGCCGAATTTACGAACAAGGGGAAAATCTGTCCATTCCCTTAAGTGGTAAATTGTCTTTTAGTAAACAAAATGTTTTAATTTGATTTGTTGACACGGGAGGAAGCCTTGGCCGACTTAAACCTCTCCCTTTAACTTATTTCTTCAGTAAATATAACCCTAGGTCCAATTTTGAGAGATTTAATCTTAAGGAAAGAGAAAGTAGAAGTTTAAGGAAGAAATATTACAAGAAAAGCTAGGAAAATTCCAAGAAAATCCTTAAAGTGTTTCCAAGGTATAAGTTTGTGATTACAATTATTTTAATCCTATAATATAATTATTTCAAAGTATATAAATTGTGAACTAGGGATTAAAATTCCATCACCCTTTGTGATAATATGTATTGGTTCATAAGTGAGATAAGTGGGGTTTATTAGACCTGGCAAAATGAGCCACGACACAAAATTATAAGTTAATGGGTTTAGTCTTATAGGGTTTGGGTCATTAACGGGTTAACATGGTACATCCGTTATCATAATGGGTCGTGTTTGGGTTTGTACTCTTACACGATTAAACCCGTTTATACCCATTATCACCCGTTAGTGGGAACGGGTTTTATTGGGTGGTGTGACCCGAACTAATATTACACCCATGAAGACTAACGGGTATTAACGGTTACTAACGGGTATTAATGGGTATTAACGGGTACAAACGGGTATTAAAGGGTAATATAGGGTCACCCAACCTATTACCCGTTTAGACCCATTAATATTAACGGGTGTTAACGGTTCGGGTCGTGTACCCGTTGATGTTAACGGGTCGTGCTTGGGTATTATCATTAGACCCGTTAGTCTTAACGGGTCATATACGGGTTAAGGGTGTTTTCACCCGTTAACCCGTTAACACGACCCGTTGACATGTCTAGGGTTTATAGGTCATATTGCTTTGTATTGAAACCCCTTGTATTGAAACTTGCATATCTCTTTGTGTGATTACTGGAATTGAGAAATTCCAATTGGATATTAAATTAGACTCATAAATTCATATCATTTTCGAGAATTAAAATTTAACTCCTTGTGGTTAGTCCTTATTGATGGTTGCAAGTTGGTATATAGTTGCTATTTGTATATTTCATTTTGGTATTCCCCGAGTTTGGTCAAGCTTTTGAGATAGAAAATGAAGTCAAAAAATTATGAAACTTTAATTTTGTACTATTCAGTATGTGTACTAAAAATTGGTTGAAAATCATGGAAAGTTATATCTGGGAAAAATTATGAAAATTCTTGGAAGTTGAAGGAACAATAGAGGAGCTTGTAGGGCAGATTTCTTATGTTGTAGAGAAATGGTCATAACTTTCTCTAGGAAGCTTGAAAAATTACACCGTCACTTGTAATGAAAAGCATATTCCGATATGTTTTCATATTGATAAGCTTGGACACCTGTATGTGTACAATTTATGAATATGATATGGTTATGTATGGAGGACAATAATTTGAGGCTATACTGGATACCCCATGAAAGAATGTTTTTATCTGCTCTTTCCCAAGGGTATTTTGAGTACATGTTTCATATGTATATACATTGAGAAGTATATGTTTATGTTTACTTGATTTTAGTTATAAATTCCCTATGAGGTATTTTCTATGGTTGAATGTTCATAACCTTATCAACATATATACTATTGTTTCATCTTTACATATGTTTAATGGAATGTGACTTGAATAGAATTATATTGTTGTTGTATAGATATTTAAAGTTACATATATATGTTAAGATAGTACTTATGATTGATATTAAGTACTCATTTAGTTGGATTAACAGGTGTAAGGTCAATTCAACCCAGTTCAGCTCCACCGGAATGAAACGTGAATACATAGTTAACAACCTAATGTGAGTGTACTTACTGAGTTGATTATGGATATAATGTGTATGTATTATATATTGAGATGATATCGATTATTAAAAGTTATGAGATGTTGAGATGTAATGGCTTATTAAAAGTCAAGAGATGTTGAGATGCCGTGGCTTTATAAAAGTCAAGATATGTTGAGTTGCTATGCAATTCAGGAGATGTTAGGTTATTAAAACCTATGGATATGATTATTGCCTACGGGCAGGAGATGTGGGGTTTATTAACTCCAGATATTTATATGGCTAAATTTGGCATAGAGATGTATATATTGATATGTTAAGATGTTAATATAGTACTTTTACTATATAGAGATGTAGTACATTCACAGAGTTTTAAAACTCATGGTTTTATATGTTTACATTTTCAGGTTTTGAAGCTGCCACTGCCAGGTCTAGGAGGTTGGGTGAATAGTAGTAGGGTCTCATCAGTTCTGTTTTATACATTGTACTAGTTGCAATTAAGTTAAATGGTATGGGAGTTTTATTTAAATTATGTCTCCTTAAAACGATTGGATTTTTAGTATTTTGCATTTTAACCTTGAAGTTGTTTTAATGTGCATTACAAAATAAAGAAATAAATAATGAGTGTGGTTTGTGAACTATTTATTTAAATATATCCTAACGGGGTTAGGGTGTGTCAACTTGGTATCAGAGATTTTGGTTTTTATATTCTGGGGTTAGAGAGTCTAGATGTGGCAGTGGAAGAAATAGTGTGGTGTGGGTCATTTATATTAACTTATGAGAAATACTAACCATTATGTTAGATATAAATGTTGCATTCTTGAATCTGTAATTGTGGTTTATGACAGATAGTGAGATATGGAGGGAACAAATATTCATGAGAGGGTGGATGAGGAGTCTTCAAATACAGTAAACCAATAAAATCCCAATAATGTAGAGGGGCCTCTTGAACAACTTACAGATATGCAGAAAATGGCTCGTGACATGACTTTAATGGCAGAAGAACAAAACATGTTTATGACGCAAATAGCAGAACAACAAGCCAAGTACTTGGAGGAGCAGACTTTGGCCAGAAGAGAAAGGGAAATACAACGAGAGGAGAAGAATACCTATACAAGAAGTTTATCAAATTGACCCCCCCAGCATTCTCAGGTTCTGTAGATCCTTTAGAAGTTGAAGCTTGGGTTAGAGACACAAAAACTATCTTCGGGGTGATGAATGTACCTGGCGCGCAGAAGGTAGTTTTGGCTACTTTCATGTTAAAGGGCGAAGCTAAATATTGGTGGGAGTCTTCCGAACATATATTGCTTACTCCGGAGGGAGGTGAGGTAATTACTTGGGATTCCTTTATTAAGGTCTTATATGAAAAGTATTTTCCTCGCATGTATCGAAAGCAAAAAGTGAGAATTTTTATCATTGACTCAGGGGAATATGTCGGCCAGGGAGTATGAAACTAAAGTTATGTCTTTGTCGCGATTTTCATTACGTTTCTTACACAATGAGGAGGACAAATGCACCAGATTTCAGGATGGGTTGAATTTGGTTATCAAGTCTAGACTCACTGCACTTGAAATGGTAGACTATACTTCTTTAGTTAACAAAGCTATGATGGTTGAAGGAGATGTTAATGATGCAATAAAGAATAGGGAATAAAGGGTAAAGAGGAGTAGATTTGATCCGTCTCAACAAAAGGAAGGCAATGTAGAATACTCAAAACAGGGGATTCAAAGATTTCAGCGCGGTAGAGGGACTGGAAATTATGTTCAGAATAGGACACCATGCAGTTTTAAGGGTACATGATTGATGGGCCAACATAATAGATAACCGGAGAATGCCAATCGGCAGTCTAAGCCTGTTACATGCTATTTTTGTAAAGCATGTATTACAAAATATATAAATAAATAATGAGTGTGGTTTGTGAACTATTTAGTTAAATATATCCTAATGGGGTTCGGGTGTGTCAAATTTAGTCGAATGAGTTGTTGATAAAATGTGTAGACCTATCGAGTGCAAAATAAATTTTATAAGTAGTAATCGGCCAGCTTAGTTAATAGCTAAAAAATTCCAGTCTTGTATCCGGTTCACATACTTATAAATGATATCGTGAACTAGCATGTTTTTTTTTTCTTCCAACAAAAAGCGGAGTACGCAGATATACCAATGGAAGAGAAGACTGTCGAAATTCGAACCTGTTGAGAAGTCATCTGCGCTGTCGCAAAGGGCAGTGCCTAGAGAACAAAATACAACTTTTAGAGGTATTAATCTTTTGACCTGATTGACTTTCAAAATTAGTTAGAAACTCTATGAACTTCCTGAAGGATTTAACATTGCCATTGAGGAAAAAAATAATGTCATCTGCAAATGAGAGCGACGATACTTCCGGACAACCATTGGGTATAGAGAAATGATCAATAGACCCTTGAATCATACGATTGTGAATACCTCGATTTTAGACTTCAGCTGCTATAACAAATAAGGCTGGAGAAAAGGGGTCACCTTAGCGCACTCCACGACCAGATTTAAAGAATTCGCAAGCTTTACCATTGAGAATGATTGAATACCAGCAGTTAGAGAGAACCCGCCAAATCATATCAATCCAAATTTATGAAAATCCATAAGCCCGGTGCACTTTGAGAAGAAATATCCACGATATTCTATCATATGCTTTCACCATGTCCAATTTAACCACCACATTTGATCCTCTTGATTTTTTATTGAGTTAAGAAATAATTCTTGAGCTAGAAGAATATTGTCCGAAATGGATCGTCCTTTGATAAAACCTACTTGGGATGGAGAAATAATTTTTGGGAGCAAAGAACCAATACGGTTAGCTAAAATCTTTGAAATAATTTTATTAGAAAAATTACAAAGACTAATGGGTCTCAAATCAGAGCAAGTTTTTGTTTTTTCCACTTTAGGAATAAGGACTATATTAGTGGAAGACCAACTTCTTAGAATATATTTGCCAACAAAAAAGGATTGAATAGCATTAACAATATCTTTAGCAATGATATTCCAACAAGTTTGATAAAAATACATATTAAAGCCATCCGGTCCCTCCACACTATCTTTATCCATTAGAAAAAAATGGACTTTTTGATTTCTTCCTCATCCGGCGCCCTGGAAAGCATAAGATTGTCCTCATAATTGATCATTTTTGGAATGTGATCAATAATCGAATCCTCCTCCTCACAAGCTGAAGAATCCCCAAGAAGAGCCTGGAAGTAGGAAATAATTTCCTCTTATACATCATTAGGCTTATTAAGTGTTACACCCCCATCATTCATAATTTGATGTATGAATAGCTTATTCCTCTTTTTCTTAACCACCAACTGATTTTTTTTGAATTGAGATCCCCTTCTTCGACCCATTTAACATGAGCCTTTTGCTTCCAAAAAATTTCTTCAAATTTAAGCTCCTTATTATACTGCGCTTTGGCAAAATGCCAAGCTTCCCGATTTAGATGAGAATGGGTCAGTATCGTATAATTATTCCTTTAATACAACTTCATCTTCTGCTTTTTGGACCCGACAAAAACTATTTGGAAACACATTTTTATTCCAACTCTTGAGAGAATCTTTCATATTCCTCTATTTAGTAGAGAAAATCTCCATGGGGTTTCCAGAACATTCACAATTCCAAGCTTTATCAACTACCTCCAAAAAAGAATGATGAGTAACCCACATATTCTTAAATCTAAATGGTTTAGGAACTGGGTCAGAATAAAATTTTAATTTAAGAACTAGAGGAGCGTGATCAAAATTAGTACGATGAAGATACTCAACCGAAGAAGAAAATTGATTATTAAATATGCCATCATTACCCAAGACACGATTAAGACGAGCCCATATTCTAGAGTCCCCATCTCTATTATTGCACCAGGTAAAGTTTAAGCCTGAGAAAGGAATCTCCTATAATCCTACTTGGATCATAGTAGAATTAAAATCAATAATAGCCTGACTATAAACCACATTGCTCCCCAATTTTTACTGTTGATTAGCCACAATATTAAAGTCTCCCCCAATAATCCAAGACTCATATCTAAGAGCAGCTATAGAAATAATTTCATCCCAAAGAAATTTTCTATCTGTTTTATTGCATTTGGCATATACACATGAAATCAGATAAGATTTATGAGAATTTGGGAAAGTAGCTTAAATGGTCAAAGCTTAATCCATGTCTCTAACAACATCCATAATACAGTTAAGATTCCACAATATCCAGATTTTACCCCCATATAAGACACATGCCCAGAAAACCCAAATTAGTGCGAAAGAGAAATAAGATTGACTTCATTAATTTTTGGCTCCTGAATAGCAACCATGCAATATATTACATTTATAGATAATCCTCTTAAGTCTTCTGATTGAAGCATTATTCCCCATACCTCTGATATTCTAAAAAAGGAGACCAATCATAAGGATAAGTTAAGAAATTGAGCTTGAGTTTTTTTAGTAGCAGACCTGATTTTAATAACTGAAACTGGAGTCTTTTTATTCTTATTTTTTTCCTCTTGGCTATTACATCAGTAGATACCTCCATTTGAACATTTTCTTTATCCTTCAGATCAACAGATTCCAGCTGGTTTGAAGAAATCCCAAGCCAAGGATATTTTTGTTGTAACTGTTTAGAGAATACACAAAAATCATCGATAGAAATTTATAAACAATTAGAGGATTTTATATCATCCATAGTACTCCACAGTGGTATTAAGCTTGCATGAGAATTTTTGGGAAGAAGTTCATTATCCGACTTAGCGGGTTAATGATAACATTGTGGTACATATGAAGTGATAGCTACAGGAATGACAAACTCACCCTCTTCTACGTTAGTATCCTCTATAAGAACATCAAATGAGTTATGGATCGGTAGTTCTTCATCATTATCAAACTTAGGCACAAGTTCCACAATATTTGGGGGTATGTGTGATGAAGCAAATAAAATAGCTCCTATTGCTGACGAGGAAGCTAATCCATGAGGGGTCATATTGACGGGCCCAACTACCTTCTCAACATTTTTAGGGTAGTCGTTTGAATTAATCTAGCACTTACCTTTGTGTTTGTTATCATAGTTTGAAACCACCTGGTTTTTAGGAGCATTAGTCAGCAAAGTATCTTTAATGACAACTCCAGTTTGAATATTCCTTTTTTCTTGCCAAATCGTTACAACCTTGTTTGACTTCAACGTATCCTTCTCACATGCCTTTTGTGAATTACCGATCAAAATATTTTGTGGAGTATTGATGGCTGGTTTAGGGTTACACTCAATCCATGTTATTACACCTTCATAATTGCTTGTCAGATGTCCAATTTGCATGCAAGAACCGCAAAAGATAGGCACATTCTCGTAAATTATTTTCTCCCAGAAACCTTTAGCTCTATTAACAATCCATATATGAGGAGGTAGAGTTTTTAAAGCATCAATCTCAACACAGACACGGTCTTGACTAGGCCCAGTGACTGCAGATGTAGACTCATCCATTTTCAAAGGGGTTCCAATCCTCTGACATATAGTAAATAAAGCCGGTTTAGTAAAAAGGTGAACTGGTAGATATGGAAGAGAAACCCAGACTAGAAAAATTGGACATTCATAGCCAGGAATGAAATTTGGTGACGACTTCATCACTTTCATAGGAACCTTAAATATATATAATTGTTAATGAAGCCATAACTGTAAGAAATCTTCTTCACAAAACAACCTAATCAAAATATGTTGATCATCATGCAAACCAATGGTAAAGGATGCTTTCAATTAGAAACCAATAAAAGCCTTACGAATTGACTCCATAGATGGTCTACCAAGATTGAATCTACCAATAAGAGAAAATTTGCCGGGAATAGCAAGTTATGCTGTTTTTTCACATGAGAACTCAATAAAAGGTTCTTCTTTGAATGAAGTTAAATGTTTAGGAGATAGAGGAATCGAAGATGAAGATGGGGAGAATAAGGATGAGAAGCTTTTGGCCATATTTCGATCATTATCCGGAGGTTTAAGGGTTGGTGGATCAGGCGCCATGCAGATGCAGAGACGGCCTGGAGAGAGAGAGAGAAGCCTATGTGCATCATGATATATTCTTGCTAGTTGTATGTTTATTTGTCATTTTTTAGTCTTTGCTTCATTATATAAAAATTGTGCTAGAATTATGATATGTGTATTTTTTTTGTATTTTATTTTATTTTGTTTAGTCTCTTTGAAAAATATAAAAGATTTTTTTTTGTTTTCTTTTGAGTTAATTTTTTGTGTTTGGTTAAAAATTTGAAAAACTCAAAAAGATTTTCTATTTTTGTGTATTTTAGTTTTACACATTTTGTGTGTCATATACTTGTGTTTGAATCCAATATCATTTTCGCTTCCATGTGGCTAGAACTTTTCATTAAGATTTTTAATACTTAAAGTGTTCTTTATCATGCTTGCGTTGGGTAGTTTGACTTTGGCTTACTTAATGGATTCTCTTTTTATATGCCTCGATTCACACATGCACGAGCTAATTTAAAATTTAACTTGACATATATATTTAAGCTAAGTGATATGTTTTCCTATCAATTTAGTCATCTACATGTTGCTATGACTATGAAGGATTTGTGCATGTAATAACCGTTTCCCGGATTAAAAAAAAATTATCTGGTGCGGTTGTTTATCAATGGAATCGGGTTGCAAAAGGTAAAATTACTTTGTGTAAAAAGTCACCATTGAATTTTGGACAAAAAAAAATTGTGGCATAAAAAATTAGCCAAGGCCTTCATTGTTTAGTTGGTATGTTCATAAAGAAATGAAAAGAAAAAGAATATTATTGAGGAATTTTGGTTGGATATATCAACAGGTTTGCACAATGACTTTGTATCATAGTTATGCTATTCTTTTCATGACTCTATTGGTTTGTAGAATCATCGATATTCTAGGCTTATGTGCATTGTGTATGTTTATTCCATGAGTTCACTTTATATTATCACATGAGGTTATATTCAAGTCAGATAAAGTTTTGCAATCAAATGAGAACTCCGTGAACATGTTTAAGTGATTGGGTCTATATTTCTTTAGTCTCTAGTTCACACCCCTTCACTTCCGTTTACCACATGTATTTAAATACATTTTTGTCATATGGGTGTAGAAAGCTTAATGTATTTTGTGTAATGTGGTGTTAATATCTATGTATATGTGCGTGTGCATTAGTGGTATATTTATGGTATTTTTTTTCTTAAGTCTTTGCCTTCCTAGCTACACCATGAATGCTTTGAATTCAAAATTGACATCTATCTTGTTGCAAATTTTGTTTGATATCCCATGCTTATCATAATACACAACAAGTGGTATCTTTTGCCATCGCATCATAGGTGATATTTATTAATCTTTGTATGGATTAGTTGTACTTCATTAATGCCATATGTTTAAACTCTCTTGTCACTTTATGCACCATAGCACGTTTAACTTGTTTTTTACTTATTACATATATCTTGTTTATTTTAGGAGGAGTATTTGATTTAATTAGGGGAGAAATAATTATTTTATTCTTGACCTTTGACTATTCCTCAACAAAAAGGGAGAGAAATGGTATCAAAACCTTTAGTTTAGGAGATCTAACCCAGGGGGGAGCACTATCTTCTTAGGTAGATCATGTTAGATAAAAGGGGAGGATTAATTCAGGGGGAGAATTTAATTTAATTTATTTTTTGCATTTAATGTTTTGATATTCCCTATGCGTTTAATAGTGTGTAGGAATTTATTTCTAGCGGCAAATTGGTTAAAGCGGCAAAGCATCCTTGAGTCGAGTCAAGCGTCTATTTTTATTTTATTTTTAGGTGGAATTGTGTCTAGGCGTGCTTGATGGCCCATAGGATTTTTGGTTTGGTTTGGTTTTGTCCCGAAATAGCCAAAGGGGGAGATTTGTAAGGGAAAATTTCAAATCTAGTCAATTTGTAGTATTGGCTTAATTCCGGACAAAATAATTTGAGTTATAGGATAGATTGTTGTACCTCAAGCCTATGATGTTTGAAGAGTTGAAGACGATGCGACCAAGTAAAAGTGTAGATATCATTGCCAATTTCAAGTGCCTTATTTCTTGTCATCAACATTGTCTCATTTTTCAAGGTCTCCAATGGTATGAATGCATTAATATATATAGGAGATTGGAAAATTATTTGGGTGTTTCTTTTATACATTTTATCGTCAACGACTGCTTATTTTTTCTTAGAAAAACATTTCAGAACTTTTCATAAAAGTTTTTGGGCTCTAAAGGAGTTTTAGTTTTTTTTAAAAAGTCGTTCGAACGAACTTGGAATCTCATTCGAACGAAATTACCAGGTCGTTCGAATGAACTACTAACTAGAATTTTACCCGTTTTATCGTTAGAAGTTTGGTTCGATTGAAAATACGAACAAAAAGTTTTCTAAAATCTCGTTGGTTATATCCTCCGAACACTGTTGTTCGAACGACCTAAAAATGTCGTTCGAATGACATTTCAGCGGGAAAATTTTTCTGACAGTTTTTATTTTTACTTCCCACTCTCCCACTTTGTCCAGCAGCTTCTAACCACTTCGGGGATACTTTTTCCAAGAGACTTTTAGAGAGTTTTTCATGGACTTTGAGAGCAAATCACCATTTTCCTAAAATATCCGTTTTGTGTGTCGAGTTTTCATAAATTAATTCCTTCAAAAACACATGTTTACACCCATGTTTGTTTAAATCCAAGTTCATATATAAATCTTTGCTTGGAGACTGTTTGGCACCGAGTTTCTTCTCTACCCATTAAGGAGACAGTTCGGGTTCCCTCTCTAACCCCAAAAGGAGATCATTTTTTTGCGACATTCTCATACGGTGAAAGGCACCGTGTATGGGTTAACAGTAACAGTGCCCCATCGGTGGATTTTAAGATTTCGGTGGACTTCGGAGTTATCGACTAGGCGGAGGTGGATGGAAGAAGAAGCGTCGAGGCTTGAAGGGAGTCAAGTCATGTTTTATAAGTCTTTTATCTTGTATTTGTAAAACCATACTTAGTGGACTTGTAGGCAGGGCCGACCGAGATTTTTTATATTGTGGGTTTTTCTTGTACATCGTGGCGTAGTGAGTTTGTAAATTTTTTTCTTGCAAAATTCTCACTTAGATGCTTGTGTAGGTTAATGAAATAAAAATTGGTTTAAATCACAACTCATGTTTAATTTGCTGCTAATTAAGTTTGGGTCAATTTTAGTTTAATTTAATTCAAGTCGGCATTAATTTAATTTGATAATATTCATGCTTTGTTTGTTTAACTTGAATTGGATTGAATTTTGTTTAAGTCATATTTAAAATGTTTAAGTAGCTTAATTTCACTTTAAGTTTAATTTAATTTTTTATGTGTTTGATTGTGCTTTTAAAGTAGAGAATAATAAATAATTTCAGAAAAATTAAAATTTGGTATATCATTGAGCTATCTCATAAATTGAAAGTTTAAAATTTGGGGGCAGTCGCTCCATCAGAATTAGCTTCGGTGTGCAAGAATTTGTTTTTGGGAATTTTTTTTGATTTTTTCAAGAGTCTTTGAAATTTTTGATGATTTTAAATGCTTCCATATTTTTTTCATAAGAAATGTGCAATTTTTAAATTCTCTGTGATTTTTTTTTTAATTTTTAGAATTTTTTTGAGAATATTTTAGAATGTTTTTAATGAATTTTTAAATGCATGTAGAAAATTTGAAATCAGATGATTTTGTTTTATGGAAAAATGTGATTTTGATGAAATTTGAGATTTCGTGATTTTTGGGGATTTATTTTTTGAATTTTATGAGCATTTTTTTGGAAATTTTGTAAAAACTTTAAAGAGGTCTACTTCTAAGCTTCGCTGGAAGCACATTCTTCGATACCCTTGAGGCCATTATTAAGGATAGACCAGGTTTTTAGAAATTTCAGGCTACGCCGTGGCAATTTTGCTATTTTTTAGTTCTTTCCTGTTTTCTTGATGTACCTCGACATTTTTAAAAAGCAAAAACATATATACAAAGATGATTCATTTTTCATTTTAATTATCTCGAGTTAATGACTAATTCTATTTGCACTTTAATTTTCCACTGAGGGTTTTATTTTGGAAGAAAAGTAAGTAAACATATTTTTTGAGATTTTTAAATTTGTTTTGAATGCTTAAGTAATGAAAATGCCGAGGATAATCTTTTTTATAAAAAAGTTATATTTGCTAGGGATTTGTTTAGAAATGAGGAATACAAAAGGGAAAATTGGATTTCCCAAAAAGGGGGATATTGATTGGTATATCCATATGGCATGCCAAATGACACACCTACTCAAATACGTTTTATTTTTTCATCATTTATTGTAATCTTGTTGCATTCTTGGTACTTGGATTTTTTTCATAACCATTGCTAGTTTGGTTGGTCTACGGATGAGCGGATATACGAGTTGATGTCAAGTGGATCTACCTACCTCCATTGGACTATGCATGTTATGTAATTGGACGATTATCGTTGAGATAGACTTGCGGGTATTTTCTAGACTACCTTTTACCTTCCTTGGCAACTTTTGCTCCAAGTGGGTTGAGGGTAGATCTTTCTTCTATGCATAAGGCTTGAATCTCGAAGGATGTCCTTGGGCAACTTGTGGAAATATTGCAGGCCGTCTCACCGTCCGAGCCAGGTTGTAGAGGAAGCGTGGGTAGTAGTTGTGGAAGGATTTGTTTGTAAAGGTTTGCATTGAGGAAATTAGTCAAAGGTTATTTATGATAACAAAGGTTAGTTTGTTGGGAATCTTTGAGAAAATGATTTGATGTCGGTTTAGGTATGTTGGTTTGTTAGTGTAGCTTTGGAAGGGATTATGCATATTTTTGGTTTGTGTGTAGGTGTGGAATGGTTTATGTTTTTGGTAGGTGTTTGGGATTCCCATTACTGATGTTTCATGTAACAACTAAGTTTAAAAGATACTAAAATAAATGATTATTTTGTTATATCTTATTGTGCTTTATGAAGAATTTCTTACGTTTGAACTATTTATACTAATACTTAAGGCCCATATAATCCTTTTGTCCTATTAGAATAACGAAAAAGATGAGTGTCTCTTGATGGAAGAAAATAATAACATTTTGTGAAAGATAAATTACCGTGCCAAAGTTACTTTATGGGTTGCCTACATACCTCTATGGGGATAAAAACTATTTGAATTTTTTTGAAAAGACATTTAGAGAGGATCAAGTTCCACGTAGTCCTTGCAAAGGGGGAAAGGAAATATTTAAAAAAAATAATAGAATGGAGGCAAAAATTGCGTAGTGTGGCGAGAGTCGAATCAAGGGTAATTTTTCTTAGACGGTTTAAATATACTAGACGTGACATTACTTCTCCATCAAGTTCTATAAGCATAGCAATGCCACCTGATAAAATCTTCTTCTCAAGATATGGCCCATTCCAACTGGGCTTAAATTTCCCTCTAGAGTGCCAGATGGGATATACGATTTCTTTGAGAGCAAGATCGCCTTCTCGTGCACCACAGTCTTTTACTTTTCTAGTGAATGATCATGTAATGTGATAGTGATATATCTGTATGTGGTATAAAGCTTTCAGTCTCCTTTCATCTAAGAGTGCGAGTTCGTCGTAACGACTTTACTGCCAGGCAACTTATCCGACTTGACTTTCGAGCATGACTCACAGGGAGGGTAACTCCAGTTCAACAGGTAGGACTACTTCCATGCAGTAGAGTAGGGAATAGGGGTTAACCCTAGTTGGTGTTCTGATGAATGTGAAATAGCAACAAAGGGTGTAAAGGGGTCGGTTCGACCGCGCATCATTCCGATCCCGAATGAGAATGCTATGGACGTTTTTGGAATTTTTTTGCACGTGCTTCAACTTCCAGGGTAATTTGATAATTTTATGTTGCATAATTTGGAGGGTTTCAAAATACCAACATGTAGAGAATTGAATTATCTTCACGTGACTTCTGATATGCATCATTCCGAGTATGTATGAAGATTTTATGGTTGTATCTGTGCGACATGTTAGAATTGGATCAAAGTGAGAAATAGGAATGTCTAGCCATAATCGGTTCTAGCCTTTTCTGAATCATTTCGGGTATTGTTAACTTCCATAAAACTCCATTTTTAGGGTTTTTAGCTTTGTTTTATATATGTAAACTTCAGTTTAAGTGTGGGTCTTCTTTTTGTTTGTTAGCTGGTTTTTAAGATCACAATGATTTTGGGAGCTTATCTTCCTCTCTCTCATAGTGTTCATGTTTGTAAGCTAATGGGTATCATCTATTTATCTCTTTTCCTCCATTGTTAATGCTTTTTTGCTCGCTTTTTTATCTTTGTAACTCTAATCTGATTCAATACAATTAGTTTGTATTGATTTTATTTATTTTTTCATTCATTATTAGTTGTTTTAATTGCTTTATGATGTTTTGTAGCTAGTTTAAGGGTTGGGACCATTTTCCCACCATTAATGGGTTCTTGATTTGAAAATCTAGGTTTTTGTTTGAAACACTTTTAATTTAAACCTTGTGTAATAGTATTGAAATATTTTGCATTTAACTTATATTGTCATGCAACGATAGTGTCTATAGTGATTTTACAACGTTAATCCATTCGTGATCGTATTCAATTGAAAGTTTTATCTGTAATCTCCGGGTTAGGGCTCTTCATGTTTAATGTTTATGATTAATTAAACATGCTCGGTTAATTGCAATTCGAATTAATTTCCTTAATATATTTTGTTAATAAATGGTGGGAAAATGATCCTAACCTTATTTTCTTTAATTTTCATTATTTAGTTTTTATTTGTATAGTTAACTTCTTTTCCTCTTTTAAACCACAAAAATAATCTTTTATTCCCCCATTTAAGTAACTAATCAATTTCGTTCTAAAGACCTTTCCCTGTGGATTCGATCCGAACTTGCCTCTACACTCCCAAGTGTACCAAGTAATGATTTTTATTAGGCAGTAAACACCCAACGACTAAATCTTTATTTACAAAGTTTATGCCTCATAAAAATGGCGTCGTTGCTGGTAAAGTGTATTTTAGGATTTTAGTGATTTAGTACTTTGTATATTCTTTCTTTATTTTTTTCATTTAAATTTGCTTTGTGACTTGTACCTTTTTAGCTTAAAGAAACTTGAAATTTGGGTGCTCGTCGCGTGTTTGAATTGCATGTGAGATAAAATGCCTCATTCTAACTCATTCGATAGTTTTAATTGTTACGATATTTGTTATTGGGAAGCTTTGCTAGATTGGTAAGTAACTATGAGCACCCCCCCTCCCCCCCCCCCCAAAAAAAAAAGATGTTATTATTCTTGTTAGCTCGTTCAGGATTTAATGGAAAAGGAATTGAACGACCAAATCAAGAGTCATAAAGCTTGGTCTATTGAAATAAATATCTAACTTGATGAAATGATTTCTTCTTCAAAAAGCTCAATTGAGGTTGAAACTTGCATTTTACCTCCACCCATTTTAGAAAAAGAACTCATTGGGAGTGATCCTAGAACTTTCAAATTTCAACCTTTGGTTTATAATTCATATTTTTTTGTGGTTGAAAGTATTTCATTTCCTTGGTTATTCTCCCCATTCATTTGTAGTTTCTTTGATTTGATTACATTTTGTTGAAAATTTTCAAAAAATATTTTCTTTATTTTTTCCCTCTATTGGGAATTTTGTCCTTGTGTGTGATGATGATTCACATAATTTCTCGATCCAATAGATAATTATGAAATTAGTCCTCGAGTCATTGATATTATGAAAAACTTTATGAATTTAATTTTGAACCCATGAGCACGTGCACTTTTTCATACTTAATTGATTCCGTTTAAGACTTTTATAACTCGATGATCTTTTGTTGCATTGCATATACTTACACCATGTGAGAATTGCACGTTTCTTCATTTGTGAGTGTTTATACATTAATCTTTTCTTCTTGAAAATGTTAAAGTCGTCGATAATCTCACTATTCTTTTTTTGATAGTTCATTAATTGATTTCATTTTGAAACATGTTACTTAAGCATGATTTTCAAAGTTGTTTTGACTCGAGAATCACGTAAACCTTAGGAAATGATCATAAGGCTTCTTTGTTAATGAACCCATATTGAACTTGACCTCACCCAAAATATTTTCCCACTCAACCCCTTTAAGCCTAAATATAACCTTTCATTTCAAATCCCATAATCCCATAACCAACTCCACATTAGAGTTTTTAACCAATGTAACACCTTCCACACCTTTCTTTGGAGCCATAATTGGGATTTAATAATGTTTTTGTTTCATCATTGCAATTAAGAATATGAGTTGACTTTTATTACCAAGAAAAATTAAGAAAGAAAAGAAAAGAAAAAGGAAATAGAAAAATAAAAGAAAATAAATGAAAAGAAAAGGAAATAATAAATAATAAGAAGAAAGCAATTGGAAAAATTAAGAATCCCAATTTTATGTTAGATAATAATTACTTCAATGTCTTATACGTTGCTTTTTATGGAAATTATATTCCAATTTAAAAATTTCTCACAAATTTTCCATTATCCTCAGTATTCTCCCCAAAACTTTCGATTCCGTAAATATTCCATTCCTTTCATAACCTTAACCATAAACCTATATTACAACCCTTGAAAGTCCCATTTCATCTTAGGGTGAATGTGACTCAATAGTTTAAATGGTTGAAATAATCTGTTAAAGTGCGTTTCACCTCATTTAATGAGAGATATTTTTATTGAGATTATAAATTTTCATTTTATATATAACATTCGTCATTGATGACATGGGTACGACCTTGTTTCTTTTACATTAGTCATTATGGCCGCATGACCCGTGTGTGTTACAGCACATTCAGATAATTTTATTTGTTGAGTGTAATCACTTGAGATGTTTGATCTTATACGCACTTTAATATTTATTCGGATTATAAAGGTTTTTCTAAATCATAATATTTTCTCTTGCTCGGTCTTCCTCCCACATTTAAAGTTTCAATTGTGATTAAGTTATTCTAATAATGTTAGTGATTACGAACTATTGGGTAAATACTCATTTGATTTGTCAATAACTTGTTGGAATCCTTTTCGTTGTTGTTGATCTTATCTTACTGATTATTTCGGCATACTTTTGAGGAAACTTTATGTTTGTGGAGTTTATCCCCAAAATACCTCATGAGACAACACTTATCAACTAGAGCAACCTAACAGTTTAATAGCATATTGCATATGCTAAATGAAATCGCTCGCTCGTAAAAGTGGAATTTATTCTTTGCACATATTTCCTCCCCTTTTGGTATATATTGGATATCTAATTTCTTTTCACTTCATTGCTAGGGACTAGCAATGTGTAAGTTAGGTGGTGTGATTCATCCTTAATATTATATTTTATACCAATTTATTCTTGTGCATTTTAGCCCCCTCGTGTATGTTAATTCCTATAATTATTCTCTTTAACTACACAGTCTTTATTATTTATTTTATATGTTTTGCAAGGTATATTTGATCTTTTGTAGGTAGTATGGATTCATAGTGTGAAGTTGGATGCGTTTTGAGAAAGTTTCATCGTAAAATGTAAAAGGGCAATTTGATGTTTCAAACTCCATATTTTAGATGGTATAAAAGTACAAACATGTAAATCATCAAATTATCATCGCGTGGACACCGACCGTGCATCATTCCAATCCCGAATGAGGAAGTTATGGCCATTTTTGGAAACGTGTAACATGTGCTTTAACTTCAAAGGTAATTGGTAATTTCGTACTATAAAATTTGGAGGTTTTCAAAATGCCAACATGTATAACATTTATTTATCTTCGCTTGTCTTCCAACCGTGCAACATTTCGAGTCTGTATGAAGATTTTATGGTTATTTCTGTGCGATGTGTCAAAATTGAATCAAAGTGAGAAAGATGACTGCATTACCAAAATGGATTCAGGCTTTTTTCGAATCAATTCGCATAGGGTTCACTTTCGTAAAACTCTATTCTTTGGGGGTTTTAGCTTTTGTATATATATGAAAACATCATTTTAAGCGTGGGACTTCTTTTTAGTTAGTTTAGGTTTATTTTTTTAGATCAAGGTGATTTTGTCAGCTTATCTTACTCTCTTTCTCTTAGGGTTCATGTTTGTTAACTAATGGATATTATATCTTTCTCTCTCTTCATCGATTGTTAATTCTTTGTATCTTGATTTTATAGCCTTTAACTTTGATTTAATTCAATATAATTCCCTGTGGATTCGATCCTTCTTGACATTACATTCTTAAGTGTACAAGGTTATGATTTTTTGTTAGGTAGTAAACACCTAGTGACAAAACCTTTATTTACAAATTTTACACCTCATAAAACCTCATGCCCAATGAACACTTTGGGAGTGAATTTCCCAATGATGTCAATGCCCTAAATTGATAAGGGCATGGAGAAGTCATATTATACAATTCCTGAAAGGGTAAGTGCTAGAGATTATTTAATTATTGGCATTTGAAGCATCTTCTGACATAAACAACGCAAATTTGGACCATAGTGGATAAAAAAAATATCATTTTGAAACAATCTTCTTGGCAAGCATATTACTGTTCATGTGAGGTACACATTCTCCATTGTGAATTTTCTGCATTACTTCTTCAATGTTAGCCCCTGTTGTGCATTGTAAATGGGTGCTATCAAAATTTCTCTTGAATGGCACCTTGTCGCATATGATGTACTGAGCTACAAGCTTGCGAAGAGTCAAGCGGTGTTTCTTTTTATTCCCTTGAGGATACTTATCGTGTTTAAGGAAGCACTAAATATCATAATACCATAGACCAACTTCCTTTGTTCTTCTTTCATAGAGAGCTGGATGTGGTAGCATTGAGTCAGCATGGGTTGCTTATGAACTTGTAAGTGGGAAATTATTATTCCCTCAGGTATTCGACTATGGAAGCAAAAGTTGCCAATGCATTAGCAAAGTTGTTCCTTGAGCGGGAGAGGTAGTGAAATGTGACGTCTTTGAATTAGGAGGAAATATCTTCAAGGTGAACGTGAAAGGGTAAGAATTTCTCGTCTTTAACTTTCCATTTTTAGAGGACTTGTCCTATAATTAGGGCAGAATCCCTATAAACATCAAGGTATCAAATTCCTTTCTCGAGGGAAATATTTAGGCCCACAATGCATGATATATATTCAGTCATATTGTTAGTGTAAAGGAAATATAACTTGATGGTGATGGGAGTGTGAGAGTTACTAGGCGCGATAAGGAGTATATCAATGTCATATCCCTTTTTATTGGCATCTCCGTCAGAGAACGTCTTACACCAGATCTCTTTTTTATAATTACGTTGAATATCCTCATATGGGAACTCCCAAATCCATATATCGACTTCTAACATGGGATGATCAATTAGGTAATCAAAGACGTGTCTTCCTTTGATGCCTTTCTATGTGACATAGGTGATATCAAACTCGGTTAATAATAGCAGCTAACAACCCATGCGGCTTAAAAAGGAAGGCTTCTCTAGTAGATATTTTATAAGTTCCAATCAAGACACTAACTTAATGGGGAACCCCATCACGTAGTGTCGAAGTTTTTGAGTGACCCAAACTAGGGAGATGCATGCCTTCTCTAATGCGGTATAGTTCACCTCATATCCTTCCAATTTTTGATTGGCTTAGTAGATGACTCTCTCCTTGCATGATTCTTTGATTTACTGGGCCATCATATCCCCACTATAGTGTTCGTGACCGTTAAGTACAAGAAAAAGGGTAAACCAGGATGCGATGGCATGAGCACCGGAGGTTGGGTGAGGTATTACTTGATTTTGTCGAATGTTTCTTGACACGACTTGTTCCAGACTTTGATTGAATCCTTTAGGAGGAGTTTGAAGATGGGCCCGTAGATGGAAGTGAGTTGACTTATGAAAATGTTAATGTATTGTAGCTTTCCCAAGAAATTGCGAACTTCTTTCTAAGTCCGAGGTGGAAAAATTTTGAGTATTGCCTTGAATTCGATAGGTTCTTCTTTTATCCTTCTTTAGCTAACCATAAAGCTAAGGACTTTGCCCTTTATTACACTGGACATGCATTTTTGCGGGGTGTGGAGCATTTGGTAGTTTCGCAACTGTTCAATGAAGTTTCTCAAAGCAGGAATGTAACCTTCACATGTCTTGGATATGATGATCATGTCTTGGACATAGACTTTGACTTCTTTATGGATAAGGTCATGGATAATGGTTTTGTCTGCTCTTTTATATGTAGACAAAACATTTTTTTAGAGCGAAATGCATGACAATGTAGCAAAAGGTACCCCACGAGGTGGTAAAAGTTGCCTTTTTTGGTGGTCGAGATGCATCTTGATCTGATTGTACCCTATGGAACCATTGACAAATAATTTAAGGTCATGACTAGTTGTGTTGTCAATAATTATATTAATGTTGGGAAAAGCTAGTTTTCCTTCGGATAAGATCTGTTTTACCACGTGCTTGGAATCTTTAGTCGAGGTGAATCTATCTTTAAATATGATCTCAAATCCAAGCCTCATGTTCTTCTCAATTAAAATGTACCATGGATCCTAAAAACCGCAATAAGGGAAGTGTTCCATTTATTTGATAAAATACCCTGTTGATGTCTAAAAATGGACTAAATCCAGATTTATAATCACAGATAATAATATAGTAAGTAATTCAAATCACACACACAGGAGATAATATTTTTAGAGTGGTTCGGTTGTAAAATAGCCTACGTCCACTGTTGGTATTATTCAGTAGGGTTTACGATAGCTCGGTATGGTGTGCATATGAGTGATTCTAATTGTCCCTCCAGCTGAGGGAGTATTTTGTATTTATAATGGTCCAGAACCTTAGAGATATAATGGCTTTATATTTCCAGGCATTTACATATGTATACAATAAATGAAACTCTTGGAATTCAGTGCCGGTTGGCATCCCATCCGAGTAGCTTTTGGTATTCCTGATGGTTGTCCTTCCAAGAGTTTGTCGGCCATCCAGCCGACTAAGTATCTCTGATGCCGATCAAGGTGGCTAGTCAGCCACGTAGGAGTACAAGTGTACATTTATAGTTGGTCCATGTAGGAGGGTAATTTTTACATACAACAAAGCCCCCAATGCTCCATACTTGATGGTTGATCGAAAGTATGGAGTAGTAACTCCAGGGAATTGATCGACGTACTATTTAGAGTATTTGGTAGGCAACCGACTTCCCACACTTATAAAAAAATTCACTGGTACTATTTGATAATTGCATTTTTGTAAATAATTCAAACTTTTTTGAACCACCAAAGGATATAATAATATTTTGGGGCTTTGGGAGGCGTGCAGTCGATGGTAGTTCAATAGTTCGTTCAGTTAATCATTTCATTCCCTTTTATCGAGGAAACCTATAAATAGGTACAATTTTTCCCTCCTTTGTTTTCAACTCAAACCTTTTGTACCAACGAGTTTTTCTTCGCCTTCAAGCTTCTTTGTACTACTGTTTGCTGCCATTATTTTTCTTTTGTTCTTGAAGTCACCTTAGATCCCCTTTAATCCTTTTCCCCCTCTTTATATGTTTTTATCGTCTTTTTCTCTTTTTATACCATGGTTCATATCGTAGACAAGGGTTCATTAGACGAATTTAGATAAAACAGAAAAATTCCATCTTGGGTAGATTTAAAGATAGCCAAGGGTCCCATAGATGTGTATACTTTTCTTGAGGGTCACTGGATCCCCGCCTTATTTTTCTTTAATTTTGTCAGTACTTTGATGTGGTTCCCGCTAGAGTGGCACCCAACACGTGGAGGGTTATAAATGGTGTCCATATACTAAACGATAATTATGGGACCAATATTGGGATTCAAGAGTTGATATTTTTCTATAAATGGGGTATGGTTGGAGAGAACACTTATTATTTAAAGACCAGGCAAGCAAATAGGGCCTTAGTAGTGAATTTACGAGATTCCAATAAGGATTATTGGGATTATGGTGTGGTTGTTATGAAATGGACACATACTCCTCCTTCATAGGGAGTGTCATACACTGGGCCCTAATGTCCTCAAACCGGGTGTGGCATAGGTTGCAATTCTTTTAATTATTCTTTTTATGTTATGTGTTTCTATATTTTTCTGACTGACTTTGTTGTTCCTTTTTAATGCAGAGGAAAGTAAGAAGAGGTGTTCTAAAGAAGGGAAAATTAATATTGACGAGCTTAAGTTTTTGTGGGAGACTTTACCAGAGGGTTGGAGAGGAACATCCATGAGCTATTTCTTTGCTGCTAGAATGCAAGAGTTCCATTACCTCAACACTTGTGCTAGCCCAGATTGCTATCAACTTAGAAGAGAATCCTATACCCACCTCTTCAGCTACGGAGTAAGCTAGTGCTGAGTTCACCCAAGGAGGAACTTCTTCCTCATTTTAATCTTTTAACATTTATGAGATACCATTTTCTCTTTCAACAGACATGACTATGAGGACGATGCCCCATTTGATGGGTGGACCACTATCTCCTCCCCCCAAGAAAAATAATGATGATGGTAAAAAGCCAGTTGAAAAGAAGTCCCAGACCAGTGATAAGAGGCCTATTGGTGTTGAAGAGACTCAAACCACTGAGTTTCAATTCAAAAGACTGAAGATAGGTTTGCCTGATCCTCAGAGATATGCCTACAAAACTCCAGCCAACCAGCAGGCGTTGGTCGCAAAGAAGACATTGGCCGACCAACAAGATTCGGTGAAAAAAATCTAAGTTGACCTTGACATTGGGTCAACTTCTATTGCTATTAACCCTGGATTAGCCAGGGGTTTGATCAAGTATAGAACCCTTCCTACTGATTGGGTTGCTTCATCCCCCATGCCTAGGTCCAAGCTAACTGAGAGGGTTTTCCATAACTTGGTACTCGTAAGTATCTTATTTTCTTATTTTTCTTAATATTGATGACTTTTTTTAACATCTGGTATTTTTCTCTTCTTGCAGTTTTTGGTTGACTTCAACTAAATGATGGAGAAGGACGACTAACAAAGGTTCTATCTTAGTGAAGTGGAAGAGGCTTTGAGGGCCTAAAATAATCTTTAATTGTTCCTCTTCAAGCTTTGGAATCAAAGCAGAAGTCTTGGGAAGAGGAACTGCAAAAGGCCACTGACAGGGCTAAGGCAGCTAAAGGCAAAATAAATGATATTTATGATAAAGCCAAAGCTGTCGAGAACAAGCTGGTTTATACTGAAGGTAGAGCCAAAACTACTGAAGACAAGTTTTCAAAAATCCCCACCCGAGCCCAAATGCTGAAGATAAAGTGGTTGGTTTGGCTTCTGAGGTTATTTACTTGAAGGTTGAAGGAAAATATGCCTTTGATAAAGGTTGTGAGAAGGCCCACTTTGCCTCCTCTACTTAAATTGAGTATGCTAAGAAACCGTCCTTCAAAAAAGGGTGGTTGGAGGCTCTGAAAGTGGTCGGTACTGAAGAAAATTCTGAACTCTTCCAAAAGCATAATTTCGGTACTCCTCCTAACTTGGATGAGAAGTTTGATGATGATGAGGGGTCTGGAGAGTCTTCTATGATGCCCATTGAGTATTCAATGGTCCAAAATACTAGTGTTGACTAACCATATTCCAGTTCATAATTAAATTTCCTACAATCCTAAGGGCTCAATTGATCGATCGTATCTGTATAAAAGGCTCTTCTTCTACATATGAGTTCTGACATAAAAAAAACACTCCATTTAAGCCACTCCAAGATCCTAAATCAGATTTAAACCCAAACTCCTTCATATATAATGGTCCCAAAATCAATCCAAATTATTTCAAACAATTATAACATGAACTAAAAGGGTAAATATCATAATCAAATCAAGAACCCTAGTTTTTGAAATCTCTTCAATTATCTTAGGATTTTCATAAATTCGTTCATTAACATGAAATTTTTACAAGTTTAACAACACATATTCAAGTTCTAACAATTATATATCAAAGCTAACTCAAATTTATGATGAAACCAATCAATTTCACATTATGCCATTAACACGGTTATTTACCCAATGAAGTTAATTACCAATTAACAAATTTAATCTAGAAATCAAATTAGGGATATTCCAATGAATAGATATAATTTAACACAAAATATACTATAATCAAATTCTAGATAAGCTCGCCTCAATAAATTTGGGGAGAAAACCATGCCAAGAAATTAGGCTTAGGTCCTAAATGGACTTGGGATAAATAGTACAAATGTACAAGCCTGCTAAAAACATAAATTATTATAAAAAAAGAATGAGCAGCACCGCTATACTACTACGTACTAGGAATGAATGATAGAATGTTATATAGGTTCTCTTCCAACGATCAACTAGGCCAATGGCAGGAACAACGATCTAAGACTTGTGAAAATAAATATATGACAACAATGTAAACAACAAGTTTATGAAGAATAAGATTATAATTGAATTTAGGCTACAATATAGCTTCACATCTTGCTCTCATCTTTTAGTGGATTATAAGTTATTAATTACCCAACCCAATAACCTAAAAAAACACGCTGTTATAATCCCAAACCCTTATGTATCCCATGCGATTAAAGTCTTATATCTTAATCATTAATTTCTCATTATTAAGTTACTCTCTTTCATTATAAAATGTATGTTGTAAGGTAGTCTTGAACCTACAATACGTCTCACTAAGTGACCAAGGTGCCAAGTATATCACATAAACTGGTACAAATATCTCTTGTGCCTCAACCCAAACAATCCTAACAATCATGCGCATCTAACAGCCCACACACAAATGAACCCATGATTATATATTATTGATGACGCTAAGATTCAGCACCACCATATAAGTGATGATGAGCTCAAACAGTAACGACAATGGCATCCATAGAGATGTATATGTGTGTAAGTGTATAGAAGGGGATGAGTATAAGAGGAATAAGATAATGATGTATAGTGGTTCAGCCAATTAGGCCTACATCCACTGTGAGTGTGTAATCCACTAAATATGGGCACTAATGGCCTTGGATACAATGCACATAAGCTCACTCTTTCTCTATTGTGTGTACAAGCAGAGTTTTATCTAGGGTTACAATTATCGATCCCTTTGCAGGGTTGTAAGTGACAAGTATATATAGGTCTTGGGGGGAGTAGTGTACCCCCCCAAGCATGCATGGTGCATGTGAGTTATGATCTAGCCAATCCCCTGCTGACACCTGAAGGTGCCACCTGTGATTAATGATGACATAATATTCCCTCACATGAGGGGGTGATATTATTATAACGGTCTTATCCACGTGCCATAGGAGTCCCACGCGCACTAATCCATGCATCTCCCAAATCACGCACTGTGATGATGTCACCCTCGACCTATGATGTGAGGCCGAGGGCAAAGTTCCTGCTGGCAGTGATCCTGGCCTAGTTTTGGCCTCGTATTATCGTACCCTCATAGGGTCATCCATACCATAATGAGGGGTCGAACCATTGAAGGGTCATCTGAGGCATGATGAGGGATCGACCCACTGAAGGGTCGTTTGAGCTATAATGAGGGGTCGACCCCTTGACGAGTCATCTGAGCCATGATGAGGGGTCGGTCCCTTGAAGAGTCGTCTGAGCTATGATGATGGGTCAGCCCCTTGAAGGGTCATCTGAGCTATGATGAGGGGTCGATCCCTTGAAGGGTCGTCTGAGCTATGAAGAGGGGTAAAAAACTGGACTCGTCCTGTGCCTAAGCCCTCGTCTTGGAGGAGGACACCCTCGACCTGACCGAGGGTATATTTGGGTATATCAATCACCCCGCAGCCCATAGTCATCGATGTTGTTGAGATGGCTGAGGGATAATATTGCCTTTTGTCCATTGAGTGGTCAGGTGTGAATCAGTGTTCCCCAGGTATGGTGACTGCACACTTACTTGGGGTTTGGTGCCCTAATGATGCATCTCCTCGTGGGTTGTGCACCGCCTTAACTTGTGGGTCCCTACCCAATGACAAAGTATTTAATTATTTTTAAACAATCATTTCTTTTCTTCTTCTTCACGCCATAGCTTTCTCTCTCTAGTTTCTCAACAGTTCTATCGCTATTTCTGCGATTTTTTCTGCATCAAGCCTCGTTGTCTTTGCCTTGATTCTCAGGTAACCTTTCTTTGCTTTAGATTCCTCATTGAGCCTTCAACTTCTGTTTACAATTTGCATTTTGCATTTGGGTTTCTTTTCACTTTTTCCTTGGTTGTTTTGCTTTTTTCGGAGATCTTCTTCGGCGAGCTGTTCTTCTTGTTCTTGAGTGTTCAAACCTAAAAACTTTTCATTTCTTTAGGTTTGATCTAAGAGTCAAACTTATTCAACTGTGAACTTGTTTGTAGTTAGCTTAGCTAATTTCCTTTGAGTGTAGGGTCTTCCCCTTAATGCTTAGGAGGCTTTATGATTTAGCTGAGAAATTTCCATCCTTGAGAGAGAATTTTTTTGTTGATATTAGGCAAATAGAGGAGGAGGACGAGAGAAGATGAGGGGTCGACCCTAATTGGCTATGACCCATCTTCCCCATTCCTCTAACCATAATAGTACCATCTGAGTCTTGTGGGTCATCTTGTCGTCCAGCCAATAGTCAGACATACGAGGGAGAAATGAATGAGAGAGCATCGTCGCCTACGACTGCTGGTCCTTTTGGGAGGAGAGAGACTTCCACTCTTAGCCCAAGCTGACAGGCCAAGGGCACAACACCTTCAGAGGTTGTCCTTGTAACAACCCTATCCCCTCTTGCTTTTCAAGTATCCTTTCTAGATGCCCCCCGATAGGCGACGAGGCTGGGGGATTTGGGGATGAGAGGTCTAAGGATGATAATGAGAGTTCCGATGATGATAATGGCCAAATTGATACTTCTAGCACCTCGACTTATGTATCGTCAGTTAAGGATCATGATCTTTTAGTATGGAGTCATCTCTTTGGTATATAATCCAATATAAGTATGAGGGTCCCAACTGAATCTGAGAGAGTCTTCTAGGGGTACGAGGGAGAGATTGGTGTTTACGAGCAGATGGGTAGGTGTTAGGTTCCCTCTGCACCCTGCAATAGTTGACATACTATCTTCCCTTGGGGTTGATCCTTCTCAACTTCCTCCTAACTCGTGGAGTACTATCCTTGGATATATCTCGCTTTGGAAGAATTCGTTCACCGACGAGCCCTCAGTGGACTTATTCATTGCCTGCTACAACATCACCTCGTCGTCCAAACAGCCTGGGTATTTCCATTTGGGTGCTAGGAAGTCTGACAAGAAGCTTCTTCACATGGCTTAGACTTCTAATTATGACTGGAAAAAAAGGTTTTTCTTTATCTCTAGGGATTGGGAATTCCCCGCCGAGGGTGAGCCTGTGGAAGACGGTCCGAGGGTACCAAAGGTATGGTCCAACCCTTCAATGAAAGTGCGATCAAACCCCAAATTCAGCTTGGAGGAGAGGGTCATTGTTGACTACCTGAGGGAGCGAGGGAAAGAGGGTGAACTTGCCAAATTTAAAGTTTTTATGACCCCTCGCTTCCTCAAAGAAGCTGGTCTGAAGGTCGGCCTCCTGACAGAACTATGTGAGTGGTTTTTTGCTCAATTTTTGATATCTCGTCCCCTATTCATCTTTGTCTCTGTATCTTTCTGATATCTCGTCCCCTTTTCAGGTCGTCATGCAAACATATCCGATTAAATCTGAGGAGACTCCTCTTATTGATGTTGAAACCTTGCCTGCAGATACTGCTGAATAGGGTGGCTGTTTGTAGCCCATACACTCTTCTTGTAAAATCATTTTTGTACTCTATTTTTGTTGGACAAACATCTGTGACAATTTGTAATAGAATCTCTCTTCCTGTCTTCTATGCCTGTCTCTTGTATGATTTGACTTGGCTGTTATGTGTGTTCACCCATCTTACAAGTCCCCCTCGTCTTTCTTGAGGGTGAATGGGGGGTCGTCCCCACCATTGACCCTCATTATAGCCGAGGGTGGTTACCACCAATTTAATGATGTTTTCAATTATTTTAAGCCCCCCCCCCCCCCCCCCCCCCCGTCTTTTTTTAGGGTGAATGGGGTGCATCCCCACCATTGATCCTCATTATAGCCGAGGGTGGTTACCACCAACTTAATTGCATTAAGTCCCCCTCGTCTTTCTTGAGGGTGAATGGGGGTCGTCCCCACCATTGACCCTCATTATAGCCGAGTGTGATTACCACCAACTTAATGATGTTTTCAATTATTTCAAGTCCCCCCTTGTCTTTCTTGAGGGTGAATGGGGGGTCGGCCCCACCATTGACCCTCATTATAGCCGAGGGTGGTTACTACCAACTTAATGATGTTTTCAATTAAGTCCGCCCTCATCTTTCTTGAGGGTGAATGGGGGGTCGTCCCCACCATTGACCCTCATTATAGCCGAGGGTGGTTACCACCAACTTAATGATGTTTTCAATTAAATTCCCCCTCGTCTTTCTTGAGGTTGAAGGGGGGGGGGGGGTCATCCCCACCATTGACCCTCATTATAGCCGAGGGTGATTACCACCAACTTAATGATATTTTCAATTAAGTCCCCCCTCGTCTTTCTTGAGGGTGAATGGAGGGTCGTCCCCACCATTGACCCTCATTATAGCCGAGGGGAGTTGCCACCAAGGATAACCCCAATTATACTAGAATTAACAAACATAAGATGAGGGACTAATATGACATTCTCATTAACATTCCAAGTGTTCTGTTGGAGCAACACATTCATTACAACTATGGTCCGATAGGACATTACAACATTATTGATAGTATTTCTTCAGATGATTTGAATTCCACGAATTCGAAAAGGGTTCCCCTTCAAGGTTTTCTAGTCTATAGGTTCCAGGGATAACTTCATCAATGACCTTATATGGGCCATGCCAATTTGGGTGGAGCTTGTTAGGCTTTTGCCAAGTCTTTTTGAGGACTAAGTCCCCCACTGCGATTGACCTTTGCTTCACCCTCTGGTTCTAAAACCTGGCAGTCCTCTGCTGGTAGGCAGCTTGCCTTATCTCAACGTCTTCCCTCCTTTCCTCGATCAAGTCTAAGTCAAGTGTCCTTTCTTCCATATTTCTCCGGGGGTCATATAATTGGACCCTGTGAGTAGGAAACCCAATCTCGGTGGGGATGACGTCCTCAGAACCATATGCCAGCATGAACGGGGTTTCTCCGATAGGATTTTTTTCCATCGTCCTGTAGGCCCACAGTACAGCGTACAACTCCTCGACCCATCTTCCTTTTGCCTCCTCGAGTTCTTCTTGATCCCGTCTAGGATTGACCTATTTATAACTTCCGTTTTCCCATTAGCCTGAGGTCGGCCTGAGGTAGAGAAGAATTATTTGATACTCACCCTTTTACAATACTTTTCTAGAGATGTATTCTTGAATTGAGTCCCGTTATCTGAGATGAGGGTGTTGGGGAGGCCATATCTACATATAATATTTTTTCAGATGAACTGGAAGGTCTTCTGCTTGGTAATTATTACCACTGGCTCCGCCTCTACCTACTTTGAGAAATAGTCAATTTCTATGATCAGGTACCGATAGTTATTGACGACCCTAGGCAAGGGTCCTACTAGGTCGATTCCCCAAACTGCGAATGGCCATGGGGATGTGATGGAGGTAAGAGGCTGATGGGGATGGTGGCGAACCTTTGACATTTATCAACTTTCTTACATATGCCATGGCATCTTTTGCCAGGGTCGGCCACCAATACCCCTGGGTTACTATCCTCTTTGCCAAAGACCTGCCCCTGATGTGGCTTGAACATGACCCCTCTTGCACATCTTGCAATATGTGCGGGACCTCAGACGCGTGCACACATCTGAGAAGGGGGAGCAAGAACGCCTTTTTGTACGAGGTATCTCCGATGACAGTGAATTTTGCGGCTCTATACCTTAACTTCTTCCTTTCTTGTTTTGTTTCTGGCATCTCCCCCTCTTTAATGTATCTGATTAGAGGATCCATCCATGAAGCTTCCCTGCCAATATTTAAGCAAGTGCTAAGTGTTCCGTCTACATCTTCAATTATTGGTCGAATAAAGATTTCCACTGGGACTGTCCTCCTGATATCAGTCCTAGTTGCTGAGGCCAGTCTAGCAAGTGCATCGGCTTGTCCATTATCATGCTTAGGTATCCTCTTCAACTTTACCTCCCTAAAGCTCTTCAGTAGTGACTTCACTCTTTCAAGGTATTTGTCCATTCTCTCATCCTTAGCCTCGTAGGCTCCTAATATCTGATTCACTACTAGTCTTGAATCACTATGGACCAAAATCTGGCCGGCACTGAGAGACTTAGCCAAGGAGAGGCCTGCTATCAGGGCCTCATATTCAGACTCATTGTTGGAGGCTTTAAAGTTGAATCTCAAGGCGTACTCGATGTCTATGCCGTCGGGTGCTGATACTATTAATCCAGCCCCACTTTCGCTTTCATAAGAGGACCCGTCAATGAAGAGGCTCCATACAGTCTGTTCTTCTAAGAAATTTCCCTCGATGAGGGACCCCTGTCTAAAGAGATATCTTCCCTCTTCGTTTTTGGTCATTTTTTCTCTAGCGGTGCTTGTCTCAGCCTTTTCTGTAGGTGGGTTAACAATTTTGTCTTGCCGTGTATCTATCTTCTCAAGGCTCTCCTCTTCAGTCTCATCATCTTCCTAAGTAAATTCATCCACGAAATCAGCTAATGCTTGCCCCTTAATGGTCATCCTAGGTTGATATACAATGTCAAACTCTCCCAGCTCTATGACCCATGCCATTAACCTCCCTGATTTTTCTGGCTTGTGCAAGACCTGCCTGAGAGGAGAGTCAGTAATTATGACCATAATATAGGACTAAAAGTACGGCTTCATCTTTCTTGATGCATGGATCAAGGCATAGGCTAACTTCTCCATCCTTGGGTATCTTAGCTCTGCCCCTGGAGTGCCTTACTATTGAAATACACGGGCTTCTGTACCCCATCCTCTTCTCTCATAATGGCTGCGCTGATGGCTAATTTTGAGACGTTTAGGTACACATGTAGTCGTTCACTCTACACTGGTCGTGACAATAGTAAGGGAGACCCTAGGTACGACTTCAATTCTTTAAAAGTCTGGTCACACTCGGTAAACACTTGTTTGTGGCTATGGACACAAACCTATTCAAAGTAGCCACTCGCCCCGTGAGCCTCTGAACATCTTTGATGGTCTTGGGGGTCTTCATTTCTATGAGGTCCTTTATCTTCTTAGGATTGGCCTCGATGCCTCTTTGATTGACAATGAACCCCAAGAACTTTCCTGCTCCGACCCCGAAAACACATTTGGCCGGGTTAAGCTTCATTCGGTACTTGTCCATTGTGTTAAAGGTCCTCTTGAGGTCGGCCACATGATCCTCAACCTTTAAACTCTTGGTCAACATGTCATCTACATAAACCTCCATGGACTTTCTGATTTGGTCTTCAAACATTTTATTCACAAGGCGCTGATACGTTACCCCCGCATTCTTTAGGCCAAAGGGCATGACCATATAATAGTATGTCCCCGTGTCAGTAATGAAAGCCATTTTTTCTGAGTCTTCAGGGTTCATGAATATCTGGTTGTACCCTGAATAAGCATCCATAAAGCTCATGAGCTCATGACCTGCGGTAGCGTCTATCATCTGATCAATGCGGGGAAGAGGGAAGCTATCTTTGGGATACTGTTTGTTAAGGATGATGGATTCTACCTCTTTCGCAGCTTCTCCTTTCTTTAGTTTTGTCTCATCCTTGGGGTCGAGGGTATCAATATTCTAAGTAGTCATTGCCTTTTTGTGTGCCTCTCTTTCTTCAGTGGAGTTGAAGTAACATTCCCACGCCGTCGTCTAGACCCCCTGAACTTCCCCTACCCCGTAAGGGGTCGGGAATTTTATCATCCGATGAATCGTGAATGGCACGACCTCAAACTCCTTGAGGTCCACTCGCCCAGTATAATGTTGTAGGCTGAGAAGACATGTTCATCCATTATGAAAAAGTTGACCTTCTTGGTGAGCCATCTCAGCCACTCGTCCCCCATCCTAACCTTGGCCTTATACACTCCTAGAGGATGAAATTTATCCCCACTGAAACCAATCAATGGGTGATGGTATGGGATGATCCTAGCACGGTTGAGACCCAAGGCTTTAAAGCACGACCAGAACATCACATCTGCAGAACTACCCCCATCTACCAAGATCCTAGGCACCTCGCATCCGTGTACCCTGGTAGTGATGACGAGAGGGTCATCATGTGGGGCTAAGAGGCCTTTGAAGTCCATTCTTGAGAACCCCACTATCAAGGTATCCATATCAACTTTCTTCCTCTTTTCTGATTTTACTTCTATAGAGGTTGAGTGTATATCTTTGGTCACTACTTTAGCTTCAGCTACATGGGCCTTCCTGTTTGCGACCTCTAACCCTCCTCCTGCTAGGCCCCCAGAGATCATCCCAACACCGAGTGAGATTGTAT
Source organism: Sambucus nigra (assembly GCA_949130495.1). Taxonomy (NCBI): domain Eukaryota; kingdom Viridiplantae; phylum Streptophyta; class Magnoliopsida; order Dipsacales; family Adoxaceae; genus Sambucus; species Sambucus nigra. The sequence continues at coordinate 63,628,267 of OX422207.1, read as the reverse complement.
TACGTCTCTTGACTGGGTCATGGTCGTCTCTCAATGGGAGGTCAGGGTCGTCCTCATCATCTGAAGGGTCGTCCCTTCGGTTTGGAGGATCTTCTCTGCACGTATCGCCTCTCTTCTTTCTGTGGTCGCCCCTTCGGCCCCTCTTGAAGGCACTCTTGTCCACTTACTTCCTTAAATTTCCTTCTTTTAACATTTTTTCAATTTCATCTTTCAGGGCAAAACACTTGTCGATCACGTGGCCACGGTCTTAGTGAAACTCGCACCACACTTCCCTCTGCTCTCCTGGAGAGGTCGCACAATATTGTTGGAGACCTCATACGACTCCCAACACTCTATGGGGGCCTCCTCCCCCTCCATATCATCATACCTGTCTTCTTGCCTCCGCAGGCGTAGATGTCGGGGGTCAGCAACATCCCTCCGCCGCTGTGGAGGTGGAAAGTCTTTGCGTGGCGCTTAGGTGGTCCCCTGGTCTTATGATGCCCTGGATCTGCTGTCGGAGTAATCATCTCTGGTGAGAATCCTGGAGGTCTTAGTATGTTTTGGCTAAGAGCTGTAAATTGCTCCTACATAATTCGTTGGCTTACTGCTAAAGACTTCAGGGCGGTAGCCACATCGACCATCTCAGACTGAGGTGGTGCATGATCGGAACTAGGGACCACCTAACTATCCAGTGGAGGAAGTGGTGGTGGTGGCATCTCTGGTGCCATGTGTTTGAGGTGTAGAGAGCTGAATGATCAAAAGACTGAGGAGCTTGAGAAGCTTAATGGGTCTCTTTCAATGGTGAAACAGCTCCACAAAGGGGGAGAACTGGTTCACCACCAGAGTATCCAACGAGGTCAAGCTGTATAAAGGAAGAGGTGTCTTCTCGTTCCCACAGACGGTGCCAAACTGATGATGCTAAGATTCAACACCACCAGATAAGTGATGATGAGATCAAACAGTAACGACAATGGCAACCATAGGTATGTATATGTGTGTAAGTGTATAGAAGGGGATGAGTATAAGAAGAATAAGATAATGATGTGTAGTGGTTCTGCCAATTAGGCCCACATCCACTGTGAGTGTGTGATCCACTAAATATGGGCACTAATGACCTTGGATACAATGCACATAAGCTCACTCTCTCTCTATTGTGCGTACAAGCAGAGTTTTAGCTAGGGTTAAAATTATCGATCCCTTTGCAGGGTTGTAGGTGATAAGTATATATAGGTTTTGGGGGGAGTAGTGTACCCCCCATGCATGCATGGTGCATGTGAGTTATGATCTAGACAATCCCCTGCTGACACCTGGAGGTGCCACCTGTGATTAATGATGACATAATATTCCCTTACATGAGGGGGTGATATTGTTATAAGGGTATTGTCCACGTGACATAGGAGTCCCACGTGCACTAATCCACGCGTCTCCCAAATCATGCGCTGTGATGATGTCACCCTCGACCTATGATGTGAGGCTGAGGGCAAAGTTCCTGCTGGCAGCGAGCCTGGCCTAATTTGGGCCTCGTACTGTTGTACCCTCATAGAGTCGTCTAGACCATGATGAGGGGTCAGACCCTTGAAGAGTCGTCTGAGGCATGATGAGGGGTCGACCCCTTGAAGGGTCGTTTGAGCTATGATGATGGGTCGGACCCTTGAAGCGCCGTCTGAGCTATGATGAGGGGTCGATCCCTTGAAAGGTCATCTGAGCTATGATGAGGGGTCTAAAACTGGACTCGTCCTTTGCCTGAGCCCTCGTTTTGGAGGAGGACACCCTCAGCCTGGCCGAGGGTATATATGGGTATATCAATTATTCTACACAATTAGAATATAATAATGGATGAATTCCTTATAATATCTACACTAAGCATATAAAGCATAGGCAGCAAGTTAGAAAATTTAAAATAATGATATCCACATAAACACGGGCCTCGACATGTATGTATATGGGTGCCACTCAATCCCCAAATAATGTAGGCCTAACTTTAACGCCTTCAAGGTTCACTCGTTCGCATTAGGCATAGTTTTAGGCATAGTTTTAAGTCACCATAAGCCTAAGACATCATCATATCCGAAGGATAAATCTCTATGCCTATCCATCATTCGTATGGACGACCATACCCAAGACTACACAATGAAATCTCCCCATAAAACCCCCTCGGGACACGAGTACAAAGGCACAGAACTAGGGGTAAAAATGGCCATGCTAAGCTCATCTTTATCACCAAGGTTCCATAGCAGTCGACATCACACGTTCCCCATCATGGAGTCCCTCCTAGTATTCAACCCACAAGCTCTCACACATGGTATGAATTATAAATAAACACGTAAGAAATTATAAACCAAACTAAAAGGGTCAAGTAAATACATACACAACCCTCATTAGTGGGTTAAGGTAAACCACATACCCATACTGACTTTAACACTACCAGGTCACACTAGCATTGCTAACATAAAAGGTAAAACACATATTAATCTCATATTAATACCCTATTATATTAACCCAACCACCAGGATTGTCAAATCTAGGTTTAGTCTCACCCTTCCATACCCTGGAAACATGAATGTTAACTATATTCAATCTCGTATATCTCTAGCCCAATCTCTCAAGGATTTCTATCTAGCTATCAACCCATATACAAGACCACTGAACATAACAACTACCCCATTCTAGGTTTTCTAAGTCCATCATAATCTCACCAAAAGGATATACGCCCCACTAGTCTATCACAATGACTCTAATAATACTGGTCAACAATCCCAATACATTAAACTTCCAAAATCCCAAATAACAACCTATGATACTCTATACTCATTTTTAAAACATCCAAATTATATCCTAATAATAATAATAATATAGTATAACTATTTCAACTATAACCATCCTATAGGACAAACTATACTATCCCTATGGCCCAAATTCCGACCAACCAATCATAACACAAAGCCTAAATTAAAATTCCGAATCCATAATTTGAGCTTTTTCGAGTCTTAGAAAAATATTCATAAAAAATTCAATAAAATTCCAAAAAGTTTGAAACCAGTGACCACGTGTTCGTAATTCAATTTACTTCAATCTTAACCGATCGATCCTAAGGGTTGATCGATCAATGGTACCTATATAAAAGGCTCTTCTTATACCTATGGATTTTGACCTAAAAAATCTCCATTAAATCCACTCCAAGATCCCAAATCAAATTCAAGCCCAACGTCCTTCATACATAGTAGTTCCAACATCAATCTAAACCTATTTTTAGCAATTATATACAATTATAACATGAATTAAAGGGGATCATAACCAAATTAAGAACCCTAGTTTTTAAAATCTCTTCAACTAGCTTAGTATTTTCACTAACTCGTTTAATTAACACGGGGATTTTAAAAGTTCAACAAAATATATTCACATTCTAAAAAATATATGTCAAAGCTAACTTGATTTCATGATGAAACCAATCAATTTCATATTATACCATTAACATGTATCTATACACAATTAAGTTAATTACCAATTAATAACTTTAATCTAGAAATTTGATTAGGATATGAATTTACTAGGATTCCAATGAATAGATTTAATCGAATATAAGAGCAACTATAATAAAATTTTAGATAAATTTTCCTCGATCAATTTATGGAGAAAACCATGCCAAGATCTCCCAATTCATTATCCCCTCTCGAAGTTCCTCCTATCTAGCCTCAAGGTGTTTCCTTAATTATGTTATGTGACTTTTGAGATCCCCAAATGAATTATTAAACCCCTTAATTCACAAAATTAGGATTGGGACCCAAATGAGCCTCACTTAAAAGTTCCCCAAATAACCTTTAAAGGACTTATAAGGTTAATCAAGCCTTATACCCATCTAATAGGCTTAAAACCCAACTTTTAAAGATAAAATGGACCATTTAATCATCCAAGATGTTGAGTACCATATATGTCCAATCAAAGTAAATAATAACTCATTTAATTAATAATCACCCGGTATAAGTCCAAATATTTATTAATCAATTAATGGGTTAAGTCATATAAAATTCGTTTTCAACTTCAAATTAATTCACACATAAGAATGCAAATAGTGACATCTCCAATTGTAACAAGTGCATATAATTAATTTTTATGAATTTTGTCAATTAAATAATAATTATTAAAATATGGGGTATTACATAGCAAGTTGATAGGAAATGTTGTTGATGGCTGAAATGGAGGGCTTTTCATACTTTTGAGGAGTGAATTGTCCGATCGGCTACTTTGACTATTCCACTTCTTGATTGTTGGCATTTTTTAATCTCAACCCCTGCCTCTTGGAGGGCTCTAAAATGTGGGTAATATTGGTTATCCATGGAAGCCCGGATGTGTGGCATGAAATTTATCTTCATAATCCTGATCTTGGATGGGTGATTGGTCATTGTGATACATATTTCTCTCTACCTTATGATGAAATTATTGATAGATTTCCTGAGTTTTGTTTAAGCAATTCCAGAACTCGGTGAGTCATTTATAACTGTTCATTGTATTTTTATTAATCCATGAACTCCCTTGAGACATCTTCCCAATTAGGGATTTGAGATTCTTTAAGTGACAGGAACCATCGAAGGGCACTATCTTTAAGTGTTTATTGGAACATCTGAGCCACTATCTTTTTCATGGCCCCAAGTAAACTCATATAATGATGGTAGTTTTATAGATGCAGAATGGGAAGTCCAATTCTTACAAACTTATCAATGTAGAGCATTTTGAACTTGTCAAACAGTATGGCTTTCGGGTAGGGGAATGTGGGTGTAATCCATGTAATTCCCTGAGATCTTCACCTGGTCGAATTTTGTAGAAAGCAACTTAATATCTTTCTTTACTCGATTTATGTCTTCCTCTTTAGGATTAAAAGGAGAATTTACTAGTAAATTAGTCCCTCGTTGAGCAAGATTCGACATTAGTAAATGCGTGGGCGATGGCTCATTGAAGGGAGGAACATATGGAGGATGCAAAGCTTATTGATACTCTTTCAGAGCCCATATCGGTTCAAGAATTTTAGGTCCTATGGCATGGGGAAAAGAATCATTAGACATAACATCCGAACATGGTATCTATGGGATTTAGTTTTTATTTCTATCCATCTCGTGAGCATCTGCTTACAGGCTGCCAATCTTTGTAGTGAGCTGAGTATGTATAATCATCAGATATGGCTGAGCATTAACAATCTGATTGAGATTCTCTATAAGGAGTATTTGGTAGGACCATTCAGTTTCTACTGAAGTAGTTCATGATGGTGCAGATCTTTAAGGCTGTTTGATAACACATCTCTACTAATATGGATCTAGGCCAATTCAGGGGAATACGATCGTACCTGATAAGGAAAGAGTATTTTTTGGTAAAATAATATTTTCGGTATTTTTAAAGAAAATGAGAAATAGGGGAGAAAAATCCCTCAGTGTAGTTATTATTAGGTTCCCTTTTTATTATGTTTCGTATAGGGTGCAAGTGAAATGTCGAATATGACTTGGGTATGGGGAAAGCATAGGGTACGCGATGAAAGACATGGTTTGACTAATTTCCAGACTCATGAGCATGGTCCTATTTTAAAAATAGGCTAAATAAAGCAAAATAGGGCGAGGAGATGACCCAAAATTTTGATAGAGTTTCGCATTAGAACTGGTAGTATATGTATGAGTGTCCCAGGGCATACATATATATGAGGTTTATGCATGAGAGGTTAGTGTAAGGGTTCCCTCCTTGGGCATGACTTACACGATATACCTCTTACATATAAGGGAAATCATTAATCAATACATGGGTAAAATCCATTTGATATAATAGAGTGTATACAAATTTCCTCATAATATACCTCGTGGTAATGGTACGTGTGAGAGCTAATTTGATATACTCAATGTAAGTGAACGAGTTACTGATATACACCTCACGTTGTGAGTTCGGTCAAGCAATACGATGCGGTGGAACCGTTTAATATACTTTGAAGGTACTTGGCTAATGGAACGTAAGAATCATATCGCTTACGTTTATCACCACCTCGCAGAATTCACAACCCATCACAGAGTGACTCCCTAATACTAGACATATATGAACAATATGTAGTTATCGCATAATGTAGTGTGAAAAATGCATAAATGCTAATTAATATTTTTTATAAAAAGTTTTATGCATGCTAAGAGAGATATGGGTAGCTACTAAGCGTGAAGCAAATCATGGGAATATACATAAAATGGCATGTGAAAAAGAAATAAATACACAAGAGGAGTAAAGTGAGAAAATAATTATAAGTAACATGGAGTATGTACAAGTGAACAAAACTCGATAATATTTATAAGGTGTGAAACACGTGGATATACTTAATTGAGAGGGATATATGTACAAAGTGGGAGTAACATGAGAATTTGTATAAGTGAGAAAACATGGAGATGTGTTCAAGTGATGTAAAGTGTATACATGAGGCATGTGATATATACAAGTGATAGATATATATAATACATGGACAATGTGAATATATGCATGTGGGAATAAGCATGGATATCTATAAGTGAATATGGAGTATGTGAGAATATGGAAAAGTTAAGTGAAACATGGAAAATATATACAAGTGAGTTTAAAACATGAGATATACAAAAGTGAATAAAGCATGGATATATACATGGGATGAGAAGATGAGCATGGTGGTAAGAAGAATATAAATGGACTATGTAATATTAACATGGCATATGTAACATGTGAGAATGAGAGATAAAGAAGAATATACAAATGGAAACATATACATGTAGAGAGATGGAGAAAGGATAATAAAGACTATGTAAATAAAGTCTAGTTCTCTACATTATCCCCAACGGAGTCACTAATGTGGCCATCCGACCCACGAAAATCTAAGGGAAAATTATCTCCCTCACTGCTCGCGCGACATTCTCGGGATATAAGGGACATACAACCGATGTAGTTAAGGGTGTGAAAGTGTTTGAATGTATAGAGATTGGATTTTCTAGCATGTTTTACTCAAAACAGGCAAAGAATGTAGCCATCTCTAAAGAAATAGCATAAAGAAAACAATCTGTTATATGCGAAACCAAGAATATCATAGGCTCAAAGACTATATTATAGAATGGGGAGGTGCTATGCACCCATCAAACCCCGTTAGGCCTCTCATAGGATGAAAATGCACTCCTCCTAAAATGTGTAATCATTTATATAATGTGTGAGAGTGTGATATTCGTGAAAAGAGTGTGGAGAGAAATCATCGTGTTCACGCCATAGGAAGAAGGAAATGAATCATCATAAGGAGTAAAAATAAAATAAGGAGAGAAATTTAAAGAGAGACACTATATTAGCCATGCACCGGATTGTGACTTAGTATCAAAAAGTTAGTAAACATGTCAAGGTGACCGCTAATGAAGTGAGTAAATGAATAAAAGTGGCTAAATTGTGAGTAGTGCACCGAATCGTGACTCACTATGAAAAAGTGAATACACATTTCAACGGGACCGCTAAAAAGTAATAATATGATTAAAAATATATACACTATGAGCGATGCATCAGATCATGACTCGCTATGAAAAAGTGAATACGCATGTTAACTGAACCGCTGAAAAGGCATAATAAAATAGATAATAATAGATTAACTATGAATGATACGCCAGATCGTAACTCACCGTGAAAGAGTGAGTACGCATGTCAACGAGGTCATTAAAAAATAAGTAGAAATAAATAAGCTAATGTATATGTATAATTCTAGTAAGAATGAAGAAAAATAAATAAAAGAGGACTCGAATCCTAAAATAACTTAAAGATGCCTACATAGCCAAAAATCGACATCAAATTCCATGTAGTTCTAAATGGATAACAAGGCGGGGTCTAACCCACAATCCAAAATTAAACTTCTCCTTTTTAGAATATGGAAAAGTGTGCGAAAGTGGAAAAAGTGTGAAAAAAGCTAGAAACACTCTAATTAGAGGTTTATAGGATAGGACATGTTTTGGGGGTTTTGAGTTTATGAAAATAAACTTAAGAGTATATGAATAATAAAAGGTGTGATTAGCATTGAGAAAGGAATAATTAACTAGAAAATATGCTAAAAGTAATGAAATATGTGAAATGACACTAAATTGACAAAGTAGGAGGAAGAAGATTTAAACATTATAAGTGAGTTGGATTCTGATTTTTGGAAATTATGTAATCTAATTTTCGGATTGTGGTGGAGTAGTGGAAAATGGTGAAAAGAGGGGGTGATGTAGAGGAATACATGAGAATGTTTTTGGGAGTGATGTAATAAGGCTAGCGTACGAATTACGAGATTAAAGGTCATGAATGGCAAGATTAGGATTTCCTATAATAGGGAACCCCAAAAGGTCCAAATGACCACAATGCCCCTGGGGGTGCCTATCGACATGGATCGTGGCCTCCAAATGGACAGGGCTTCCAGACTTGGCGGGGTAAAGTCTTATCTTCTAGCAGGGACCTGTGGATGTGTGCCTATAGATAGGATGAAAATGGATTTTTTTAGAAATATGGGCTTAAAATACGAATCGTAAGTTCGATTTGTTCATAGATCGGACTGTTGGAAAGAGTGTATAGATATATATGAAAGTGTGTTGATGTACTCTGGGGTTCGAGAGTTGATCAAAGTCAAATGGAGTTCGAGAAGTATCCAATGACCTTTTAATTCAGTTTTTTGGGTAAAAGGGCTGTTAAATGCACGCCATAAGTCCGATTCATGAATGGTTGGGGTCGTTGGAGAGAATTAAGAGATATATGAACATGAATTAAGATACTCTTGGGTCCAAGAGATGAACAAAGTCAAATGAAATTATAAAAGCATATGGTAGTTCTCTGATTAGGGTTTTAAAGAGGATTGGGGGTCTGGGGTTTGAAGGGACTTTGCTTGTACCATGTGGAGCTTATGTGGTGTTAGAATGGGGTGTCTATACCAACGATATTAGATTCATCGTGTTTCAATAAAAGAATCATAAACTAAATATATGAAAATATATTTAGGGTTTTATCACCATACTTTAGCGGATCATGTATGTGATCCAATAGACGATACAATAGTTGACGAAGATGATGAATAAGATGAAGAACCATTATAAATCATTTTTTATATGAGTAAAAAACTTAAAAAAAATTATGTGTTTGGGCCCCTTTAGAGTTGAATAAGATAAATGAGACGATACCTTAGCACTTCCAGTGTATTATCCACCCAAAAAAGTTATGTGATTGGACCCTTCTAGAGTTGAAAATTTAGTGAAAATAGAGACAAAATATTTTGTTTCTCCTCACTCACTCACACAAACGTGAATTGTATTTCTCCTCACCCTCTGTAACCTTTGAAAGTGTCTGATACTACTCAAACCCTTCCCCTAGACTTATTTTATAGGTTCGTGAAGTGGAATTAGATCATTTATACTTACCAGATAGTCTTGGATTTGTTACTTGGAATTTGGACTATTTTAGGTACCCAAGGTAAACAATTAAAATGGCTTCCGATAAAAAATATTGAAATCCCAAATTAGCCTTCGTAATTTATTTCCATTTTCTATTGAATTATAATGAATTCAACTAAATATTTACAACTGCACTCTAATTTTAATATCTCAAAATCACTAAAACAAAGAGACCCTATTTGCATGTTACATAGTACATATTATGAATCCCCACTTTAAGTATTCAATGCCTAAACATTGATATCCAATTTGTTGTGAATAAATATTACCGGCCATCTTATTAATCCTTGATCTCAAACTTGACTTATTTGATACTCAACCTCCCAATAATCCACTAGTCAGGTTTGTTGGAAGAGTAAAAAATTATAAGAATATCAAGGGGGTTATACAATCCAAAATATATACCATGGATGCAAATTAGAATGCACCTATCAGCAAATAAAATCATAATCGTGTGAATATTCTGATCCTTATATATTTAAACAGTAAGTATCTATGCACCTTTTGAAATCCATAAGATGGTGCAAGAATAATCTAGTCAACATCTTAACTCAAATCTCACCCTTTTTCATGTTCAGTACATTCCTGATGACCTAACAGATTAAAATTCACCCATCAGAAAATCAAATCATAATCATGTGAATATTTTGATCCTTATATCTTTAGCGACTAAGTATCTATGCACCTTTTTAAATTCGTAAGATTGTGCAAGAATAATCTAGCCAACACCTAAACTCAAATCTCACCCTTTTTCATGTTCAATACATTCCTAATGTTCCTATTCAATCATCCTATAACTATTATACAAGTTCTCAAAACATTAAGGAGATTCTCATAATCGAGATAAACTATTATCATTGTACACATAAATTTATCAATAAGATGTCACCCCTACGTAGGTTGTGAACTGTTTAATCATACTTGAATTGAAATTCTAATCGCCCGTGGTCGAGCCGAACCCGACTCGTCATAATTCCTACTGAGTATAATTGGCTAACATTTACGATATATTTATAAACTAATAAAAGGCATTTCCACAAACATGATTTATATTTCAAATGAGAAAAGACAATCATTCATTAATAATTAATAAATATCTTAAAACATATTTTAATAATAAAACTCCAACAATCACGGGTGTCCTTTGTGATAGGGACTCAATCATCATGGATTGCACACTTATGCTGACAACTTAGGCGATTGAGGAAATCAAGACCCTTCAAGTGAGAGACTTTACACGAGCTATTTGAGGGACAAAATTATATCGTTGCAATTTTATTTCAGAGATGATCAGTAAGTGAGGCATTTAGACCACCTTTCGTTTGAGGGTACCATCACGTTGGCTATGAGTATGAATTTCATTCATCTCTACTTGTTTCCCTCTATAATGGATTCATGAAGAAATTTTTTGTGGTAAAAAATATCCTAAGATGGAAGGGGGATCAAGAAATATTAAAATATTTCCCTTTTTATATTTTCAAACTTTTTCTTTCTTTTCAAAAATCTATTTGGAGGTTGATGATTATGGTTGAGAGAAAAATATTTTAGAAGAGCTCTCTGGTTAAAAACTTGGGAAAAAGTGATTATCAGAAGTCGCCCCACGAATTATTAAGGTTATACACTAATTAGAAGTCCTAATCCCAACCCATGCTAGCATATTTTCTTCATCTTAATCACAGGCATGAATACTCTATTCCTTTTCATTAGTATTATACGTTTTAAGTGTTGCCTAAATCCTTAATCACGTGTTTTTGATTAAAATCAGTTAGTAACTTAATTAGATAAAGTGGACACTTAAGTATTGGGACTGTTTTATGAAGATTTTAAATATGATTTAATATTTGAAACCCATGGGTGCGTAGGTTATATTTTTGGATTTTTATGGTTTTGGGTATAGGTTCTCATATAGAAATTATGGGGGTTATTTATATGGTTATTGGGACGCGCTCACACTTATAAAAATTAGATGACTTATAAAAGAGGATGATATGACGTATTGAATATTGTCGCATGTTAATTAATTTAACATTATTGAACGAAAATAATTATGTTGAAAATGACGACTATATTATTAATGGAATTTAATTGAATTGTGACAATTGTGATTACAGTTCCATGTTGTGATTATGATTTGTGATATTGTGTGAATTATTTTATTTACTTTTACCATCGCGGGGACGAGGGGCTTGTGGGTTGTATTTTTGCTCACCTTTTATTATAGGATGCTTATTAGGTATGGGACTAGTGGGTAGGCCTTGGTTAAAATTTATACTTGCTAGGTATGGGACTAGTTAGTGTAAATTTGTGGGGATTTTATATTTCGGTGCGGGGAAGATTTTTATGTTAGATCGTATTTTCGTTATCCTAGGCATGAGACTAGGATGTGTTTTACATTAGTGATTTATCCTATATGTAGGATAGGACGTATGTGTACTTGGGGACTCTTAGGCATGGGACTAAGGGGTATTTTGAGGACCTCACATCGATAATAAGGGTGGAGGAATTTGATAAATGAGAAATTGAGAAGATGAGAATTAATACCTAAGATAATAAGACGGGTATTAAAATATGGGCGACATAAATAGCGAGGGCCGATAGTTTAAATGGGCCAACCGGAATTTTATGTCGTGTCGTGTGTGGAACCTTGTCAAATTGTGGAATCGACAGTTTAAATGGATCAACGGTCGTTTTGACAAGGGGAAGTGTTAAACTTTGATGGAAATTACCACCTGGGATGGGAGGACCGCAATATTAAAAAAGTGAGAAAAATAATAAATTGGGTTAATTTAATTAAATTAACCTCGCGGGACTTGGGGATTTAAAATTATATTGGTGTGCTTTTTGGAATGGGAATTTCTGAGGGTAGTTAATGATTTATATTTATCGCGTTTAATTATATTCGTAATTAAAATATTCTATTGTGATATTTATCTCGTATGATGCTACTGTCTAGATTCAAAAATTCTATTTGAGGGGAGTAGTGTGTATTCATGCTCGGGGCTCTGACCTTGTGCGTTGAGTAACTTTTCAGGAAATAATATTTGGAGAAGCTGCATAGAATTATTTGAATATTTTCTTAGAGGTGCAGTTGGAGTTGCTCTAGTTTTCCATTCCTTCATATTTACTTTGAGACGCAGTTTATGATTTTAATTGGGCCATTCGGTTCCAAAGTTGTATGGGTTTTATTCAGTATTTCATTGGATTTAGTTGGAGATTATTCAGTATCATATTATTAGAGATGGATTTACTTTGAGTTTAGCATGGAGATGGATCTTTTATCGCTTAGTTGGATAGTTTATATTTTAGGATTGATTATCATTTATCTTGTGGATTAATTTTATATGTTTCATATTTGTCTCGTGCTAAGAATGGTATTTTATTTACTCACGCCTAACTTAGTTTTGGTGGAGGCCGATGCCCAAATTTAGTGGGGTGTGCCAAAAATTACCCGAATCAATTAAATAATAAATATTAAAAAATACAGGGTGTTACATACTCCCCACATTAGAAAGGAATTTTGTCCTCGAAATTAGGATGTCTCTACGGTGAATAACTCTGGGTACTGCTCTCACATATTCTCCTCCCATTCCCACATGGACTTGTCAGCATTGTCATTCCCCCACTGGACTTGAACTAAGGGTACCACCTTGTACCGTAGCTTACGCTCACTATGATCAAGTATTGCTACTGGTATTTCCTCATAAGAGATATCTGGATGTAAATTGATCTCCTATAGCGGAACATGCCAAAAGGCCCCCTCTCTCCTCCGATACTTCTTCAGATGCTCGTGTAGGCTCAGACTATACACAGTTGATTCCACCCTCTCAATGATTATAAAGGGTCCCACATACCTCAATGCTAGCTTCCCTTTCTTACCGAACCTCATGAACTCCCTTTTCAAAGGTAAGTACTCGCAATAATTCTTGACCACTCATGTCAGAGTTCAAAACTTCAATTCACGGTGTCATAACTCTCACTACATTCTTGAAATGTACGAAATTTATGTAGATTAACTCAATCCTTACCGACGAACCATAAATCATCTCAAGTCCGAGAAGCTTGTTATTCCCCACTCTTAACCAAATGAAACGTGGGTGACAAAATTTCCATATGAATCCTTAGAAGGCGTAGTGCAGACAATAAACTGCTGCAAGTTATCATGCTTAGATTTACCAATGGTAACTAATACTCCCAAATTCCCCGAAGTTCAGAATATGTATTTCTCGATTTCTCTTACCACCTAGTCTCTTCCTGTCTATCCATCGACTTATGGGTGACACGTCCAGCACAAAATATAACTTCATCCTCATTGCCTCTTGACACCCCCTATCAGAGGTAGGACTAAAAGGTCTCATCTTAATTCACAATAATATTGGACGATACCTTGATCCGGCTCATTTTTTCTTTCAAATAAAATGATGGAAATACTGCTCGGTAGTATAATCTATTCCGAAATAACAATTATTCCATTTTGTTCAAACCATTCCACAATCCGAAGAAAACCCTTACCTCTTCACGATTTTGGATAACCCAAGTAATCTGCGCATATATTCTATCACTGTGACCATCAAAATTACAAAAATTCTGGTTGATAACCTATGATCAACCTCTTTCCACCACTAAATAGTGTGCGTGGATATAACTTCACTTGTCTCATTCAACACCTATCCTCATGCTCAACGTTCCACATTTTGTGGAACATCTTACTCCCCTTTTTCTGGAATATACCAAGAATCATCGCCCTAGCATTTGCTCCCAAATCTGTGCATTTCTTAGGCACTTTTTTGCCTGGTTGTAATCAACATCTTATTTATGCATAACCCACTCTAGGCATTTGACTAAGTGAGACTCTGCTCTACTTTCCCATGATTTAGGGGTCCTCCATTGTATCTTTTTACATTTTTTCCCCACCGTTTTCAACTCCCCTAGGTTTTGATAATTCTCCTTGATATACACATAGTCGGACTCTATGAAATATATTCATGATGTGTTTCACGTGTCATCATTGAAGAAATATCGGAGGAGCAAAAGGGAATTTTGGCACGTTCCATTAAAGGAAATTGCTTTACAGTCAGATATCTCTTATGAGGAGAGACCGGTAGCGATAATTGATCGTTGTGAGTGTAAGCTTCGTTCTAAGGTGGTACCCTTGGTTCGAGTCCAGTAGGGGCACCATAATGCTAGCGAGTCGACGTGGGAATGGGAGGAGAATATGCGAGAGCAGTATCCAGAGTTATTCACCGTAGAGACTTCCTAATTTTGAGGATGAAATTCTTTTGTAAGGTGGGAACTATGTAACACCCCGTATTTTTGAGTATTTATTATTCAATTAATTCGGGTAATTTTAAATTACAAGTGTACGAATTTAATTGAATTAATTATTATGTGTTGAGTAAAATATTAATCGAGAGAGTTAATGGTTAATAATTACAAACTATTATTACTAAGTGAATAGTAAATTATTAATTTTACGTCTTAGCGAGTGATAGTGACATGACGATATTTTATCTCAATCGGGAGTTGGTATAGACTATTTGGGGTCGAGATAGGACTTTGTTGTAGAGTGACTCATATGATGATTTTGAGGTCATGGTTGAGTCCGGATGGGTCGACATAGTCGGAATCAAGTACCCGGGGGTAGTAATTGGGTCTTGGGGCATTTTTAGGCATAATTGGGCCCACACGGGGGTGTTCGGGTCATTTGGGCTTGGCCTGTAGGCTTAATTTCGGTATTAGACCTAATTAAACTAATTTAAGGAGTTAGGGTAGCAGCTCATCATAATTGAAAACCCTAAATCTGGAGAGAAAAAAATAGGGAGAAAGTGTGGAGCTTTTGGGAGCCAATTTGAAGAGGGATTGAGATGCTTGTGTCAAATTCATCCTCTTCATCAAAGGAATCAGACACTACGAATCTAATCAGGCAAGTGGTTAAACTTGCCTTTGATTTAAATTGCAGTATTTGATTCATAGTATAGTGGGTGTAACTCAAAATTTATTTTTGGGTGGGTTATTGCATAAAAATGGGTTTTGAGGAAATTGAACATGTTATGTAGATTAAAGGTTCAATTGATAATGAATGATGATTCAATGTTGATAGAATCTAAGCTATAATAGAATTCCAGTAGTTGACGTTGATAAATTCAGATTTTAGAATCGAATTTAACAGAAATGATCGAATGAACTCGTGAAAACCCAATTCAGAATTTATAACTTTTGATGATAATAAATGATAAATATTTGCGATTAGAACTTCGTTAAGAGAGGGATTGAATGTTAGATATGGTTGGTTTAAAGTCTGGGGTGTAAACATGGAACTTGGGCGAGCATTAATGGCAGAAAAACTGAATCAGGGAAGAAGGGTATCGCAGGGAAGAAGAAGGAGCTTGAAATCGAAAGGTCGTTCGAACGATCAAGGATCTCATTCGAAAGATGGTCGTTCGAACGACTGAGGGCCTCATTTGAACGACGATGGGGATTTTTCGACACTGTCGTCTTCCGCCTGGTTTTCTTTTGGGATTTTTTAAGATTTAATTAGTGTAAAAATTAAATGGAGGATGATACTTAGGAGCTTGGCAGATGGGTGTTAAGTAATGTTAAATTTAAAAAGAGTGTCAAAATTAATGATGGAATTTGGTATAATAAATTCTAAAGGGTGAAAATACGGACCGAGTGAGTGAGTCCGGGTATTGTAGTTGAGTGACGCTACTTTAATAAAATTAATTCTGAGGAAATAACGTTGTTAATGATTGTGTTCTCATTAAATAACGTTGTTGAATATTTTATAAGTACATACCCCTCTAGTGCTATCATAGGAGGTTTTGCGATGTGGGTGAATTCCCTGGATAGTGAATGTAGGTAGGGTATAGTCCCTAGGTCATATCGTCCAGGATTTTTATTGTATGATTTATTTTTTCGAGGGGAGACATTTTGGGTATGATTAAGTCTCACTGTCGGGGGAAACACTACACCAAAAATAGCAATTTGGCACACCCTGATGTTAAAAATCTGGCACAGTTTTAAACTGTGCCAGATTCTGTCATGGTTTAATAACAATCTGGCACACTTTAAAACAGCGCCAAAATTTGGCACGGTTTAAAAGTGTGCCAAAATTGAGCACACCTAATTAAAATATAAATAATCTAAAAAAATACTACTATTTCTCTTTTGCTCTCCCTCCCTCTCTCTCCTCTCTCTCATTCTCTTTTGTTTCCCGCTCGATGCTCTCCCTCACCAGTCACTACCACCAGTTGGATACCCTAAAATCTGCCAAAGGTTCTCTCTTCTTCTCCGGACCTCCCTTTAATGCTTTGTTTTATCTCTCTTTTGAAATTTGGGATTTCAATCCTTAACCTCTACTTTTTGTGAGAATCTGAACCAAAAATTCCATACATACCATAATACGCCACTATACTTGGAGAATCATCATTTTTCGTTCTCAAATCCATTATTAGGGTTTTATATATACCCTTTTAAAATATTTATTGTGTTTTTAATGTATTATTAGGGTTTTACAAATTGAATGTACATAGCATCTTAATCCATGTGCTCTCTGGATTTTATTAGTTTATACCTGGTTGGTAGTGTTCTTGAAATTCCACTTACAAATTAAATGTACTTAGCATCATGGGATTTTAAGTATTTTTTTGCTTAAGCTTTATATTATGATTTATGCAGGGCCAGGTGCACCTGCAGTTTTCAACATTGTAAGTTTTATTCGTTCGGAGCACTTATTAGATATTTTTTGAAGATCTTGTGTTAATGTTCGTTTCTACTTTGGATATCATGATCTTATTTGCTTAAGATAAATTAAGGCTAATTTACTATATTGTTAATTTCAAATTTACTCATTAACGGGCCATATCCATATTAATGTTTGTTTCAAATTGCACTTTTACTAAGATGCTATATGATCATGGCATTATTATTATTATTAGTAGTAGTAGTATATGCGGGAAACATTTTTTATTTTACGAAACTCACTTTCTAGATCTTAGTATGACCCACATCTTATTTTGAATTTTTTTCTTGATGAAATTTATAATCATTTTTGATTGAACGTTACGAAGGAATATGTGATCTTTTTTTTTATGACATTTAGTGTTGCTAAATTCACATATGAAGTTTGGGGTTTAGAAAATGAATCAACATCTTGAGATTCAAACTCTTATGAGACAATATACGTGAATTTACATATTTGGGATTCCGGGAAAGCACTGAAACTCGAATTAAACGAGCACTTAGTGCTTACTTTATTTGAAAGCTGGTAATCTTTTATTTTTAACTTGAGATAATCATTTCTATGCATGGGAGATTTTATAGTTTTCTTAATAATACTCTATTATTTGTCTTGGGTCAAGTTGCCGATTGCAAGGAAGCCAAATCATAATTTATAAATTAACATTTTTTCACGTTGGAATGCTTGATGTTAGTTCATCTGTAGTTTTATTTCTTACTTACAATGAGTAAGAAATAATGTCTATCCTAAGGTGGAGCTATAAGACTAATATGGACAAGACAATGAGTTCTTCTGATACAGGGCAGATCATGTTAGTTGGTATTCTTTTCGGTTTCAGAGATTCTTTTTTATTTGGATATATGTCATTGTGTTCATTATCACACATGCATATAACCATCTAAAGTTACTATTAGATATAGGTCATTGTGTTCATTATCAAGAAAAGGCTGGCCTCTAAAGAAGTTCACTATGAAGGAAGAGCTTCTTAATAAAGTAATTTTGTGTGCAAAGAAACACTTGAATTTGTTTAATAAGTTTGTATGCATGGAGGCGAATGTTTTATCAAACCAAGTGATGAGATTGTCTGAGATGGGACAGTATTTGAGTCAATTTGTTGGACACAGAGGTTTATTATGTGAAATCTTAACTTCTAGGAGAATTCTCAATTCTCAAACTAATGCAATGCTCTCAAAGTATGAGTGGGTTGAGTAAATTTGTTTGATTATTCTATTGTAAATTATAAGATTAAGTTTTAGACAGTCATAAATTATAGGCAGTTGTAATTTTAGACACTAGAAATCATGCACAAACATGACTTGGGAAAAGGTAATAAATTAATAATTTTGCAAAAATTGTAATATAATGCATTTTAAAAGTGTCCTTACAGGTTCTGACTCACTTATTACATAAATTTACAATTTGATAATTTATAAAACAGTTTATGAATTAGAGTGTCCAAACTACCAATAGTTGAATTTCATTATGCAGTTAAAGTGCCATTAGGTGCCCTGATTTCAAGTTACATTTATAGGTCATTATCAAGATTTCAAGATCCAAAGATCATTATAAAGCATAGTGATAATGTAACTTGAAATATGGCAATGTAGTTTGAAATCTTGATTAATGTAACTTGAAATCTGTAAAAATGATTAAGATTTTGAGCTTTACTAAACCATCCTTTTTGGTAATGAGATAAAAAAAGTAGATAAGGCTCCAAATCTTGATAGTGATCATTATTTCAGGGTTGAAAAAGAATTATAGTATTAGAGTACCAAACCATCCTTTTTCCTATTCAAATGAGTTTATTTATTGATCATAAGAGTGGCATAAGCATCGTTGACGGTTGCTACTTATCTCTCTTGTATTTGCAAGTGTCGTAGTTGTTTTCATTTTCCTATTTTAAGTTTCACCTTGGAAATGCTTATTGTATAACTGGGATGGCTGGTATTCCTAGTACAGCCAGTGCCATTTTTTTCTGCTGTGAAAGATATGGGAGCCAATGTTATCATGATATCTCAGGTATCCTCTTCATCCTTGGTATATGTCAAATGTTACCCTATATTTGTAAAATTCGTATTGATTTGATCAAATGCAGACCAATAGGTACATTTTGTGTGCTATGATGTGCCTACAAAGGAAGTAAAAGATGTTGTTAAGGCTCTAGAATCTATAATTGGCTAAGCTTTAGATGTTGCGCACCTTTCTCAAGTATTGTACTTCGATTTGAATGAGTTGTAGACGCTCATAATGTGCTATATCAAGATAGTTTAGCGCTTAGGATTGCCATTTTTTTAGTATAATTGCTAAACACGTCTTGGTGGGGTTTGAATATCAAATATTGATGATACAACCAACATATTGGGCAAATGCCCATTCCATTTCGCCTTTTGTGAGAGTGGAATCCATGAATCTCAAATATTTATTAGAAATTTATCATTTTTTGTATCAATTCTTGTAAAAGCTTTGTTGAAAGATGATCACATATTAATATAAGGTCTGATTGAAGTCCAATGCTTATGAATACATAAATATGTAGGAGCTAATGCCGTGAAAAGGTGTTTTTTAATTTATCACAGTTTAATTGATTATAAAGTTTACATAAATTGTATTACAGTCTCAATCAGAAACTAAATTGGAAATGATAGGCTGCTCTAAAAATCATGATTGTTATTATTTATGTATTATCAACAGTGTAATTTTTGCAATAGATCAATTTCTGGCTTTAAAACATCAAACTTTGAGATTTGTGTGCAACTTGGTAGTGCAGATGCAAGTGATTTCACATGCCCAGACCAATCCATGGTATGGGACACAACAAAGAGGGAAATTGTTAGGAAAAAAAGAAACTAGCTAATAATTTCTTGTTCTTCTTTTAGCTATAGTCACTACTTTAGAACAGTACAAAGAGGAGACTAACATGGATCCGCAAATATATGCTTGAATTCTTGTTTGTAAAAGTTTTTATTTTCAAAAATGAGTTAGAGCTTTTATTTGCTGGTATAATGCTAGTTTTGATGTTAATGGAAGTAGGTTTTCAAAAAAAATGATATTATGTAGCAAACGAATATGATAATTTGCTATTTTGATATAGGTGAGGTTGGGAATGCAGTAAAACTCTTTGAATTGATATCAAATCGTGATACAACAGTGTGGAACGCTACAATGTTTGGGTGAGGAGAAAATGATCATGGGGAGGATGATTTTAAATTGTTCATCAATATGATAAAAGGGAATGTGGACTTGGATGAAATTTACTGGTGTAATGGCCATATAATTCATTTATTCTTTTTCTCATAATTGCTTTATGGAATGCAACTTAACTTGTTTCTATCTCGAACATTGTCATTTTTTCAGTTTGTAACATTTTGTTCTGTTTTGTTCCCATATGATGTCAAAAGGTTGAAAGATCTTGGTGTTTGTAGAGTTATCACACTAAATGAATCGTATTAAACTTTGGTACCAACATCATTATATCGCTTTATTGTCCAACAGCTATAGAATGATACATATGCACGACAGTT
Organism: Sambucus nigra; assembly: GCA_949130495.1. NCBI lineage: Eukaryota > Viridiplantae > Streptophyta > Magnoliopsida > Dipsacales > Adoxaceae > Sambucus > Sambucus nigra. The sequence goes on along the minus strand of OX422207.1, from coordinate 63,607,601 downwards.
GAAAGTATGCTTATGTTGAAAGTATACTTCCCCTGCCCCTACCTATGCTTACCGGATATCCTAAACTCTCTCCCACCCCTACCCAACTTCACCATTCGTTGGCGCTTCCACGTGACCTGCTGGAATGCATACAAATCCTCGACCACCGAAAATACTGCTGCATAGCCCATTGAGAAGGCTATTGAAAGTTCCTTGCGAGTGTGCCTTCAAATGTGTTGGATAACTCGCCCCACTGTTTATGATAGGACAAATCCCATTTAAATAAATGCTCCCTACTACCGAATCAACTCAGCTATTATTTTGTATCTATTTTATTTCTAATATGGACTGGAAGTATAGACATGTATAGTTATATTTGGGATGGGAAGCTATGCCATTTCTTTATATTATTTTTGCAGTTTATTTTTCGATTTGCATATGTTTACACTTGACATCACAATCTGCCAATCTGTGCAAATGTATTGCCTATGTGTTTTTTATGATGTTCTTGTTATTCATGTCGACTGTTAGTCTCTGTGTAAATGTATGCGTTGGCCAAATACTTCAATGATTATACTTGTAATCATCTTGTATTTTATGAAGTGCTTTGATTTTATCTTATTGTTGAGTTCATTGTTTATTTTTTTCGGAATCTTAGGTTTTGCCTTTGACGACCTTTTACAACCCGATTGTTTTTCTTTTTAGGTACGTTCGTCTTATTTATCGGAATCCTGAAATGTTAAGGAAACGAAAGAATATTACCACCAAAAAGGACAGGAACATTACATCTCAAGCTGCAGGAGGATACTTTCACGCACCATATGATCTATCTTAGGAGTGAACATGAAGCGTATTATATGGTTCGGCATCCTCCAGGTACCTCACGTTTGTTTTTATAAATTAGCAGCATTACTACTTACTATTATTTTAGAAGTCGAGAAGCTTTTCACAACCATAGATTTTTTCAATTTTTAACTTTCCAATTCCATAAACTAAGGAGAGAGACTCCTTTTTGTCCTTATTCTTTATGATTTCATTGATCACTCTAAACAACTAAAAATTCTCATGGCCTAAGCAATTATCATGTAGGTTTATAAAAGCAATTCTCATGTAGGTTTAACAAAAAAATGAGTTTACGCAAGTGTTATGTTTATATAAGTTAAAACCATAATTAAACGAAACCTTAGTTTAATAAAAAAGACATATTTTTGTTATATATAACAATTGTTAGTTGTTATATATAACAATTATTATATATAACAACTGTTATATATAATAACTGTTATATAATGGGCGATCCAGGGATTAGGTGTAGGTGTGTAATTAAGGAAAATTTCAAATCTCAGGGAAAAGAGGCACTTGATATGTAATTATGTTGGTTAAGGGAAATCAAAGGCTTAAGTGAGGGACTTATTCACTCGAGTTAAATAGCAAAATATTTTGTTGTTTGCTAACTATAGGAAGCAATTTCATGTCGTTGTTACTCGGGCTAAGTTGAATGAAATGGAGGAGCAACGAATTAATCAGAATATGAATAAAACCCCTCTGCATATATAAAATTAAATAACATTTACGGTGAATAGCAAATCATTCTTTCCTAGTGGGGAAAGCTCGACCTCAATTACAAGCCGTTTGAGGGTGAAAACCCAAACCAGCCCCCAAACGGCCCCGTAAGAGGTACGAACACCTCACACGGGACCAATGTAACTTGTACGAACTGACCACGTAGTCCCGAGTCTCCCAATTTGAGAATATGATGATAATTTCAAAATACGTAGATTAGGCTTGAAAATAAGCCGTTTGAGGGTGCAAACCCAAACCAACCCCCAAACGGCCCCGTAAGAGGCACGAACACCTCGCACGGGACTAATGTAACTCGTACGAACTAATCGCGTAGTCCCGGATCTCTCGGTTTGAGAATATGACGATAATTTCAAAATACGTAGATTATGTTTGAAAACAAGCCATTTAAGGGTGAAAACCCAAACCAACCCCCAAACGACCCCGTAAGAGGCATGAACACCTCGCACGGGACCAATGTAACTACTATGAACTTACCGCGTAGTCCCGGATCTCCCAATTTGAGAATATGACGATAATTTCAAAATACGTATATTAGGCTTGAAAACAAGCCATTTGAGGGTGAAAACCCAAACCAGCCCCCAAACGGCCCCGTAAGAGGCACGACCACCTCGTACGGGACCAATGTAACTTGTATGAACTGACCACGTAGTCCCGGGTCTCCCGGTTTGAGAATATGATGATAATTTCAAAATACGTAGATTAGGCTTGAAAATAAGCCATTTGAGGGTGAAAATCCAAATCAGTCCCCAAAGGCCCTGTAAGAAGCACTAACACCTCGCACGGGACCAATGTAACTCGTAGGAACTAATCAGGTAGTCATAACTTGCGTAAGATTTTCAATTTTATAATATAATAATAATTCCAACTCCTATATGTAATTTTTTAGCTTGAGTAAGCTTTTTTTTTTATATAAATTACTTGGTTACTAATATCGTCTCTTTTTTGTATCCTATTTTTTTTGCAGGATAACATTTTATCGTTAGCATTTATTCATGTGGAACACACCGAGAACTCAATGGTTTATAGCAAGGGGTTTATTCATGATTCTATTTTTGTTTGTTATGGTCGTGCGGGCTTTTGTAGTTTTATTGTTAACTTTTATGGCCGTGCGGGCTTTTGTAAGTTTATTGTTATATTTTATGGCCGTGCGGGCTTTATATTACGGAGGTTTTATATTAGCAGGTTTTAAAATGTCCAAAAAATAGAGGAAACTCTGTCCAAATTTTTTTGGTCTGTGAACTATTAAAGACTTGTAATATTTTGAAGTTTGTATGTACATTAGTTTATCAACAACGTGCAAGATTTGTAATTTGTGAATTTTCTTGTTTTCAAATAATTTTTTTTTCATTTTATCAAAAATTTGGGACAGTTCAAAATCGTGCCAAAAGTGTATCAAATTTTGGCACGGTTTTGAACTGTGCCAAAAAATTTTCAAACTGTGCTAAAAGTGTGCCAGAAATATCAAATTCTGGCACGGTTTTAAGGTGTGCCAGAAGTGTCCCTGTTTGGTCAAATATGGCACACTTTTAAACCGTGCTAGAAAAAATGGCCATTTTGAAACATCTGATTCTGGCACAGTTCAAAACCGTGCCAGATTTGATCTGGCACAGTTTTAAACCGTGCCAGATTCATGTTTTTGGTGCAGTGAAATATGACCTCCTCCACTACGTTTACGATTTTTTACCAAATTTATGTGTGATTTAGTCCGAGTTATGGTAACCGGGTTAGAGTGAGGGATGATAGCATTTTAGAAAAGCACCCGGTGAGTTATTACTTGGGAATGGATGGTTATTATACGCAATATGTGTGTGAATGTTGTTGTAACTTGTACGTATATAATATGAGTAGATAATTATATACGATATTAATGCATAAGTGTGAATATATTTCTTATATAACTAGTGTGAAAGTTATACGATTAAAAAAGGGTTTCCTAGATAACTAGTGTGAATGTTATATGACTTAATATAGTTGAACTTATTAATAAGTTAATGATTAGATAACTTAAAAATCAAAGTGAGAATACTAGGGTTAAAGTAGGGAAATAAAAAGAGGTGTAATAAAGCGAGTTAGGTGGGGTAACGTATCTAGTGAGGTTAGAAGGCAAGCGTTAGGTGTGCACATTAGATAAGGGGTGAGTTATTGCTCAAGAGAGTGAGACACTAGCTTAGATATGAAAAGTGTGCATGCATATTTAATTAATGGAAATTTAACTGCTTGCTTAATATTTTCAAAATGTTCTACTTGGGCTCTGAACCGTGTCAAAATATTTTCTAAAATATTTTAGGTTTCCAGTGACAGAGACGCGCAACTTGAGGATCTATCCAGGGATGCGTAGCTGTAGCTTGTGTGGAAGTTGCGGGACTTTGCTATAGACGCCTACTTAATTTATTCCTACTGTAGGGACTTTATTTCAGTACTCATTTGGGCATGTCACCCATCAGATTATTTAAGTATTTCTATTTTCTGGATTAGACTTTGTGTATCCAGTTCATTATTTCAGTTTATTGTTGAACCGATAGTTGATTCGGTCTTCTTTATTCATATTATTTATCTATGTTGGATTTAGTTATCAGTTTGTGTGGATGGTTTAAATTATTATTTAATTTTTGCATGTTGTTAATTAATTTAAGATATAATTTGGTACCGGTCTATTTAATTAATAGGTGGTTAGTAATTTTAAAAATATTTTCGACAATGATGCTAAGAATGAGCAATATGAGACCAATGTTTTATTTTGATAAAGGGAAAAACATGAAATTACACTTTTAAAGCTTGAGCTTTAATAGTGAATCTTGATAGAAAACTTAAAGCTATGATTTGAAGTTATGAATACCTTCAATAGAACCTTAGGAACTTTAGTGCAATGATCAAACCCCATGAATTTTCATGACAAGCTTCAATTTATTAAAAGTGTTTTTCGAACTAAAAAAGTGTAAATCTTAAATTCTCCCTGTATAATCCATTTCAAACCTTGAAATCAAAGCAAACTACTCCTTAACATAGCAAAAGCCAAACTAGGTTTATAAGAATCCGTGCCATATTCTTGAAAGCCATGATTGTTAAGCCAAAATTTTGGCAAAACACATTGTTGATACCAAATTTAGTCTGCTGACATGGCTCAATTAAGTGAAGACACGTGGCAATCTACGTGGCAATAACAAACACTTTCGAGGAACTCAGACGCTCCGAGGAACCATACTACAACGAAGAACACTGCTTCCCCGACCAACTCAAACGCTCCGACTTACAAGAACTCTCCGAGGAACTTAGGCAGTCCGAGCAGCTTAGGCGGTCCGAGCTGCACCTCGAACAAAGCATTAATAGCAGGATGACCAACAGTTTGACTATTCATTAAATGCTTATCATTCAGATGCATCTACTTAAGGGGCATTTAATACATTACCCTTTCACATGTACAACATTTAATGTATTACCCTTCCACATTACAGCCTCAGGGCTATAAATACATTGTATTACCCTCATTGTATGGGGGACCAGAATTTCTGGATGGAACTTGTAATCGAGAATTCCCAAACAATCATCAGTAACAGAAACAGTGGACGTATGCCATTCTTATAAGGCTGAACCACTTTAAAACTTCTTTGTCTCATTTATTTTATCTGTGATTAAATAATTAGATACGATCTAATTTTTTACATCAACAGATTGGCGCCGTCTGTGGGAAACAACTGGTAATATCATTTTTTATCAAAAATAATTCATCACAAGTGGCTGATATTCCAGAATCCAGCAATCGAAACGCTGTAAGCCCTCCAAATCCATCTGCTCTGCCTAATATGCCAGATCTGGCTGGAATAATGACAAATCTGGCTCAGGGCCAGACAGTCATGCAAGAAACTATGCGACAACTCATACAAACCCTCCATGGCGGTGCACCAACCCATTCAGGACTGCGAAGTATTCAAAGAAATACCCGTTTACCTTCTTCACGTATTAGGCGTACTGAGGAATCTGAAGATTTTTCTTATCAACCTGGATGAACTTCGTCAGTGCGAGCCACAGATACTGAACAACGTATCACTCTCTCTCCAGAAAGGACTAGTGCGCTAGAGAGGTTAAGCAGGGTATCACCTTTTGATCAATTAGGAACTAGAAGGAGTAGAAGTCCTCCTAAAGTCGTATCGAGGAGTTTTCGACGACTATCAGATTTAAGGGAAGGATCTGCCCAGTCGCGACCAGCTGCTCGTCAAGATAGATCCCAGGAAGCCACATCAACGCGATCATTTGCTCGAACCGACAGGCCCGAGGAAGGAAATGATGCATGGAAAGGCTCTATTCAAAGGCTGGAGGATAGATTCTGGGAAATGGCTAAGGCTAAGAACCCTCTACAACGAACTTTTGTTCGAGGAACACCTTTTGTCCAGGCCATTATAGATTTTCCAACACCATCAAAGTTCAAAGCTCCTGTTGTGACCCCCAAATATGATGGAAAGACAGACCCTGCCCTTCATATAGAATAATACCAAGCTGCAGGCGACATCTATGCTATTCCAGATGAGATGAGATGCAGAGCATTCTCGGGAACTCTTACCGGATCTGCTCAAATATGGTATAATAATCTTCCTCGGGGTAAGATCTGAACTTTCTTTCAACTGGCCAAGTTATTCATTGGGAATTTCTGTTTTAGGGCAAAGCCTGTTAAACGAGTAGCACATTTGTTAAGTGTTAGACAAAAAGCTGGTGAGAGCACCAGAGATTATATAACTCGTTTTAATAACGAGAAACTCGAAGTCATTGATTATGAGGAGAAGACAACGATTATCGCCTTGATGAGTGGACTATTTCCCAACAAGTTGTACTACACTTTGGCTAAAGATCCACCTAGAACCATGTCAGACCTGATGGGAAAAGCGTCCAAGATTATGAATGCCGAGGAGGCTATGGCTGCGAAGAAGAACATAGATGCCAAAGAAACCAAGGTGGAAGGTGATAAAGCTAAGAATAAAGATCATAAGAACAATGGTAATGACAAACATTCAAAAACTAGGTCGGTATGGGACGTAATGAAGAAATTTGATAATTATACTCCTTTGAAGAAAGACATCAACCACGTTCTAGAAGAAATCAAGAACAACGAGGAATTAAATTGGCCAGAGAAAATGAAGGCAGACCCCGAAAGGAGAAATAAGGCAAAATATTGCGAGTTTCACAAAGATCATGGCCATATGACTAAAGATTGCATAGCTCTTCAGAATGAGATCGAAACACTCATCGGACGAGGAAAACTGGCAAAGTATGTTTATCGGAGGAATGATAGAAGAAACAACGACCGAGCAAGAGAGAGGTCTAGATGTCCTCGTCGAGCAGAGGAGAACAAGAAGATAGACCATGAAGTTGATCTAAAAGACAACCCCGATCTTCCCAAGAGACCAAGGCAGCCAGAACGTGAGGTATTTTCAATACGCTTTGGGTCATTTGATTGTAATGTTATTACAAGTGGAGATGCAGGAGGAGGAGACCTTACTGCAGAAAGAAAAGCTTATCTCTGTGAGGCTCAAGCTTGATCATACATTCAATGAATAAATCTAGCTGAGGAGGATCGCCCGAGAAAGGTGAACAAAGAGAAATTGGTCATTGGTTTCTCAAAGAATGACCTCGCAGGTGTTCTATATCCTCATGATGACCCATTGGTGATCAAAATGAGGATGAAGGAGGTAATGATTTCAAGAGTACTGGTCGACAATGGTAGCTCGGCAGACATAATGTTTTACTCGTGCTTCGACAGTTTAAATCTAAAGCTATCTCAACTGGAGACTTATCATATACCCCTCCTCGATTTTGCTGGTGAAAAAGTATTTCCACTTCGGGCGATCAAGTTGGATATATTCATTGGTACGTGGCTTGCTTGTTGGATAGAAAGAATACACTTTTTCGTGATGGATAAGAATTTTCAATCATCATACAATATCATCACGGGAAGAGTAGGATTGAATAAGTTCGAGTCTGTACCATCTACGGTGCATCAGTGCCTAAAATTTCCAACAAATTTTGGAGTAGGAGTTGTGAAAGGTGACCAGAAAGTAGCTCGGGAATGCTATTATTCATCTGCCGAGCAAGAGGAACTAGAGAAATCAAGGAAAAAGGCTACTACCTATCAAGTGGATGAAGGTGCCGAAATTGAAAAATTGGATCCTAGAGATGAGTCGCAACTCGTGAAGGGTCAAGTGGTGGAAGCTACTGAAAACATCATTCTGGATGACGAGCACCCTAAACGAACTACTCAAGTAGGTTCATCGTAGGAAGCCTCACTAAAATAAGAATTGATAACTTTCCTTAGAAGCAGAAAGCAAACTTTTGCGTGGAGTCATGAAGATATGCCTGGGATAGACCCAAATTTCTTATGTCACGAGCTCAATGTGAATAAGGAGATCAAGCCTGTGAAGCAGAGAAGAAGATTATTCAGTCCCGAGAAGAATCAAGCTATACAGGAGGAAGTCGAGAAGCTCCAGAAAGCTTGTTTTATTGAAGATGTTAAATATCCAGACTAGTTAGCAAATGTGGTGATGGTGAAAAAGAAGAACAACAAATGGAGGATGTGTGTAGACTTCACCGACCTCAATAAAGCATGCCGGAAGGATCACTTTCCACTGCCCCGAATTGATCAACTGGTGGATGCTACCTCGGGACACGAGTTGTTGAGCTTCATGGATGCTTATTCTGGTTACAATCAGATTAAAATGAAACCTGAAGACAGGGAGAGTACTTCTTTCATTACCCCTAGGGAAACTTATTGTTATAATGTTATGCCTTTTGGTTTGAAAAATGCAGGTGCGACATATCAGCGGGTGATGAACAAGGTCTTTGCTGAACAAATCAGTTGCAATATGGAAGTCTATGTTGACGATATGCTGACAAAGAGAAAGAAAGCTGTCGATCATCTAGTTGACTTAAGTCAGACTTTTGATCAACTGGATAAATATCAAATGAAGCTGAACCTGACGAAGTGCATATTTGGAGTACGAGAAGGCATGTTTCTCGGGTACATTGTCAATCAACGAGGCATTGAGGCGAATCCTGAAAAGATCAAAGCTCTATTAGGGCTGCGATCTCCAACGACGAAGAAAGAGGTGCAAAGTCTTATAGGACGAGTAGCAGCACTCAACAGATTTGTATCGCGAGCAACTGATCGATGTCTCCCATTCTTCAAAACACTCCGAAAGACGTTTGAGTGGAATGATGAATGTTAAAAGGATTTTCAAGACTTGAAAAAATACTTGGGAGCACCTCCACTGCTATCCAGGCCAGTGATGGGAGAAAAATTATACTTGTATCTGGCAGTGTCCGAGAATGCAGTCAGTTCGGCATTGATAAGAATGGAGAATGGAGTACAAAAACCAATCTACTATATAAGTAAGGCCTTCCGAGGAGCAGAGATCAGATATCCAAGGTTGGAAAAATTGGCACTGGCATTGATCGAGGCAAGTAGAAGAATGAAGCCATACTTTTAAGCTCATACCATAGTAGTATATACTGATATACCATTGAGGCAAGCCCTTCATAAACCAGAAAAGTCAAGAAGATTGATGTGCTGGGCAATAGAACTTGGTGAATATGATATAGTTTATGAACCTAGATCATTGCTAAAAGGGCAAGCGGTAGCAGATTTTATAGAAGAGTTCACCTATCCTGATACCCCCGAGTAGGGGTGTTCACGGGTCGGTCGGTTTGGTTTTGACCGAGTTTTTTGGGCCGAACCGACCATGTCGGTTTTTGGAGGAAGAGAACCGAACCGAAAATACTGAAAAACCGAACCGAACCGAATCGGGTCGGTTTTTGACAGGGCCGATTCGGTTTGCCCGTCCGTTTTTGACAGGGCCGATTTTATACAGGGCCGGTTCGGTTTTTTCCTTTATTTTAATAAAAAATATATTTTTTTAATACCTAATATAAATATAAAATTTAAAAATATAATATAATATGTCAACACTAATATAAATATAATATAAAATATAAAATTAAAAAGTATAAAAATTAATTCGGTCGGTTCGGTTCAAAATCGGGTTTTTTATGCCAAAACCAAAAACCGAACCGACCCTGTCGGTTTTATACCTGACTAAACCGAACCGAGCCGACCCTAAAAAAAACTAGGCCCAAAAATTTTCGGTTCGGCTCGGTTTTGTCGGTTTGGTCTTTTTTTTTGCACACCCCTACCCCCGAGGAGCAAAAGTTGCTCGCTGATCAACCTGTGGATGTTACAGGATCGTCAAACACAAGCTCAGACCAACTTAGGTTGGTAAAATGACAAGTAGATATTACATGATCATCAAATTCGAGCCCAGACCAACTTAAGTTGGTAAAAGGGCGAGAAAAGATGATCGACGAAGAGCAAGAAATATCAGGGGAGGATGAAAGAAAGCAATAAATTTTCCATCGAGGAACTCTGTCAGATCAGAAATTTGAAGATGAGGTACCTATATGAAGTTTGTACGTGGATGGTTCATCTTGCACTACATGATGTGGCGCGGGAATAGTTTTGAACAGTCCGGACGAGGTCGACATGGAATACGCCCTACGTTTCCAATTCAAAGCTTCTAATAATGAGGCTGAATATGAAGCCATGATTGCAGGTCTTAGTTTGGCAAAAACTATGGGGGCGGAACAAGTTATTGTCTTCAGTGATTCGCAACTGGTCATAAATCAAATGATGGGAGTATATGCAGCCAAAGAAGAATTAATGATCAGATATCATGCAAAGGCAAAGGAACTGGTGTCAGAATTTATTGCTATTCAGCTGGTCAGAATACCAAGAATGGAGAATGCGAGAGCAGACGCCCTAGCTCGATTAGCATCAGCTACTCATACCGAGCTAGAAGAACAATCCCAATTGAAGTTTTAGTTGGTCGGAGTATAGATGAAGATCTGACAATGAACTTTATTACCCTCGATTTAGGATCATCATGGATGGATCCCATCAGGGCATATATTGAGAAAGGGGAATTACCAACTGACAAACTTACAGCCAAGAAACTGAAGTTTAAGGCTGCTCGTTATGTTTTGACCAATGGTATTCTATACAGACGAGGAGTTATAGCAGGTTTGCAGAGATGTGTGCATCCCACCGAGGTGAAAGATTTAATTGAAGAGGTCCATGAAGGGTCCTGTGGAGCCCATGTAGCAGGTCGGACTCTTTTGTAAAGGGTGGTGACGCAAGGATACTACTGGCCGACTATGAGGGCTGATTGCATAGCCTATGCTAAGAAATGTGACAAATGTCAGCGCTTCTCTTCCATTCGAAGAACTCCCAAAGCATTATTGACACCCATTACTTCGCCTTGGCCATTTGCCATATGGGGAATAGATTTGGTTGGGCCACTGCCGACGACCAGGGGAAGGTTTAAGTATCTCGTGGTCGTTGTGGATTATTTTACTAAATGGGTTGAAGCTGATCCTCTCATTGATACAATGTACGATAAGGTGTACCAATTTATTTGGAAGAACATCATTTGTCGATATGGTCTTCCTCATGCTTTCATCACAGACCATGGAACACAATTTGACAACGAGGAGTTCGCTGCCTATTGTCATCAGTCAAACATTTTGAAAATTCACTCAGTGCCAGGACATCCTCAAAGCAATGGACAAACTGAAGTGAAAAACAGAACGCTGCTGAATGGCTTGAAGAAAAGACTGGACGATGCGAAAGCAAATTGGATCAACGAGTTACAATCAGTACTGTGGGCTTATCGTACTACTCCCCGAGAAGCAACTGGAGAATCACCATACATGCTGGCGTTTGGAAGTGAAGCTGTTATACCTACCAAGTTGGGCCTCCCAACACACATGGTACTGAATTTCAATTCCCCTGTCAGCGACTTAATGAGAAGATTGGATTTAGACATGCTTGAGGAAGTTAGAGAAGAAGCAGCCATCAGGAATGCTGCATACCAACAACGAACAACTTTGTTCTACAATAAAAGGGTGAAGAAGTGAGACCTGAAAGAAGAAGACTATGTTCTAAAGAAAGTGATTCAAAAGCACAACAAACTAGAGGCAAATTGGCATGGACCATACCGAGTTACAGAAGTTGTTCGACCAGGAACTTACCGAATAGCAACTTTAGAGGGGGAGGAGTTTAAGAATGCATGGAATGCAGAGCACCTGCGCAAGTATTATCAGTGATGTATATTCTCATGCAACGCAGTTCCGTCAGTATGAATAAAATAAAGATATTCTGCCAAATTCTCTCCTTTTATTGAAAATTTTCCGGGGAATACTAGTGCTACACACTACTCGGCAAAGCTCAGACTACTCACATTTATTCTCGAAAATGCCAACTAAGGTTAGTCGAGAAACAAATGTATTCCTACGGGAAGTAAAACTTGTATTCCTTCGGGAAGTAAAACTTGTATTCCTCCGGGAAGTAAAACTTGTATTCCTACGGGAAGTAAAACTTGTATTCCTCCGGGAAGTAAAACTTATATTCCTACAGGAAGTAAAACTACGTGTTCCTCGGGAAGTAAACGTATTCCTAAAAATGCCAACTTATGCTGGTTAGGAAGAAAATATATTCTCGAAAACGCCAACTAAAGTTGGCCGGGAAGTAAAATTATTCCAAAAAGTGCCAAAGTTGCTCGTTAAGAAAAAATCCACTAACTGTAGTTAGTCGAAAAGGAAAATTTACCGACCTTGGTTGGTCAGAAACATTTTATGAAGACGAGAAAGTGATCGAGCAACATTTTTGATACTCGTAACTTTTTAAGTTGGTCGAGAAACAAAACATTATTTTTGCCAAATGACTACCACAAATTCAAATTACTCGACAATAAGTTGATCGACAAATAACACAATATTGTTATCTTTTTAATAGATACACATGCACAAAAGTAAAATGTTATAAGACAATGTCAGTCAACATTTGCAAATAAAATTATTTCATTAAATGTAGAACAAGATACATCAGTAATGAAATACAAATTTATTACATCAATATTCCTACTCTATTGGTTTTTTCCCTTCCGCTTTTGAAACAGGTTCCTCGCCAGCAGGCGGATCATTTAAAGAAAGAGGAGAATTTATGAAGTTAAGATTTTTTAACATCCTAATATTCATCACAGAGGGTTGATCTAGTATATGCTATGGACGAGATATCTCGACATTTGAATGGAGATTGTAATCGCCGAGGTATTTGGAGATCAGACATCGAGGAATGGCCCGAGCAGGGATCCAACTCATATCAAGATTGAATGGTGGCACGGGTAGGTCGAGCAGCCCAGGATTATGGTAATCCCACAGGTAATGACCCTGTTCGAGTTGAAACACACCTAAGGCATTCAGCCATCCCTGTTTGTAGCCTTCATTATTTGCATTCTGGATACGATCGTCCAAGTGGTAGAGAGCCTCGTTATAGCCAGCCATCCAGAACTCCCTGGGCTGTTTGTGGAATTGATATGTCAATCTTTCCAGCTGCTCGTGGAGATTTTTGATGAAGAGTTCTTTATTCTCCAAGATAGATTTCTGCGCAGAAAGCTGCTCTTCCAGGTCCCTGATTTTCTTAGACATCTCAACCAATGCCTGGTTCTTCGCCATCAGCTGGAAGGCCTGGTTCTCTAAAGCAGATTGAGTCCTCTGTTCCTCGACAGGAACACGAGCAGCTCTTGGTCATCCACGAGGAGCTCTTGCTCATCCCCGAGAAGATGTAGAAGGGCCAGCTCTTTTCAAGGTATCCAATTCGTCCCTCAAGTTGGCGTTCTTGACCTCCAAGAACGAGAATCCCTCGTCAGTCACTGGGACCAAAGCATTTGAGGTGGAGGCAACAAATTTTAATTGAGACACTTCTCTTTGCAAGTTGTTATTTTCTTGCTCCAACAACTCGGCTATTTGCCTGTGTTCCCCGACCTCGACTTTCAACGTTCTCTCCCGCACGTCGTAAGCAGCAAAACGCTTCTCGTATCCCATGTCGGCAACGATTTACTGATATTTCTTCTAGTACCCCTCGTGTAGTAGGGCAGTGGATTCCTTATATTGTTCCTGAAGGTCTTCAAGAGTGCCTTCGAGATCCTCAATCATATCATAATAATCTACATTATTGTCTACCGCACGATCAAGCAGACACTCAAATATTCGTAAGCTTCAACTGCCTGTTCCGAAGCATCTTGGCCAAGGATGTCGACGATTTATGGTGCACTCAAATCTGTGTGACCAGCCTTAAAGTATTCATTGCATTGCCTCAATAGCTTTGCATCGTGAGCAGATAATAATTCCATCCTGGCCAGAAACTAGTAGAGGAAGAAAAAGAAATAATCAATAAGAGTACTAATTGAACATGAAGAGGAGAAACAATAGTATGCATAAACAAAAGTTCAAGTTTTATTATATCACAAAGTTCAGAGTTACATATTCAGGGTTACATTTGACAAAGAAAAATAAAATAGAGAGAAACTCGAACAACTCTACACCTTTTCCTTGTCTCCCAATACTTTCTCGGGAGGCTGGGACGAGGAGGTAGGTTGCTCGGAGGGAACAAAAAGTTGCTCGGGGAGCGCTGGCAGTTGTTCGGATGAAGTAACGATTTGCTGAAGATCTTCGTCAGTAGGCTGGATGGCTGGGGGATGAGAAACTTGATCTCCCATCACCATTGAAGAATCTTCGGAGGCAGCTTCGTCCTCTTCTTCGTCCTCAGGAGTTGGAGGGGGACCAGGGATGTGTCGCTGAAAGAGTTTCGAATTTTCATCAACCTTCATCTCCTGTAGAGCAGCGACCCACCCATCCCTAAAGTATTTGAGGTTGCCATATTCGACTTGGGATATCATGGCAGCCAAACCTTTCTTCCACCCCTTATTCTAGCCAGCGCTGAAAGATTTCTTCACAACCGATTTCCTTTTTAACTTCTCCGAGGAAAGCTTCTCGGACAGAAGATTGTCAGCAGCCTTCAGTTTATTCTCAACTTCTTCCTTCTGCCGACTTATTTCCCGAAGTTGACCCAACTCCTCCTCAGCAACCTTGAGCTTATTTTCAAGCTCTCCAGCATTTTTGAGCTTCCCTTCGAGATCTTTATCATTCTTCTCCAAATCATTTATTTTTTTCTCCAACCCCTTGGAGACTTCAACAACTTGAGCCTTCTCCTGCTCGGTTGAGGTAAGTTTCTTCTCCCAAGCAGCCTTGTCAGCATCATGCTTCTGACCAGAATCTTCCAAAGACCTCGTCAGACCCATCAGAGCTTCCTCCACACCAGATGAGGAGCTTGAAGCTTTAATAGCTTCATCTTTCTTTAAAATTGTATTAAAGCAGCTCACCAACTGTGGAAATAAAATGAAAGCAAGTCAGAGACAGATATAACAAGGGAAAAATGAAAAATTCAAAATAATAAGACTACAGAAGCAAGGTTGCAAGAAGCCAATGAGGTGACCATGTCCCGAGAAAGGTTTTCTTCAATACCTTGGATCTCGAGAATGATCTAAGACTTCACCGAGCTCATGGCAGAGCTCGGGGGAACAAAAGTAGGAACACCAGTTCCAGTAGTTTGGGGCTGAGAGATGGTTTCAGCCAAATTGACCGAGGAGCTTTTCTTCAGCTTCCTCGGGGGAATAGAAATAGTTCCGACCAAGGAGGAAATCTTGGTCGGTGATATGACAATCACCTCGCCTGGAGTAGCAGACTTGCTCGGGGCCACTGGGGGATTCTCGACAACCTTCATAGTAGCTGCCGGGGGAAGTGCATCAATTTTCTTTGTCCCTTCTCCTAGGACATCAAGCTTACTTCGTTTTGCCTCTCCAGCACCAGAGGAAGGTTTCTCAAATAGGGTGGGAGGTCTTCTTTTCTTCATCGTTTCGCTTAAAGGAACGTGTGACTCAGGCGAAGAACTGGTAGAAGCTGGTACTGGTTCTACTTCACTTATTACCGGACGAGCAGTAAAAGAAGTGGTGTAGCTCTTGTACTGCAGCAGATATGAAGATGACCTAATGTGCTCGTTAGCAACAATTTGATGCAAACTCCAGATAAGTTTTAAGTGCCTTATATTAACGTCTACTTCTTTTGGACACTTTCTTTTACTGTCAACTACAAATAAATAAACATTAAAATATCAGTGGCACATTTTATCAAACATAGAGGAAGCATAATTTCAAAATAAGTAAAATGAAATAAAAATAACCTATCCCATTGCCATAGGGAGGGCATCTGGGACCCTGATAAACTTCATCTCCAGATAAAGGAGCATGTTGCCAATTTTTTATAACAATCCCGTGCTCAAAATAGTCCCTATTGGCATCCGGGAGATTTACCACTAAAGCCTTATTTAAAAATCTAGTTTTTAAATAAAAAGTATTATCCCCAACAGCCCATCTATAACAAAACATGATTTCTGGAATTCCTATGCGAGTTCCATGAATTTGATTTAGTCTATGAACCCCATTAACTATTCTCCATGTATTGGGGGCTATTCTTGCAGGAACCACGTCAAAGTATTGACAGAATTCCAGACATAGAGGGTTTGGAGGAAAAGAAAATCCACACTCAACAACAAAGAGACTGGGGAACTAATGTCCCTCAGCCAAATGGAAATAATCAGAAGGCTCAGAAAGCTCTTCCAAAATAACCCAGGAGGGAATAGAGAAATCAGAGCGAAATTTATCAATCGATTCTACAGGATAAACCATGATGAAAGAAGGAAATGAAGAAGAAGATCTTATAGAAAAAGAGTGGATCTGTTGACAACGAACGATGAAAAGGATGAACGCACAAGAGAGTAAGACAATAGAAAACTCGAAGATACAAATTTGAAAAAGTAGAAGACGATGGGATTGTCTGTGACGCTTAAATACCTTATCTTGGGAAACGGTAAAGTTAATGATTACAAAAAGAAATGACTACGCTACCGGCGACTAGAAGGACAAAAAGTACGCGGAGATCGAGGCGGTTATAAAAATTCAAAAAAGCCTGATTCTACGAATTTAGAAGGAGAAATAAATACAAAAGACTCCTAAATTTCAGGATGACCATTTAAAACTGCCATATTTCGAGAAAGAATGTTCCACACTCCTCAAATTTCGAACTATGAAACATTGGGGGCTTCTGTTGATACCAAATTTAGTCTGATGACATGGCATAATTAAGTGAAGACACGTGGCAATCTATGTGGCAACAACAAACACTTCCGAGGAACTCAGACGCTCCGAGGAACCATACTACAACGAGGAACACTGCTTCCCCGACCAACTCAGACGCTCCAACTTACAAGAACTCTCCGAGGAACTTAGGCGGTCCGAGCTGCACCTCGAACAAAGCATTAATAGTAGGATAACCAACAATTTGACTATTCATTAACTGCTTATCATTCAGATGTATCTACTTAAGGGGCATTTAATACATTATCCTTTCACATGTACATCATTTAATGTATTACCCTTCCACATTACAGCCTCAGGGCTATAAATACATTGTATTACCCTCATTGTATGGGGGATCAAAATTTCTGGATGGAACTTGTAATCGAGAATTCCCAAACAATCATCAGTAACAGAAACAGTGGACGTAGGCCATTCTTATAAGGCTGAAACACTTTAAAACTTCTTTGTCTCATTTATTTTATCTGTGATTAATAATTAGATACGATCTAATTTTTTACATCAACACACATAGTTATAAAACTTATGATATACTGCATCCCAATCCATAAAACTTATATATTTGGATTCCTTATGAAATTTTAGGTTGAGTTTATTTAGAAATCATCTCAAAGGGCATAAAAATGAAGGACATATTTAAGGTTAAAAATTTGAAACCCTAAAGTCAACCATCGAGAGCTTGAAGATGAAGTTTTTAACCATAAACATTGACCACGCGTGTGAGAGCGCTTTGCCAATAATTTTTTTTTGAAATTTTTGCCAATAAATTTATGTTATATTTTTGGTCAAAATGATATAAGGTAAGGACCAGTTTGGTTCAACCTAGCCTAAGTTATGGAAAAATGAGGTTTTAACTTTGAAATATTTTTCCTAAATTACAATTCCCTCTTGGATTTTTCCACTTATGAATTTGAACCACAAAGTTTGCCTATAAGTGCTTTAGAGTATTTAATACAAAAAGTCTATAAACCAAAGTTCAAATATAAACTTATTTCAAGATTTTAAAGTCGCAAGTTATTTATAAGTGAACCCCTAGAACTATAAAAGATACAATTTTATTTTATATAAACAGACCAAACCAACCCGAATTCCAACAACTGCAACATCTATATAGAAAATTAGGTACAAGCTCCTCCCAATATCCTCTTTTGATCCTTAAGCAGTTCAAAATATCGAGCAAGTAGGTTTCTCTTACCTCTTCAATAGTAAATTTTGCTTACTTGATAATAACTATTAGTATCATTCAATGATGGCCAAACTTGATTACAAGTATTTGTATAAATTACCATACTCATCTATTTTCATATCGTCTGGTATTTTAATTATGATCATTCTGATAAAATTTAAACCCTTCTCACGTAATAATTGATATCATGACAATTCGTTATAATGATTCAGTTCACCCCGTACTTTTGTGCATTATTCTCATTGAAAAAGCACCAGTAATAAATAGGAACTAGACTATCGTGTTATCCCGCGTACTTTTTCTGCTAGGTCTATGGTCTACGATGTTGAGAGACAATTTTATTGATACATACGTATGAGTGCCGCTTTACTTGTATTCCTAGCTAGTTATAATCCAAATGTTTTGGATGATTTATTATTTGGTTTTACTGATGGCTTGCTTATTTCTATACCACCCTAGTGAGGTGGTAAGTATGGGATTATCAGTTCAAGGATCCTTGATTTTTCTATGTAAACCTTATTACACTAATTCATATGGGATTATCAGTTTTAATTCTTTAGCATTGTTATGCAAGCACTAAATTCTATACACATTCCACCTCTCATCTATACATATATTTGTTATAGAATTGGTAAAGCCTTCTTAGCATATTTATGATAATTCCTTTTTCCTCCAAATGTCCCAGGGAAAAGAGGATAATATTTCTACCCCTTTAGAGATAAATAATGTTCACCTATTTGCGTACGTGACTGTGTAGACAGAGAATAAGCCAGATGGGAGCAATGAGTCACACTTTTCATTTTTCTACTTTATAGTTCATGTTAATAAATGTAATTCACCCCTGGGGTGGTAACACACTATGTGTACTATTTTCATAATAAATAAAGTTATGTTTTTTGCCTTAACTTTAATTCATTGCTTTATATATACTCTTGTGCATTCATACCAAAAAGCATGATGTGACAAGTTGGTATCAGAGCATGTTTTAAATTTAAACATATCGCCAAGTTAACATTCTATACGGGATTTTTTTATTATAATATATTAGTTATTTTATATTTTCTTAACTTCTTTTATTACTATTATATGGTAATTCCATTTTTCGATATGAATATATAGGATTCATTTCTGTTTGATGTGGATATAGATCAACGAACCGTTGGGAAAATAGAGTTTAGGAAGAAGCACTCAAGAAGCGTCGAGAAATGATTCTTGCAGGAGATGAGGATTGGGTAGGTTCTAGTAGCGATATAAAGAGACTTGTGCTGACTAATCGGGTATTGGGCTAAATGCAAGTAATGAAGAAAGTGGATGACTATGTCAACGATCCAGTGATACTCCAAGAGGCTATAAATCTTGCCCTAGCCAATGCACCACCGAATCCATCAATTTATCCTGATGCTACTTCAAATGGTGAACTCATACTTGGTGTGTCTTTTGATACGAGTAATTCAACAGATGATGACGATTCTCGAAAACCAAATAATTATCTTGATATTCCAGTTTGTGACTCTTCGGACAATGATGTTACTGTTCCCAATTAAGGAAAATCCAAAATTAAAAAGAAACTCATCTCTCCTAGTTTTATATAGTAGAATAAAGTAATGTACATAGTATGTATTACTAAATTAGGAGGATGATTAACTTTAACTGTTGTAGTATAGGTACTGATATAGAGAAAATAGTGTTATATAACTCTAATGTATCCTCAAACTCTATTTTGTATAATATAATAAGCTTGTAACATATTCCTATTTATGTTCTTATTTATTACTGTGACTGTTATATTATATTTTAGGATGGTTAGTACTCAAATTCCCTCCACTTAAACTCAAACTGAAAATACCCTCACCGAAGGAATCATGCGATGTCTTCAGGAATTAACGTCCTTAGCCCAACAAAAATAAATTCATCACTCTAGTCCATAGGAAATTTCAGAAGAAGTCCGTAGGATGAACGCTCTGAAAGAATTTTTGTGACAATGACCCTCGTCATTTTTTGGAAAGCCAGGTGCCAGTGAAGCCGAGAAATGTATGTGTCAAACTGTGAAAATTCTAAATGGGGTAGAATAGCAACCAATCTATGAGTAACTTTAGCACCTTATATGTTCGAAGATGAAGATTATTTTGAGTAGCAAGAGGTATCCCGTAACGAAGTTGTCATGAATTTTACTTGGGAGCAATTTGAAGAAATTTTCTTCAAAAAGTACTTTCTCGAAGACAAATGAGATCAACGAACCGTAGATTTCTTAAAATATCATCAAGAAAATCTGTCTATATCCCAGTATCAAGCCAAATTTATAGAACTATCTCGTTACGCCCTTGAGTATGTGGATACTGAGATAAAGAAATGCAGGCAGTTTGAAATAGGACTACATCCGAGAATCAAGAATTCTATCGCTCGTTTACAGATCTACGAGTATTCTAAACTTATCGATGTTGCGATAATTATGGAGAAAAATTCTTTTTCCATAGTAAGATATTCTCCCCCCGTTGCTAGAAATAATCATGTAATTAGGACTTTACGTTAATCTCGACCTCAACCTTATGACAATTCCAGTGGTCAAGCTTATCCTAGATTCATCATAACACAATCCGTTCAGTGATTTGGCGTAATGAATGTCAAGAATTAAGATACATACAACCATAGTGTCTTAAACTAAGATCTCTTCCAGCACATTGTCAGTTAGATAATCCCTCAAAAATCCAAAATCCCGTCTTATCCAAAATCCACCTAAACCAAATCCAGCTAGGAAAATTGTGCCAATCTCTGCCATGGAAAGAAATATGCGATATTGCCTACCCGAAATTTCCATGATGTGATAGAAGGTACGATACTTATTTTTTTTTTTACATTTTCTAGCACATATTTTGTTTGATTCAGGATCAACACATTCCCTTATTAGTCTTTGACTAGCTAAATTATACAATTACTACCTACAAATTCAACTTTTCCATTGGATATTGAATTACCTACGGGTGAAATCAATAAACCAACACAAGTTTATGATAATTGTAAAATTCATTTTGGGTTAGGTATAATCTTTGCGAACTTGATAATCCTAGATATATACGATTTTGACATTATTATTGGAATGGATGCAATATTAAGACTTTTTGCTTATATTGATTGTCAGGTCAAGAAAATTTATTTTTGAAATGAAGAAAATTGTTCCTTTATATTTCAAGGACCAGGTCTGTCCGAACCATCAAGTTTTCAAATTCAAAATTCTGCATTAATCCCAAGAATGTTGGAACAATTCAAATATGTTTTTTCCAAAGAATTACCAGGATTAATCTCTTCTCGAGAGATCAAATTTTGTATAAATCTTTATCCGAATACTCTTCCTATTTAGATACCTCCGTATCGAATGGCTCCTTTACAACTTTGAGAACTCCGTACCTAGTTAGATGATTTTTTGAAAAAGGTTTGATTTATCTTAGCTCGTCTCCTTGGGGAGATCCTATATTATTTATTAAGAAACATGATGGCAGCTTTAGATTATACATAGATTATCGTAACATGAACTCAATAACTATTAAGGATAATTATCCTTTACCTCTAATTGGAGATGTATTGATCAACTTCGAGGAGAAGTGTCTTTTCAAAAATAGATTTACGATCCAGTTACCATCATTTACGAGTTAGAGAAGAAATATTGCAAGAACTACTTTTTGAACTCGTTATGGACATTTCAAAATTACGGCCATGTCTTTTGGATTAATCAATGCACCCGCAGCTTTTATGGATATTATGCATATAATTTCTAGACCTTTTCTTGACCAATTAATTATCACTTTTATTGACGATATTCTTGTATATTCCCAAAACTCAGCAAAACATGCACAAAATTTAGAGACAGTATTAAGTACTCTAAGAACCCATAGGTTATATGCTAAGAAGAGCAAATGTGATTATTCATTGAAGGAAATTAATTCATAGGGCATGTGATTTATGAAAATGGAATCCAAGTCGATCCTTCCAAAATTTTATCCATCTTGGAATTGGAAAAATCCTACCAATATTATCGAAGTAAAAAGTTTTTTAGGATTAGCCGGTTATTATCATCATTTTGTGGAAGGATTTTCTCGTATTGATATCCCCTATTTAAGCTAATTAGGAAGGAAGTGTCATTCGTATGAACTGATGGATGTATTCAAGCATTCCAAATTTTGAAGGACAAATTAACTACCGCTCCCATACTTACTATTCCTTATAGTAATGTAGGCTATGATGTAAATACCAATGCCTTGTTACGAAGGTTAGGATACGTTTTAATACAAAATGAGAGATTCATAGATTATGCGTCATGATAACTCAAAACTCATGAATGAAATTACCTTATCCAAAATCTTGAGTTAGTACCTGTAGTTTTTGCTTTAAAAATTTAGCGTTGTTACCTTTATGGTGAAAATTTTCAAGTCTTTTTTGATCAGAAACGTTTGAAATATATCTTTACTCAAAAGGACTTAAATTGAAGACAGTGACGCTGGATATAATTTTTGGAAGATTACCAATCTAAGTTAAACTACCATTCAGGGTAAGAAAATGTAGTAGCCGATTGATTTGTATCGAATCTTGCACATTTATACCCTCGAACCTATGCATTTTAGTCCCCTCGGGTATCGTAATTGCTATAATAATGATCTATAGCCAGACAACCTTTGTTTTACATGCTAACATGTTATTTGGGGTATCATTGAGCTTTTATAGGTATTACAGTGCTTAGTATGAAGTTTGGGCCCGTTCCGATTAAGTTCCGTCGCGATTCACACGTTCAGGGGCATTTTTATAATTTTATACTTTGGAATTTTAACCCGAAGTATTCACGAAAATTGTAGCCCTCGGGTCAAGCTTCGTGTGGCCGTGAACGGTGCTCGAATTTGAGTCTGAACGAAAGAAACAGGAATAGACTGCCGTGTTATCCCACAGACTTTTTCTGCTTGGCCTATGGTCTTTAATGTTAAGCCAGTTTTATTACTACATACGTATGAGTGCCACTTTAATTGTGTCCCTAACCACTTATTATCCAAAGGTTTTGGATTATTTATTGTTTGATTGTACAGATGGCTTGCTTATTTCTGTATCACCCTAGTGAGCTAGTAAGTATGGGATTATCAGTTCAACGAACCTTGATTTTCTTATATAAAAATTATTAACCTAATAAGTATGGGATTATTAGATTTAATTCTTTATCGTTGTTATGCAAACACTAAATTCTTTACACACTCCACATCTTATATATATATTAAGAATTAGTAAAGCCTCCTTAACATATTTATGCTAATTCTTTTTTCCTCCAAATGGGAAAATAGGACAATATCTCTTATCGTTTAGATACAAATACCGGTAATTGCATATGTGACTGTGTGCGCAGAGAATAAATCAAATGGGAGCAAGGAGTTGCACTTTTCAATTTTCTACTTTATTGTTTATTTCAAATAAATGTAATTCACCCCTATCTTGGTAAAACACAATGTATACAATTTTCATAATGAATAAAGTTTTATTTTTTGCCTTAACAGTAATTCATTGCTCTATATATACTTTCTTGTACATTCATACCAAAAATCAGGGTGTGACAGGAATTTAGGTGGGGATTGGTCCATTGATGAAGAGAAAGAGACAATATAGTCGTAAAGAGTATTGGGGATTGATTAAGAGCTTAGGGTGTGTCATGGCCATGCTGGGGGGTTGTACCCTAATTTTGATGAACCAAGGTTTAATTATGATGACATAAGTGTATACAAAGAGTACAACTTTGTTCTGTAGGCCAAAGTTCGATTCTGAGGGGTCTAAAGAATATATAAGGATTATGGCACTTTTTTAGGGTCAAGGTCTGATTCTTAGGACCTACAGTGTCCATGTGACAAATATGAGGATCGTGGCCTAATTCTGAGTGCAAGGTCTAATTATGAGAACATAAGAAATGTAAGGATTGTGGACTAGTTTTGGGGGCTTAATAATTTATACGATGAATATAGAGATCGCAGCTCGATTCTGAGGCCCAAGGTCTAATTTTGAGGACCTAAGGAATGTTTGAAACTGATAAGAGGATCTCAAAACCTAATTCAGAGGGCCAACGTTTGATTTAAAGAACCTAAAGAGTGTATGCTTCCAAAGCATGGATCACGACCCGATTTCAAGGGACAAGGTATAATTATCAGAACCTAAGGAATGTGTTTGACCAATACATAGATTGAAACCTGATTATGAGGTTCTAAAGAGTGTATGTGGTCAATACAAGGATCGTAACTTGATTTTGTGGGCCAAGGTATAATTATAAGGACCTAAAGTATATGTATGCGATCAATACGAGGATCACAACCTAATTCAGAGGGCCAAGTCTAATTCAGAGTCCTAAAGTTTACAATGAGGTTTCGAAAAAGACATATGATGATGCGAGGACATCTTGATGGCTTCACATTTATTTTATATGTTTGGATTATATTTTGGTTATTTTTGAATGCCTTTGTAATCTTAAATTTTGATTATTTTTATGATGAATGTTGATTTTTTGTGAATTTTGTGATTTTGTGGGTTTTTAAGTGATTTTTTTCAAATTTTTAGGATTTTTATAACAAAACCAAGGAAGGGTGCCTTCCAGCAGGATTTGGCCCCTACATATCATAGGAAACTCGAACCGCGGGGTGCACGTGTCATAAAGGGGCAACCGATAGACCCACCCCTAGACCTGCCGATTGATAAGTCCCCTAACCCTCTGTAAATAAAGACCTAGGTAGAAGGTTTTCTACACTTGAAAAATGTGATATATATATATATATATATATATAATGGTTTCCTAAGAGATTTTACGTCATTTAGAAGAAATCACTTTCGTGAATGTACCCCTTGATGACAAATGGGCTAACGTTGAGGTGATCACTTGCGGTGTTAAGCCAATAGGAGATAAGAATATGTATCAGGGTGTGATACTGGTGGTGGATATAATAATCCTCGTGATGGATTTTATGTTCAATCACTCGACTTTTTTTGTAGAACCCTAGTGGTTATGTAAATGAAATTTCTTTTTATGTTATTTTGATTTCAATTTTTTTCGAGATGACCATTTGCTGTTTTTGCATTTTTGAGGTTCTCTTGGACTTATTAGGGGTATGTATTTATAGGTTAAGATTTCTTCTTCGGTTATCCACAGTCAGGGATGTACGGGCATGAAGAGGGTATGGGAAAACCTCCTCCACAAGTGTAAAGTCTAATGCGGGGTGCAATCTTTGGTGACTTGGCAGATTCATTCGACGAGATGCCTTGATCCTCTATCATTCTATGTGCCTTAGGGGGTATATGGTGGGATAATACCAACACCTTCAATTTCAGAGTGGGGGAGATGACGGTGATGCCGAAAGACATGTATCAGATATTGGGTCTTTTGTGTAAGGGCACACATATGCAACTGAATCATTCCCTATGCTTGATGAGTGAGGCAATAAAGGAGACTCTTGAAATTTGGAATGGGTTGGATCTAGAGAGTTGATAAGTGTGGAGGATCTGAAGGAATCTATGTTGAGATGACAAATTGATATGGGGGATGCTCAGTAGGAGTGAAAAATGACACACCTTTTCATCATGATTTTATTAGGGATCACTCTGGTGGCGAATAGTGTAGATGAGATTTATTTGCGGTTATCTCCCTTCTTGTGAAACTTCACTCAGATTCATTTGTTTAATTAGGGGAGTCTGACACTAGTGTCACTCTACTTCTAAGTGGATGCGTTCGACAAATATTCTCGGACCACTTTCACGGGGCACCATATCTCTGGGAGGTATTTTTATTTTATGCCTTTATTTTTCTTACATTAGTTTTTGAATATTGTTGTTTTTGAATGTTTTTTGTAGTTTAAATATTTTTTTAGGTATTTTTTTATGATTTGTTCGAGTTTAACACCCATTTGATACGTTTACATGAATCGTCATTGGGTGAGTGGCTGAGAATGAAGAGGTGGAAAAAATAAAACAAGGATTCCCTTAATTATTTCAAGGATGTGAGGAATGTTCAAAACACCCTCACAAGCACGCATGTTGATTATTTTTTGGATTTTCTTTTAAACTTTATTAATTTTGTATTTTGGATTTCATTTCTGATGAGCGGGTTTCATTTGGGTAGGTAACCTTCTTCCCTTGGTCTTTGAGTATTGATGACATGTGCATAACTAGTATGCCCAAATGGTCCAGTTATTTTATAATGAGTTTGGGTACAATTAGTGTCTAGGAGAGTGGGAGATTCGACATGTGATGGTGGGTGAGAGGATATTTCCCCCTGCAAGTCCTTCGATCCACACGAGGGACCCAGAAAAGACGTTGAAGGAATCGGGAGATACAATTATGATTGGGGAGGATTACTCTAGCTTCACAGAGACAGTAGAAACGTATGACTAATTGGACTTTGTCTCGAGTTTGTTAATGTCTTGTTCTATCTATGGTGTGGCTAGGGAACCAATTCTGAAGGTTGGAGGAGGGGTCCAAAGATAGTACAGGCATCAAATTTGGTATTAGGTAGTAGTGCTAAAATGGTGGATCCTACTCCGTTTCACAAGTAAGGGTTTCCTTCGCAGTACTAATTGATGATGGATATGGAGAGGCCCAAATGTTGACATGACATGCTTTCCTCCTATATTAGTTGAGGTTGCTCTCCAGGAGGTAACATTTTAATCTTTCATTCTTGATTTTTCCTTTTGAGTTTGTATTTGTTGACTTTAACACATTTTCTTGATTTTCTTTTAGGCAATGTTGATGCGGATGTCTTGGTTGTAGGATGTATGAGATTGGATGGATTCGATGGTAAAACATATTCATACATTTCCTCACTCTTGTACCGTGCCTACAATATTTTGTGACTATGTTCCTTCTTTATCTTCTGGCCCCAGGGTTTCTATTTAGGGGTCTTGTCACCACCTTGAGAAGTTCATTCGTCTCCATTAGTGAAGGATTGTTTAAAAAGTGTGGTTTGCATCATAACAATTTGTTGTTTATTTTTATTATTTTATTCTTCTTTCTTTGAAATGTACCGGTAATTATTTAAGACAAATATAAATATAGTGGTGAATTTGATTTAATTATATTGGTTAAATAACTTATTCTAAATGCACTTTTATTTTTCCATTGAGGATTTTATGAGAATTTTGAAAAAGAATGTGGCGTAATTGAATTTTTGGATTTTTTTTTGTTAAGGATTGACGAAAATTGGTTGGGGTGTGATAAAAAATTATTTATGGGATTTTTTTCTGATAAGGAAAGAGTAAAAAAAAGTAAAAGTGAAATATCCATCACCCTCATTGACCTACTTATAAGTATGTTAGTGAAGGTACTTTGGTTTTAGGATCTTGTATAATGTTGTTGCTGTGAAGGTACTCATATTTCCACATGTATATTTCTCATATTAACTATTTTTTCTTATTGTGGAGTATTTTCACTATAAAATGGGGCTTATGTAGACTTTAAGGTCACTATTCACCTTCTACCTCTTCTTCTTTCTTCGCAGCTCAAATTTTTATTCCTTTGACTGAGGGGTATATCGCCTATCTCAATCGTTTGGAAGATATGAGTTTATATGGAGTGGAATACGATGCTTTCAACTTGTTCCCAACCACTTTATGGCACAACCGCCAAATAAAGTGGGGCCTCTTGGAGGCAGAGAGATCTTCAATTATGGTATTCGGTGGACCATATGTTTCACTTTGGGTTGGATGAAGTTTGTTTGACTTATGAGGATTTTTTTGCCATCTTGGCTGTGCACCCACATATTACATCCACCATGTCGGATTTTTCCTGATCTCCATGAGAAATATCATGTCAATTATTTCATATTATTCCATCTACTCCATAACAGTTTTCACTAGGTATAGGAATGGACCTCCTAGATGTACTTGAGTCGGTGCATAATTAGGATGTCCAGTCCGTGGGCTATAATGGTGTCTTTGGTTTGGGTATAACTATAAAAGTTATTTCCAGGGATAGGATATATGAGCATGAATTCTTAAATTGTAACTACAATCTTGTGGCTGGGATCTCATTCAAACACTGTAACCAATCTTTTGGAAAGGAATCTCAATGGTTTTAAAGATTAGAAAGCAAACTCGTATAACCTTTTGAGAGGGATCCTTGTACTGTTGTATATGTGGTTAGTAGAGAGGTTCTGGTTTACCATGCTTCCTTCTTTTCTATCTTCCACACTAACAACTTTTTTAGCTACTTTGTGTGGATTATGACGTGTTTGTGAATGACTGGTCGATGGAAATATGGATTTATCTCTCTTCATTGGCCCGTGCTTTGGTGGGGAGAATTATTCCCATGATGCTGCTAGATGACTGGTTAATAGCAAATGAATCTAGCTCTCCTCGTTACTCCGTTTCATGGTGGAGAGAACATGCACATGTGCTGTAGCTGCATGACGATCTCTATGTCTGACTATTAGGATTTCATTATATTTTCTTCTACTTGTCTTGGATGCTCTTGTGTTAGAATGGTTTGGAGAAAATTATTCCTCCTTACACAAGCAAACCTCTTTTCCCATAGAGGACCTGACTAAGTCATTATGGATAACCTTGGAAGCTTGTGGTAAAAATGAATACCTTCTTAGAGTCCGAAACTTTCTGTTGGGGAGGCCTCAGTGGTGTCAATCGAGTATTTGAAGTGATTGTGGGGACTTAGTTTTGAAGGTTTGTGTAGAGGAAGCTGGTTAAAGGTGGATTTTTAGAATGAAGGTGGGTGAAGGTGGTGTGGTGTACCGTGTCAAGTTTTTCAAGGAGGACCGACTACGAATCTAGGACAGGCACTACCGGGGTACAAAGAGTGGAGATGTCAACAATTATGCAACGGGTCCTGCTTATTTTTAGCGTAGGGCTTTAGTAAAGGTTTTAGTGTGGTGTAGGCTTGATGGTATATGTTTCAATGTGGATATTGAGTAGGTTTGATGATTGTGTATGGTTAATTGTCTTAGTTATGTGTAATGTTAGCAATGGAATTAATGTAATGATGTTTAACTTTGAGTTGAATAAAACGTTTTTATGAAATGAATGTTGATTATAATGATACCTTCATTATGCATTATTAAAAGAATCCTTTAGGTTTGAATTATCTATACAATCGTTAAGGCACACATAATCCTTTTTTCTAGTTTTAAAACAATGAGAGAGCCCTATGCCTCTCGATGGGAGAAAAGAAAAGACCACATACAAAGTCACTTAATGGGTTGTCTACGTACCTTTGTGGGAAAAATGATTTTTTTTTAGTAAAAATATATTTTGAGAGGATCAGGTCCTACTTAGTTCATGCAAAAAGGCAAAATACGATTTTATATAGAGTAGAAAAATGTGAGAAGTGCGTAGATCAACGAGAATCAGATTAAGGATCAAACTTCTTGAAATGATTTAGGTTGAATGGTCATATCATCTTTTCCTTACCGAGGTTAATTAATATGGTTTCCCCTCCTAATATGATTTTCTCTAGGTGGTACGATTGACTCCATTTGGCCTCTCTACACGAGTTCCACAATATCCTCGAGGGCGAGGTACCCTTCTCGCATACTGCAATCTTTGTTTTTTATTAAATTATCGTGCGATACGACGTTCATACCCTTGTATGTGATATAGTTTCATCCAAAAGCGCCAATATATCGAAGCGATCATGGGGCCAGTCAACTTCTCCGAGAGCGTGTCTCTCGATGGTAGCTACCCAAATAAAAATTAATTCATCTAATTCAAGAAAAAGGTTTGCTAATTTATTATTATAAAACAGCTTAACAATAAAAAATTCTACGTGACAAAATATTTTACTAAATTTTAGAATCTTTTCAGTTTTATCTTAATTAAGACAATGATTCTAAAAGATGCGAAAAGAGTAAAATAAGAACAAAATCGGATGTATGAGGGAAAATTCACTAACGAAAAAAACCTCGAGCCGATCAGAATGACAAATGTAATATAGTAGAGTTCTGTAACTAGAAGAAATAAACTTACAACCTCATGATGCTACAACTGACTATACACCCTTTCATAACATATATTTTTGTAGAGAGCGCCAATAGCTAGAGTATGCTGCAAAACCACGATCGATTTTGGTCCTCAACTAATGCCTGCAAGTCATCTGATCAATTCAATTTTCTTCAAAGTAGACGAAAATTTATTCATTTAATGTTTCAAGAACAACTTGATTACGAGACGAAACCTTCAAGCAACCAACATGATACAACTAGGATTTTGGAAGGAATCCTATAGATATGAGTGTTGGGGTGTTTGCAAAGGGTGTGGTACTTTAAATTTAAAAAATGAGTTTTTTCAGACTAAGGAAGATAAATTATTTACTCACGAATGAAGACTGGGTTTGAATGTAAGATGGTAAATATACCTCTACTAAAAACAATGGCTTGTAAAAACTTAAAGAAGAAGAGTGAAAAAATGTTCTCTCAAATATATCAAATTTTTTGATCAATAAAAATATTTTTTCAAAACTCTAACTCTTGGTTGGGAAGAGAAGAAAACACCTTTACTTATATCCTTTTGATTTTGAAAATGTTTAAAGGTCCAAATGCTAGGTGTCGCTATTTTAAGGTGTCAAGTAGTCATATCAGGATCTGAATCACCCAAAAATCTCTAGTTGACACATTAACCAAGAAGATATTAAAGAAAGATCTAGTGCAAAAGTGACCTTCAGTGCTTGTTAGACTCGTTTTGTCGCAAGGTCATTGTAGTTCATTGATGAAGATTTTCGGTGCCTTTTGAACAAATACTCAAACATGTTTTGGTCAAGGAATTCAAGCAATAAATTTTATGAAGCACATCGAGTATACTATACTCTTATAACTCCCCCTTTATCGAAATCTGAGATAAAATATAAAATGGAAATATTACAAGAAAATAAAGGAAATTTTACCATTTTATGACTCTCCTGGACAAGGCAAATACAAAAATAAAAAATTACAATTGTTTCAAGTAACTAATCAATATAAAAGACACAATTCATCATCAAGGATCTTTTGTTTAAACTTTCCTATCACACATTAGCAAACTCATTAAGGTACGAATGTGAAGAAATATGACAAGGAAATATGATAAATATGAAGAAATGAATATAATATTGTGAACATGAACATCATATCTTTCTAAAATAACTCCCCCAAAATTATAAAATCCCTCTTAATAAACATGATATAACAACAAATAACTCTAAGCAACCTAATATTACAATCGAATATATTCCCCCTATCTACAAACTTCTCCCATTTTTTGTCACGAAAAATAAAAAAAGAAAAGAACTAAGCACATAATGCGATCAAGGTCTCGAAGAATTTCAAGAGAGTAAAAATTTTTAATCAAACCAACAAATAGAGATGAATCATATAATGAGTGAATAATCAACATGTAAGTCTAGGAAAGAGATAATCATGAGATTAAAGGCCCAAGATCAACAAGTTAAACTATTCATGGGAAGATAAAAAAATATTACACAAAGATATATGAACTGCTAAAATATGATAAGCATTAAAAAGTTTAAGATTTTACAAGGATTACAATGAATATGATCAATAACAACCAAAATCCAAATAACTCAAAACTAAACCTAAAATAAACAAACCAAATTACATCGCTTCTTCTTCCTTTTTATAATCCTAAAGACAAACAAATAATTAATCTCACTATTTGCATTTTTCAAGGGATATCTATCATTTTGCACATGCGTATCAAAATGTTGTTGAGTGTCGTCATAAAAGGAAGAGTTCATCAAACCAAACAATGATAGAAAACTAAAACCCATCGAGTAGATATTCGAGATAGAGTGGAATCCAACTCATTTTAATTTAGAATATGTGAACTTGATTCTCATGATGTAAGGGTAAGATGAGGAGTTGGTGGAGGAGCGACACGCAGTGGTATGGTGGGGACATCACAGTCTCTAAGATGAGCAATTAATTTAAACTAAAAACGAATAGTCAACGTAGGCTTCGAATTTTCCTCAACTTCACTTGGAAGTGAAGTGAATCCAAATTCCAAAATCAAATGCACGATCAAACAACTGTAAGGCAATGCATGAGCTTTAAAATTGTCCTTGGTTTAATAAAAAAATCCAGTTCAAGATTAAGTCACACAAACATATACTAATACCCAAACTAATGACATACAACAATCATGCACGTTTAACAGTTTCATTGAGGATGGTATGTGCGAATAATACAAGAACAAACAAATATATTTAGTATGTAGAAGTCTTTAGCAAGAAAAACATGCAAAAATTCCAACTGTTCAATTCCTGACAATAGTTGTTGCTCAAAAGAATGATGACATCCCGGTTGCTAGGTCCCGTCATCTATTTCTCAAAAGGAAATTTGGGAAACCTTTCTTTTGGAACTTTAAAGTGTTTACTTCATCACTTAGAAGAAAGTTTTACTTGAATTATCCTCGCTTTGGCAGAAAGAATCATTTTGCCTTTGAGATTCATACCATCCTTAAGAGTAGGGTAAAATTATCTCTCAATGTTGGGGTAACATATTATGGTTTGAGATCAAATACCAAACCAATATCTTTTATCCATGAAAGTGCGAGTTATATTGATTCACTTGTATCTTAGATCACACACACACACACACATACACACACACATATCCAATTTTTATTCAAGTTTTATCTTGATTAGAATTGTATGAACATGTAAGTAAAGTCCAAAGCTAAAATATAAAATAGAGTAGTCAAACCAAAATAGAGCAAACAAAATAAGAATTTGAGGAAAAAATCCTTTGTGGGAAATACCTTTTTATATATTAGC
The DNA here is from genome assembly GCA_949130495.1 of Sambucus nigra. Lineage (NCBI taxonomy): Eukaryota > Viridiplantae > Streptophyta > Magnoliopsida > Dipsacales > Adoxaceae > Sambucus > Sambucus nigra. The sequence goes on along the minus strand of OX422207.1, from coordinate 63,574,994 downwards.
ATTATTTAAGAATTTGATAAACACGAGTTGACTTACAGACTACTACGATATCCACTAAGTGTAATGCAGTGTAGGTCTTAAAATCTTCAACAAAAAGTGATGTAGTCCAACACCACCCACAGGAAACAGCTTTTCCCTTATCATCCACTGATCAACCTCAGGATTATGAAATCCTTTCTTCTTTAGCAATAGAGTCACAAATTCATAAATGTCATTCGTAGAGAACACTCTACAAGGGTTTGCTATAGGGTATGGAACTGGATTTTGACAAACTCAACAAATCATTCTAGGGACGAGTGATTTGGAAAATAAAAACTTATTTCATTTAAACAAAAAAGAGAAAACTTTTTGAATAGCTACAAGAATTTATTTTCACCAAAAGTGTTGTAAAAATATGTTCACAAGAGTAAAATTTATAGAAAACATGAAAATCGAGTTGATGAGATTCGTTTAAACGAAAATCGTAGTTTCGTTGTAACGAGGTCCATTATTATTTTAACGAAAGGTTTAACTCGTTCTACCAAGCTTGCAACGGACTTCCAATGGGTGAATCTCTATCAAACAGAGAGACAAAGTTTTAATATCATTAGAAGTTCATTCCAACAAGCTCAGAACTTTGTTCTGATGACAATGAGACTTCATTCGAACTAACTATAATTCTCATTTTAGCGAGAACAATAACCTCACTCTAATGAGGTGAACTTTTCATTCTATCGAACTCAAAAATAAAAACATTAATTTATTTTGAAAATCCTTATATAAAATATGCCTCGATTTAAAAAAAACACCCCTAAATAAATTTGACTAAGTTAAATAAAAAATCTAGATGCCATATACCTCCATATTGCATCATGATAGTTTTAACGGCTTGAACTTCGGAACGTTGATCAGTCACTAACATGTGTTCAAATATTTTGGAAGCATATGTGGATGTATTATTCGATTTGTAACGGGATACATTAAATTATCTAAGCTACAAGTAATTATAAATTCTTGATTTTACAAATCTCCCCTTTGGCTATTCCGGTACAAAATAAAAACCGGACCAAATTAAAACCCCCAAGACAATGTTCTACTAATGCCCTCCCAAATCCAAAACTAAATAACATTCGAGACTTTTCTTCAACTGAAATTCTTCACATTGTATGGTCCATAAGATTATCATCAAAGAGGAAGAGACCTAAACACATGAAACGAATGAATGTTGTGACATATACCAGAGTTTAAAGAAAATAAAAAATCAACCTCAATTTGTGCTCCCCCTTTTTGTCCATAATAGACAAATGGTAAGAAACAAAGCATGCAATACTAGCATCACCCGAATCCAAATGAAATAACATCACAAAGACAATCGAATAAGCACATGTAGTGATAATTCGGAGAAGCATACCAACTATTTTTGAAAATTTTCAATTTTATCAAGTATAAAAAGTATATGCATAAAAGGTACATACAGGAACAAATACAACACATCATGGAATAACACTAAAATATAAGAATCATGAAAGCATACGTAATAATGTGAAGAAGATCCATGGGAAAATCAACATAATTATTCATAACAAAGGCGCATGGAGTCTATGAGATATTTCTAAAGAAAGAATTTAATTTCAACCTTAGGTGTGGGAATGTTGAACAAAATGAAATTGACTCAATTTATGCAAAATGCCATGAATTTAAATGCTTCTCAAATCAATAACGACAAACTATTTAATGTTTTTTAAGAGAGTACATTGTGCAAAGAATTGATCTTATACTTTATAATACCCTCAAAATCTTACATATTTAAGAATTCACTCTCAAATTTGTGAAGATATCATGATGCTCATATGTCGCGAAGCATCAATGAAAAATTGGCCTTCACACTTCTATTTTTGTGTTCCATTAATCTTTTAAAATCTTTTGCAAACTGTGTCTTTTAACGCAAAGAAAAGTTTCTCTTTCGTAGCCCCTTTCCATTGCTTAACATCCAATAAATTTTCTAGGAAAAGAAATCCGAGCGATGGTTATTACAAGCACAACTTATCTCTAGTACATTTGATTCGTTACTAAACACTATTGAGACGAGAACACATTATTTGACATATGACAAGCTAGTACAATGTTCAAAAAGTCCGTGCTTGTGTGAAATATAGGTGATAAAAAGTCTAGCATGAAGAAAGTGATCATCAATGAATAACGAAATGGTATCCACACAATAATTAAGAACACTGAAAAAATGAATCCATGTATTAAAAGAACATGAAAAGTCACATATATGGATGGAATGTAGGGGTAATTCTAACATCTTATAATGCACATCGATATATGGTGAAAAACAAAATACAAAAATCTTTTTGTATTTTTGAATTTTTTTTATGGAAAACAAAATATTTTTGGAATTTTGTGAACTTTTTCTTAAAAATCGAAATTCTTTTTGGATTTTGCAAGATTTTTCAAAATAAAAGCATATATAAACATAGAAAACATTAGATAAAGTACCCAAACTCAATCAATGAAACAAATATCCAAAGACTTCCTAAGATTCTCGAATCTAAGTGCATCTAAAGGTTTTGTGAAAATATTGGCTAATTGGTGTTTGATGTTAACAAAGCTTAAGGACAAGACCTTATCCTCAACGAGATTAGTAATGAAATGTTCATGTATCCTAATGTGCTTCGTGAGGGAATGTCAGATCCGATTAAGAGATATATGAATTCCATTCATATTATCACATGAAATAGTCACTGTGCTTGGTAATCCCTAATCTTTCAACATTCTCTTCATCCACAAGAGTTGTGTGCAAAAATTCCCGGTGGCGATGTACTCGGCCTCTGCCGTGGATAAAGATATGGAGTTTTTCTTCTTGATAAACCAAGAGACAAGAGCACTCCCAAAGTAAAAGCATCCACCCGAGGTTCTCCTATAACCATTAACATTCCTGGCACAATCAACATCCTATTAGGAGAAAATATGGTCATCCGTATCAAAGGAATACCAAATACCATAGGAAAAAGTTCCACTCACGTATTTGATGATACATTTAAGTGAGAACGCACGCAAACTCCAGTGCTAAAGGCAATGCCGGGACAACTAACAGTCAAGTAGAGAAGACTACCTATTATGCTCCTATAAAGAATTTTCTCTACCCCCTTGCCTAAAGTTTCTTTGCCAAGCTTAATGGATGTACACATAGGGGTGCGTGAATGCTTTATGGAGTCTAAACCAAACTTCTTCACTAGGTTCCCATTATATTTGGATTGAGATATGAATATCTTATCCTCAAGTTTACGCACTTGGAGACCTAAAAAGAACGTAATCTCACAAATCATGCTCATCTCAAACTCACTGTTCATCCTCTCCTCAAATGTGTGAGCATGTTGGGAACACGTGGATCCAAATACTATGTTATTTACATAGACTTGGGTAACCAGTATAACACCACTCTCTCTCCTCACAAACAAAGTCTTATCGACTCCCCCTCTCTTGAATCTGTGAGCTAAGAGATAAGAAGTGAGACTCACGTACTAAGCACGAGTTACTTTCTTCAAACCACACAAGGCCTTCTTAAGATAAAAGACGTGTCATGTGTGCTTTGGGTATTTGAAGACCTTTGGTTATTCCACCTACATTTCCTCCTATATAATTCTATTAACGAAGGCACTTTTGACATCCATTTGATATAAATTTAACCGTAGATGACATGCTATGGTGAGTAGTAAGCGGACGAGCTCGAGCCTAGCAATAAGAGCAAATGTATTGCCAAAGTTTATACCCTTAATTTGTGTGTAACCTCGATCAACCAACCTAGCCTTATTACGAACTATGGTACCATTCTCATCCATCTTATTCTTGTAAATTTACTTAGTAACAATCGCCTTAGTCTTGATAGGTCGAGGGACAAACTCCCAAACATCATTATCGCAAAAATGAAGCAACTGATATTGTATAGCACATATCCAATGCTCGTACTTGAGTGCTTCTTTCACATTCTTGGGCTCTACTAAGGAGGTGTAGCAAAGGTAACTAACCAAATCCTCAAGTTTAGCACAAGTCTTTACACCTAGTGTAGGATCACCTACTATGTATGAATGGGATGACTCTTTCGAACCCAAGACGGTGGATCCTTTAAATCAAGCACGGGTCCATCGGGGTAGTATGAGGAATGATGAGATTGTCACCAAGTATTTTATCATTATCACACTCTAGGTTATGATCAATACAAATCGACGACTCGCTGTCTCTAATTATGACGTCTATTAACTCTATAAACTTAGAGCTTGCAAGGTTAAACTCCTGATAAGCCTCACTCTATGAATATACTAAAAATATCCCCTCATTGCTTTAGGGGAACTTCCTAATTGTTCTCTATCTCTCAAAATGTATTAAGGACTCCCCAAAACTACGAAATATGATAGTTGGGTTTCTTCCCTATCCACAACTCACGTGGCATGTGCAATGTGTGTGCATGAATATATACCCTATTCACCATATGACATGCCATATTAACCGCCCCTGCCCAAAAATGTCTAGGTCTGTTTCTCCCAAGAAGCATTGATCTATCCATCTCTTAAATAATTTGGTTCCCTCTACCAACTATCCTATTTTGGTGAGTAATACAAATGAACGAAACTCGTGTTTGATGGCCACTTCATTACAATAGCTATTTACTCTGGATTCTTTAAATTCAGTGCTATTATCACTACGTATTTGATTAATAGTGACATCATGTTGGCTTTATAGGATATGACACTTGCTTGTTAGGAACTCAAACGCATCAAATTTTTCTCTAAGAAATTCGATGATAGTATATCTGTAAAAATCATAGACCAGTACAAGAATATATCTCTTACCATTAATTCTCTCCGTATGTATAGGACACATAAGTTCCACGAGTATCAACTCCAACACATGAGAGGTGGGAATGGTATTCAATTTCTGATGGGGACTTCAAATTTATTTTCCTTATTGGCAAGGGCCACAATATAAGGAATTTGGTTTCCCAACAGATGGTCAGCCACGAACTAGGTCTTTCTTCACTAATCTCTAAAGATCTCTAAATTTCACATGACGTAGTCGTTGATTCCAAAGGTCAATAGAAGAGACCCTATCATTATTGCACTAAAGGAGGACTTGGGAATGACCCCGTAATAATATGTTACACTTGGACCGGTAAAAATTTACCACAATGTGTGTGTCGCAGTGTTAGTTTATGCTAATCAAGTTAGATTTTAACCCTCAATATATAACACATTATCTATCTTTGGAAATTTGGGCATCTCAACACAACCAAGTCCTAAAATTCTAGGCCTACTCCTATCTCCAAAGGTAATTTTAACTTTCTTGCGATCCACAAGGTCAATAAAATACGACTTGTCACTGATCATGTTCCTAGAGCACCCATCATCAAAATACCATTGGGCAGTTTCTTGAGAGCAACATAAATAACAAAGGGCTTTGTAGTCATGCATAGGTACCCAAGTGGATGTTACGTGTTGTTTGCACTTATCATTATTGGCTCTAGTTGTAGCATTAGAAGCGTTCTTAATAGGCGTAGACATCCTTTGAAATCATTAAGTTAAGCTTTGAGAAGTGGATAATATTAAATAAATTTTTTCTCTAAAACTAGAAAAGTCGCTATAGTGGTGCGCGGGAGTATGTGTACGAGGATTTCTTCCTAACTTGTATAAAAATTCCCTATGGTGACCTCTCCTTTCGCAATGGGTGCAAACGTAGACTTGTTTCGGTCTACCTTGGTTAGCTCATTTTTGTTGAACTCTCTTTTAATGGGTTAGGTCGAGGCCCATATGGATCCAACACAAACTTAGGAAGAAGTTTGGGTGCAACATGAGAAGTGGATGCACCGCCGTAACCTATTCATTGCTGTAATACCCCGTGTTTTTACACATAATTATTTTTATAGAAAATAGGAATTAATTAAATTAAAGGGAGAAATTTTAAATTGAAATTAATCCGATTTTATGATAATAATCACTAGCGGGATGAGAGTTAGTTATTATTGAAATAATAACATGACCGGAAATGAGATACACGACAGTTATGTTATAAATAATTGGGACGCGTATGAGTCGCTTTATTTGTATATATTTGGAGGATCAAAAGATAATTTATTTGTGTATAACTCAGACGACTATTTTGAGTGCGTCAGAGTGTCCGGAAGGGTCGAAATAGTTAGAAAATACTAATCGGGTATCTTATTTGGAGTTCGGGGCATTTTAACCCAAAATGACACCCCAGAGGGGTATTTTGGTCTCTAGAAATTTTAGGGTAATTAAATGGAAAAAAATAGGTTTAATTAAAAGTCATTTTGGGTTAGTGGCCGTCAGTTTAAACCTACGTGAGAAGAGAGGAAAAGAGAGAGAGAACCAAGGAAGAAGAAGGAGACTCCATTAGAGCCGTAGCCAAAAACTCAACCGTTCACAACAAAAAGTACACTAGCGCGTAGATCGTGTTAGGAGGATCATTCCTATACCAATGTCAACCCGCGAATCAGAAGTTCATTTTTAAGGCAAGTGATTATCTTGCTCTTTTTTTAGCTATTATTACTCTTGTTAATGTATGTTGAGGTTTTTGAAAACAAATACCAATTTGGGTCTACCTATGTTGAGATTGTGTAGGAAAGTTAGAAAATATGATGGGGGTTTTCATGTAGAGGAATTTCCCCTTAACAGGAATGAGAAATTGGTGAATTAGATGTAAATCACGAAATAAAAATGGAGTTTTTATGGACAAATAATTCTAGGTCTATGTTAATATGGTTGATGGTAAAACTTAGGAATTTATTGAAATTAAATGATGGTTAGAATGATTTGACCCCAAAACTATTCTAAGAAATGTTCTAGGGTGACTTAGAGTAGTTTGGGAACCTTGTAATTGGGTTGGAATCGATTTAGGGTGAGATTGGAGAAGAAAAAATCGGGAAAAACGGACTTTGGAGATGAACTGGGCGATTTAAAAAATTTCGTTAGAAGTCCATCCCAGGTCATTCGAACGACCTCGTTCGAACAAGACTTCTAACGAGATTCTAGTAGCCCTTCTAAGGAGTTTAGTGGTTCATTCGAACTAGATTTCTGGATCTTCTAATGAGATTCCAGAATGACCCTTTTTAGGCCGATTTTAGTTCAAACTTTTCGTAGGCTTATTTATGTGAGTGTTAAACCAGTATGATCATCGAGTGACTTATATTAATAATTAATAGTGAGCGGAGAATATGTCGACCCTCGAAAGGTATAAAATCCATAAAATTAAGGAGGTGCGAAAATACAAGGTAGAGTATACACGAATAAAGTACGGGTTATAATAAGAGATATAATATATGTGCTACAAACACTAGACTGTGGGAAAGCTAATGAATTTATATAAGTTGTACGTATGCTTATTGATTAAAGTATTATGTGTATGACATAACTAGCTATTGGCTATTGAACGGAGGTTTATGCGTTGTGGACGACCGGATCCTGTGTGCCTTCGGGGGATTTAAGGTCGTACCACTACAGCATGGAATCTAGGTACGGGCTATCAGTGAGGACGATAGTGATGACGGTCGTATGGGTGCGTAGGTATGTGCATAGGCCATCGGCTTGGGACTATATTCGCCTCCAATAGGTGTTTATGTTCTATTGGTTCTCGAGAGATTGAACCTGTTGTCCTCTATGCGTGACCTTTGCAAATGGACTAGATAGCTGAGTATGCATAGCACCACGGGTTTTTCAACTAAGGGTGAATATTGATATATAATATATAATTTATTATGTATACATTAAGTGAATAATGGGTGTATACCGGAAATCATGTTTGGTGTCTTATGCTGTTGACGCTATTTTTATTTGTACACATATGGTACTATCAGTTGGGCATTTAGAAGAATACGAGAATAAACTAAAGAAATCCTAATTCTATATCGAAATCATAAGTACATCGGTTTTGAGTTATTTAAGGAGACTTTCAAACATCATATTATACACTTAGTAGTCAGTCAGGATATCATGACTAGTATGTGTAGTTAGGCTCGATAGACGTGCACACTAGATCGAGGGGTGAGTATCTCAAGTGAGTACGCTAAGTTAACTTGATTAATAATTGTGCTAATTGAATCAATTTAAGCACTTGCTATTTTAAACTGTTTTCAACTCGGGCTCTGACCCGTTTTTCTGTATATCTTTCTATTGTTCCATTATTTTAGGTGCCCAGCCACAGGGACACCAGTCTTAGGATATTATTTTCAGTTGCCGTGCTATAGATGTTGTGGAAGCTGAAGGATTATTGCTAGTAGCCGACTCACCTCATTCTTTCCTTTTCAGTTATCCATTCTGTTGGACATGTCGTCCTTACTTATGTTTACTTTCGAAGATTTAGTAGTTTTAAATTATCCCTTAGATTTGGTTTCATTTATTAGATTTATTGTATAGGATTGTACCTGGAGATGTTTACTCCAAACCTTTATTTTACTTCAGTCAGACTTTACTTATGTTACTATGATGTGTGGTATTTATTGGTATTCTTTTGGTAATAGTTAATGACAAGATAAAAATTTGGACATCACTCTTTTTAAAAAATAGGTGGTTAGTTTTATTAAATAAAAATTTAAGTTTTCGACAGTGGTGCCGTATCTGAACCAACTTGATATTCTGAAATTGATTAATTAAGGACTGATCACCCTGAAATTAATTAGGCGGGGTGTCACAATTGCGTCTCTCTAAAAAATAAAGCAAGACCAATGAACATCTTCCCTACCTTCTTTGATGTATCCTCTATAGTAACCTTGACTTACCGAGCAAGTTCAAGATCTTTCTTAAGTTTGAATACAAGGGCTTCAATTTTCTCATGAGTCTCTAATGGAGCTTGAACATCTCTCGTAAGAATATCCACTTTATTAATCAAGTCACCATTTTACCTCTCCACTAAAACAACTCCCTCTCCTAAAGAAATTCTCATCGAGGATGCTCTCTCTCTCTAGACTCTTTAAACTCCTTATTTAGCAATAACACCCTAAGCGCTAAATTTTTATTTTGACTTTTCATTTTAAAGAACTCAATGTAAATCTCGGCGTAGGCACGTCGGAGGCCACTTTCTCCCTCACTCAAATCGTCATCTCCCCTACTCTCTCCGGAATGACTACACTCACTGTCCAGGTCATCATGTTTAGAAACATCCTCATCGGTGTCATAAATACTCGATGTACTAATATGACTGGCCATAAATGTGGTGAAGTTACGTCCATTCGGTGATTCAACCCCGTAATCTACTATCTCGACATCGCTATCGCTAAGAGTGGCATTGTAGGAAGCTTTGTAATTGCCCTATCTCTTTAGCGTCGTAGCACACTCGTAGGATTTATAACCCTTAACCTCGCACTCATCGCATCTCTCCTCATCCTTCTTTGGGTCTCTCCTCTCGCTTTTTCAAAACTTTTCTTAACCGACCTATTTTTTTTCTTTCTCAAACTCTTTATTTTCTTTAGAAGAATTTTCTTTTCTTAGTTTGAGATTTTTTTTGAATTTTTTTTGCAAAAAGGGAAAGATAATCAAGATCGAAATCAAATTCGGAGTCGAAAGAGTCCTCCTCTTTCCTTTTAGATTGCGCTTTCAACGCAATCCTTTTTTCCTATGGCTTTTAAGTTTTGGGGAACATATCGATTTCGTAAGTTTTAAGGTCTCTTACAAGTTATTCTAACCTAGGAGTATATAAGATTCCAAGCAATTTAAGGACCATAAATTTTGGGGAAAAATGAGACGAAAGGGATCTAAAAATCTTTTTCACAACCCTCGTCTCAACAATTATCTCACCTAAATTAAAACAAGAGTTAATGATATCAAACAATTGTGCATAGAATTCATCAAATATTTCAGTCTCTAGCATCGTAATTGTTTCAAACTTTGTGTTGAGGTTTTGAAGCTTTGATAACATTGGTACCCTCGGGAGCAACAACACCAAAAATTGCACTTAAGCTATTAGAGTTAAAATTACTCCATTTAAATCATCATTAATCCAGGTAGTGACACGTTTAGGACTTATAACATCATCATTAGTCACAGTGGTTGTCCACCCTCTTTCACAAACAAGCCAGACACGCTCGTTAATTGAATTCAAGGCCGACCTCATTCGATCTCTCTAATAAGAAAAATTAGAGCCATCAGAAACAAGAACCCTATTATACAAATTATCCACATAATCCCAAAATAAAGATCACATAATAAATTAGTGTAACTAGCTCTAGGTGTAGATTCACTTGAATCTCAGATCACACTTACACAAAGATCCAATTTTTAGCCAGCTTTTATCTTGCTTAGATTTATGTAAAAATGCAAGATAAAGTGCAAAGCTAATGTATCTAACCAAGCAATCAAACCAAAACAAACCAAATAGAAGACTAATTTGAGGAAAAAATAATTTGTGGGAAAAACCATTTTATATCAACACTGTTAAAGAATTTGATAGATACAAATTGACTTACAGATTACTTAGAGATATACTAAGTATAATGCGGCATAGGTCTTTAAATATTCAACTGAAAGTGATGTAGTCTAGCACCATGCATAAGAAGAAGCTCTTCCCTATCCAACGATCAACCCCAAGATTGCAAAATCCTTTCTTCTTCAGCGTAGAGTCTCAACAAATTATTCTAGGGATGAGTGATTTTGAAAGTAAAAACTTATTTCGATGAAACAAAAGGAAAAAACTTTTGGAATAGCTACAAGAATTTGTTTTCACCAAAAGTGTTGTAAAAATTTATTCACAAGAGTCCAATTTATAAAAAAACATAAAATTTGAGGAAACGAGATTCGTTAGAACAAAAGTGGGACTTTGTTTGAATGAAAACCATAGTTTCATACTAATGAGGTCCATTCTCGTTCGAACAAAGGACTTAACTCATTATAATGAGCTTTCAACGGACTTCCAACGTGTGCAGCTCTGTTAAACATAGAGACCCTATTTGAAGCTCGTTAGTAGTTCATTTCGATGAACTCAGAACATTGTTCCAACGAAAATGAGGCTTCGTTCGAACGAACTATAATTCTCGTTCTAAAAAGAACAGTGACCTCGTGCTAATGAGGTTCACTTTTTGTTCTAACGAACTCAAAAATAAAAAATATTTCATTTTGAAAATCCTTTCATAAAATATACATCAATTTAAAGGCAACGTCTGTGAATAAATTTGACTAAGTTAAATAAAAACCTAATTGCTTATACCTCCATATTGTGTCGTGATGGTTTCAACTACTGGAACTTCAGAACGTTGCTCGATCACTACCATGCCTTTTAGGATCGTGGAATTATATGCGAATGTAGTGTTCGGTTGGTAACGGGATACACCAAATTATCTAAGCTATGAACAATTTTATATTCGTGCTATTGGAATATAGAATAATTGTCAAGAAGTGTTTTGGATAAATATTCCAAATCAATTCATCTCTCCCAATGCATGGAAAATGTGCTAAAGATTTCATTGAATCTGGAATGTTTGGTGGAGGTGGAGGCACATGATCTTAATTTAGGAGCCATAAGGTAGCATGAAATCACATACCAAGATAATACAACATAAATCCTGTGAGATACATAAATGAAATCCAAGGGTACTATATTAAAATTATCAGTAGACATACCCCCAAAATGTAAAATAAATGTTTACACACTAAAATCTACTCAAGAGAGTCAATCCAAACTCAAGATAATTAAAAACTCATCAATCATAGAAAAGATCTCACTAAAATCTATCATAACAACTTTCACCGAACATTAATTCTAAATAGTAGTAAGTAAAAAATATTATGCAACAAAAACTTACCAAGATGATAATTTATCCACCAGAGAGAGATAAAGACAACCTAAAAGAATTCCAAGATGCTATAAATGGAGGAAGTCAAGGGGTTTGTTTAAAGGGGGAAAGGGATGTTCAAATAAAAAGTGTAAAATGTTAAAACGTCCCAATTTAGGGTTTTTAATCATTCCCAGGAACCACTGCTGTAGTGAGCAAGCTCTCGCAAGTTGAACCATCATCGCTGCAGGGAAGCTTCGATGACATAGGTCACGCCAAGTTCTAGCAATAAATAAACTGTACACACAAAAGGGAATGCACATATGGATTCTTAGCTATAATGTAGGTATATTTTAATCCCTAAAATACTATTTTGAATGTCCAAACAAGCTTAAAAAGATCATACAATAGTTCTTTCTTATGTCAAGTACCTAATAAAAATAATGATTTTAGCATTCATTCAAGCCATATAAAGATAGAGTTATTTCAAAGACTCATGATAAGAAAATTAACAAAATGATCATTAACCCATAAAATCGAAGAATCAAGATCAATGTTTGAACTCATTCTTGAAATTTGTTGACTTTATGCAATAAAGAGCCTCATTTTTCCATAAAAAAAATTCGACTATCATTTTTCTCCCTCAACTAGCGATTTATTATTGAAACCTTTTGAGTATCATATCCTCGATTTTACTAAATTTTTGTCCAGATAAAAATCTTTGAGAATCGCTTTAGATTTTTTTTTTGCATGTGGCGGCTTTCGCTCTTTCATTACAAAGGGTGGGGAACTATTTTTTGATTTTTCAAAGGTAGTTGTCTCGACCCAAAGTTGCAGTCGTTACCACATCATCAATTATGATTTTGAACATATATATTTTTAACTCCAACTATGATGATAAAAACTCTCATACACAAAATGATTAACAGTGACACCCTTTCATCAAAACAACATATAAAACTTTTAATTTCCGATATAAGTAGAAAACAAATCTTTAATTATGATTTTTTGTGTAAATTCTCAAGTTTATTGTGTGGGGGTAAAAGTGCATGAGTTATGAGAAATACTCTAAAATAGAAAGCTCAGTTTACCAAGGCAATTCAAGCTATAAATCTTAAGCATGTGATATTAAGAGCTATAAATAGAGGTTTGCATTTGAGTTAATGAGATAAAATAACACCTAACAAGCATAGAATACCAATATTACAAGGATAAAAATCTAAAGCTATGAAAAAACAAAGATCATAGCTGAAGAAATAAAAGCAGTGATAGAGATAAATCAATATATTTATCCAAAAATAGTAAATCAAACACTCTAAGACACTTAAATAAAAAGAATCCTATTTCTTTTTGAAAAAGGTTTAAGCGTTGGAATGTTTTTCTAGGGATTCTAGTTCTCCTCTATTAATATCTTGTTTTAGAATCCTATCCGGATCAATTCTTAAATAGTTGAATCTAGGAACCAAAACAGGAAGTGTGAGAGGATCAAACATTTTTCCTTTTCCTTTTCCTTTAGAATAAACCTTTTGAGGGGCTTCCACTTTCTTCTTCCCTTTTCTATAGAACATTATACCCTTATAAAAATCACCTAAATGTGATGCAGATTGAAGAAAAAGACAAAACTCTTTATGGTGTCCTAACTCGTGACAATGTGTTCTCCTAAAGGGTTGTGGTCCAATGGGGTGCTTGAGTTATTGATTCCTAAGTTGAAAGAAAAACTCCTTCAAGTGTCCTTTCGTTATTACAATAGGAACACAAGAAATTCACCTTTCATTGGTTTTCTTTGGGTACTTGAAGATCCACCAATTGAAGATGGAAAAATGGATTGGGTTGATATGAAAGCTTGGTTAGAAATAAAATCGTCACTTTTGAAATCGAGTCCTTGTTTATCGAAAGTAGACAGCTTGACACTAGAAAACATCTTATCCCACTTTTGAGACTTACCAGCCATACTCATATTGAAAGTGGTCACAGAGTACTTTGGTCTCATGTAAAGAGATTTGGTTCTCTAGGAGAATTCTTGAGTTTTGTCTTGTGTAGAGATATCCTAAGGAACTAAATCTCCATGTGAATAAAGTCAATGGAACTTTCATCAAAATGTGTTGCACTACTCATCACATGTTAAACAATAAAATTACTCAAAAAATTCTCATTCACCATAGCCATTTGGTTCTCAACATTGGCTAACTTGGTGGAGAGTTATATATTGTGTCTTTCGAGGTTTATGGACTCCTGATAAAGCCTAACATACTCTGCTTGAAGATCACTTTCCTCTTCTTTATCAATAGTTCTCAAATTGGATCTAGGAATAGTCATTTTTTCACTAGGCAAAAGAGGAACATCAAAATCCTCTAAATTATCAAACTCGTCAAATATCTCTATTTCCATAAATGTAGCGTAGTTTCATTCTTGAGAGTCATCTTCGGATTCCGAATCGTTGTCATTAAAAGTAGACTGATAAACATTTTTTCCACCATGATGACTCATATTTGAGGGACATTGCTTGGCCATTTTCCCTTGACCACCACATATAAATCACATTAGGGTCCTTTGAGATTCATTTTTCTTTTCTCCATTTCCATGACCAATTTCAAGTCTAGGCAGATAGTTTTTAGGTGCGCATCTACGCTAAAATCATTTTTTCCACTTCTCGACAAATTTAGTGAGAAATGCCACATCATCCTCAGTAACATCATGTGAACTAAGATAGGGATATGCCTTTTTAGCTTTTAAAGCTATTTTTTCCTTCTTTTCTTTAGGAGGCAATCCTTGGATATAAGACAAATTCTCCTCATATGGTTGGAGAGAGCGAATCAATTCGTCTACATGAATAGGTTTCAATATTAAGTCTTTAACGTCTTCTATGGCATCCACTTTTCACTGAACCTAGTGGAAGAGACCGTAGGATTTTATCAATAATTTTATTCTCTTTCATTATTATTCCTCAAAGCAAAGATTTAGGTAACAACGTAGTTCAACTCGGCACACACACACACACACACACACACACACACACACACACACATATATATATCCAAAAGTATTAAATAACCCTTACGGGCCTCCTAGATAAAACTGGACCTCGAACGATCTGCTTAAAACACCAACACCAAAATGGGGTGAGAAGGACAACCAAACCGGTTTGCCCCTGGACGAATCGGTTTGCCCCATGAGTCTGATTAAGGTGGGGCTGCTATGACTTTGGACGAAATTTTCCCATTTTTCTTCATCAACAACTCATTATTCATCTCCTAAAGGTTATCCCAACATCACATTTGATCATTAAATGGTTTTATACCATCTACCAACAAATTTTACATCAACAAGACACCTAATTCGGGATTAATTCTTCAGAGTAAAATTACCTCCAAGAATTATAAGGCATATGCTTCCTAGCTGATAAGCACCGAATAGGGACATTTTAGTCACTCATTTTAATTAAAATTGGCCTTATGTTCGTATTTATTTATTTCTCAGGTCAATATGAAGTGGCGGTACAAATAATGCTAAATCAGTACAATTGTGAATCAATAGCGATCAAAAGCGTGCATCGAAGAAATCAAAGGAGATCGCGAAGTATGGAGTCCAATTTGAGCATACCAAGATGTGTTCCGAATACCCCAAACCAGTCCGATAATCCTAACCCGAGCCTACACCATTCCCCGAGCCCGGTGTGTGTTGAGTTTGTACCTTTATTATTCTTCTAGATTTTAATTTTAGTAATTTTATTTTTAGGATTTATTTAGAATTTTCTAGGATTTATTTTTTATTTTTCTATTTCTTTATTTTGATTTTGATTTTTATTAGTATTTCATTTTTAATCTTTATTTTATTTTATATGGATTAATTTTTAGGAATTTATTTTTTAGTTTTATTAGATTTCATTTTATATAGTTTTACTTATTTTAGTTATTTTATTAGGATTATATTTTTTAGTTTTAATAAAGTTTTATTTTATCTCTTTTTATTTTCATTTCTTTTAGTTTGAGATGTTAGTTTTTTAGTTTTATTATATTTTAAGTTTTTATTATATTTTGTTTTAGTTTTTTTTAGATTGTGTTAATTTTTAGGGGTACAAATTAAACACGCACAACCCATTCACACCTCAAACCCTACACTCACACACTAACCTACCCTACACCCCACAACACACAACTACACCCCATCTACTATTCATCATCATCCTCCCACCAAACACATCTTATCCCATGCCATCTCCAACCCAATCTCGAAATCCCTTAAATCTCTCATCCAACAATCCAAACAAAGCATCGAGGATTTTAAAAGACAAGTGAAGCTCACTTTAAAAGGGGACTCAACAGAAGAAAAAAAAGAGGGAGATGCAGATAGAGAGAAAAACAATGTGTATATTATGTACAGTTTAGGTTCATAAAAAAATTCGAGAAAAATACAAAAAAAATAGTTTAGCTGTAGAATAATTTTTAGGTTTAGTTTCTACTCTTCTTTTTGGAATCAAGTGCTAGAAATTGTGAACAAGTTGAACGCATGTCAAGGCGCATTTCAAGACTAATTTATGGGAAAAAATTACATATTGTATTTCTACATTCTCTTTTCAATTTATTTCCTTCTTGACTGTAAGGACATTTTTGTCCATTAACAATTTATTATGTCGCACGCCGTTACACCGTTGAAGAAATTCAAGATTCATACATTCATCAACGGATCCGAATATCAAAAGAAGAAGAGGAATCAAAGTCTGACAGACCGGACCGGTCCGCCTGCAATAAAAGAACCGATCCGGCTAACCGGACCGATCCGCCTCAGACCCGGACCGATCCGTTTGCTGAAGGCCAGTATACCCCGGACCACAAGCGAACCGATGAAGCCTAGAATAAAAGAACCGATCCGGTCAACCGGACCGATCCACCCCCAAGCCGGACCGGTCCGCTTAGGATAACTTCGGCCAGATTTGTTTAAGATTTTTTAGGCTCAAAGACTTTTTATTTAAGCCAACTTCGGGGAGTTGTTTTCTAAGACTTTTCAAGACGATTTTCAGAGTCCTAAATACTCTAAGTCTTCACCTATTGATCCCAAGACTCTAGGTTTTTGATTCACACAATTTTCAATCCTTTGTGAATCTTTTTGGTAACCCAAGAACACAACTTTGAGTTTGTTCAACCCTTGTGGAGAAGCCGTTCTCTTCTTCACTGCTGCCCTCCTGGAAAGGGAAACTTCCAGCCGCCGACACAGGAACCGACACCTGCGGGTATTTCTGTGTCACACTGTTTCTAGCCGTTGCTTTGAAGGTTTACCGAAGACACCGTGCGTTACACTTGTGGGGGATTATCAGGTTGTATGTAAGTCAATGGTCTTGTAAATTGTTCAAAGTTCTAGAAATAAAAGGTTTTGCCCTTCGGGGATATTTCCTTAACTTTGTGTCGCTTACTATATTTGATGGGTTGATTTAGATGCATGTTTAAGGGTTGATTTTATTTGGTTTAAAAGTAGACGCTAATTAAATAAGGGTTCTTGGAAACTTGCGAATTTAATTTAAATCAATTATCACACACCGAACCTATTCGGTTTCTCAAATTGGTATCAGAGCGGGTTACGCTAATTTATCGTGTGATCCGGATTTTTCGAGGATTTACTTTCTGATACAATTTGTATACTCACGTTCTCAAATTTGGTATCGAGCAGGTTGCGCTTATTTATTGCGTATTCATATTTTCCGCAAAATCGTGTGATATTGATTTTTTAAAAAAATCAGTTTTGTGAAAAATCGCAATTTTTCAATGGAACGCCCATTTAATGAGGAGCCTATTTTTGAAAAAGTTCACGACCATGCTGAAAATTTAAAAAGTTTGAATTTGAAACTTTGCAAAAGAATTAAAGTTTTGGAAAAAGTAAATTCCCGTTTTAAATCCGCGATGGATCTTTTGCAAACGGTTCAAAATCAAAGAGATTTTTATCGTGAAAAACTTGTTTCCTTGGACCATGACTTTGTTTCTTTAAAATTGTCCAAGAAGAAGAGTGATGAGAGGGTCCTATTTTTAGAAAAAGAATTTGAGGACCTTAAAAATTCGATGGTTTGTGTTTGTGCCAAAGATGATAAAAATATTTTAGTCAATGAGTTTGTGGCACGTGAAGAGACTCTTAGGAAAAAGTTTGCTTTAATTGAGGGGGAGCGAGATAACCTTCTAGGTTTGATTGATAATTTGAAGAAGGCGTCCCTTAATTTGGAAGAGTCTAATTCTTTGCTCGAGTAAAAAATTTGTAAGTTAAAAAATGATTTAACAGACTCAAGTAGGTTTAATAGTGATGGTAATGGCTCATCGTGTTCTCATGCTTCTAATGCTAAAGCCAAAACCATTATTTGTTTTAAAGGGTCAACTAATTCCAAGGACGCTAGAAAAGATCACACTTTAGGTGTCATCCCACCCGTTTACACATGCTCATGTTGGGGTAGGAATGGTCACCTTGGGCGATTTTGTTTCGATCTTGGAAGAGGTCCTAGGAATTCGAAGTCTAGTGTTTTGTTGGTTCCCAAAACCCCTTGTCGACGTGTTTCATCCATTTGGGTTAGGAAATCACTTTTGGATACACTTGATTTTATAATAGTTGATTCCCGTTTGCTTGCACATGATTCTTCTCTTGCCATATCATATAGATGATTGTGTTTGCATGTTTGTCATACGCTAGTTATGATTTTTGATATATTTTTGCTAGCGTTGTGACATGTACTTTTTGTATATATTTTTTTTGAAAAAAAAAATCCAAAAAGATTTTTTTTGGTTGCACCGTTTATGGATGAACACTTTGGATGACCAAGTCACTACATCATTCCATTATTTTCATGTGACTATTTGATAGTGTTTTGAGACAATAGGTCAATTCATCCATGTGCTTTATAATGTTTGGAGTCATTAAGATGTAATTAAGTGTTACTTACTACATGTTTGACTCATGTTTCCTTTTATGCACACTTGCACAGATTTGTTTGATTATCGTGCTTGTCTTATCACATGTTGGTTGGGTGTTTTCACTTCAATCCTGTCCTTAAAACGAACCAAGCGCGATAAATTTTGATAAGGAAATTGTGCATATAAAAACCGTTTTGTGAGTTTGTGTGCTTTATTTTAAAACGAGGAAGGGCTGCGAAAGGTTCTTTAGCCTTTGCGAATACTAAGCCACCGTTAAAAAGGACCTAAAAAATTGAGGAATTTTATTATCCGAGGTCCAAAGAGTTTAAAAGAGCCCAAAAAAATTTAAAGGCAATAAAAAGAAATTCATGCCAATTATGGGCCATTTAGGTTTTTGCACCAATTCTCCAAAGTTTGAGAATTTAGTTTATACACCTCTAAAAGAATATATATATGAGGGAGTTTGGTTGGAGAATTAAAACGGGTTTGCACGTCCTTGAAATTCTTGAAAATGCGCTATATAGTTTTGGACATTATTGGTGTGGAAATCATTTGACTTTGATTTGTTGATTTGCATAAGACGATGTCATCTAAATTCAACAAACTTTTACACCTAATGATACCTTTGATGTTCATTCGTTAGGAGTACACGTATGCATCGTGCACATATGATTGATTGAGTTGATTTACCTATCGAATGTGTTCACACCCATTCATTCCATTTCCATGACTTGGTTGTTTGAGTCTAAATCCATGGTGTGATTTTTGTATCATATTTGTTCAAATTGGTATCCTATCTTTGTATGAAATATTAAAAAAATAAAAAATAGTTTGTGTATTTTTTGTGTACCATGACACCCCGATTTTGCTTGTTTGATTCATTTTTCTTATTTGTCTATTTGGAGACATCATAAAAAGGGGGAGAAAGAATTATCTTATTATGGGGGAGATTTGAAAGTTTGAGTTTGCTCATAAATTGGTATATATGTTTATCTCATTTCAAACTCGATATGTCACTTGGTATTTTGCTTTGTCTCATGTGTGTAGGTACTACATGGATTATCATTGGATTGCACACCCTGATGAGAAAAGTGTTGAGATTCCTGAAGAATTGAAGAGCAAACGCTGTAGTCTTATTCAATTGTATCTTTCCAGTTTTGGGTTCATGGAAGGGTAGATTTGTATAGGCATTTTTAGTTGTTTGATAATTCAGATGTTTGTTTTTATGTATGTACCGGTATAGACATAGGGGGAGATTTGTAAGGACATTTTTGTCCATTAACAATTTATTATGTCGCATGCCGTTACACCGTTGAAGAAATTCAAGATTCATACATTCATCAACGGATTCGAATATCAAAAGAAGAAGAGGAATCAAAGTCTGACAGACCGGACCGGTCCGCCTGCAATAAAAGAACCGATCCGACTAACCGGACCGGTACGCCTCAGACCCGGTCTGATCCGTTTGCTGAAGGCCAGTATACCCCAGACCGCAAGCGAACCGATGAAGCCTGGAATAAAAGAACCGATCCGATCAACCGGATCGATCCGCCCCCAAGCCGGACCGATCCGCCTGGGATAACTTCGGCCAGATTTGTTTGAGATTTTTTAGGCTCAAAGACTTTTTATTTAAGCTAACTTCGGGGAGTTGTTTTCTAAGACTTTTCAAGACGATTTTCAGAGTCCTAAATACTCTAAGTCTTCACCTATTGATCCCAAGACTCTAGGTTTTTGATTCACACAATTGCCAATCCTTTGTGAATCTTTTTGTTAACCCAAGAACACAACTTTGAGTTTGTTCAACCCTTGTGGAGAAGTCGTTCTCTTCATCATTGCTGCCCTCCTGGAAAGGGAAACTTCCAGCCGCCGACATAGAAACCGACACCTGCGGGTATTTCTGTGTCACACTGTTTCTAGCCGTTGCTTTGAAGGTTTACCGAAGACACCGTGCGTTACACTTGTGGGCGATTATCAGGTTGTATGTAAGTCAATGGTCTTCTAAATTGTTCAAATTTCTAGAAATAAAAGGTTTTGCCCTTCGGAGATTTTTCCTTAACTTTGTGTCGCTTGCTATATTTGATGGGTTGATTTAGATGCATGTTTAAGGGTTGATTTTGTTTGGTTTAAAAGTAGACGCTAATTAAATAAGGGTTCTTGGAAACTTGCGAATTTAATTTAAATCAATTATCACACACCGAACCTATTCGGTTTCTCATTGACATATTATCTATTGTTGTTTATGCACACATGGGAATGTTTGGCTAAACACCCCATTCAAGGGGTGGGATGCACTGCGAATGATGTTAATTTAATTAATTGATTTCATTAATTTTATATTTCTAGGTAAATTAATTTTAACTGTCACTAATTAATTTATGTAACGAGAGTTAGTAAATTAATTGAACAAATTAATGTTTGAATTTAGGAATCGAACTAGAGATAGGTTTTTCAAAATTTGAATATTAATTCGATATTGAAATTTGAGGATTGATATTATTTTCGTTAAATTGACCCTACCGGTAATTTTCTGAAAATAGTACAAGTTCTAATTTTTCATTATGTGACATTTTTAAATTAATTTTCTGAAAAAGATATTATTAAATTTATAATTATAACGAGAGTTAGATTATCGATTTAATATTATCTCGAAATATTTCAAATTAATAAATTGAGAAATTAAAATAATTGAAAATGGAGTGTAATCCCATCTCTTGATTTTCTTACATTATCTCACACTCGGTTGCACATTTTTTTTCATTATTTAGTCATTTTATAATTTTTAGCATTTATTAGTAAATTTTTCCCTTGAAAGTGTTTAAAAAAAATATTTTCATAAAAAATTGGAATTGCACGTTTTCACATTAATTGTTTCACCTTGAAATTTGGATTGATACCCGTACTTACCGCAATACGAGTTATTTTTAGACAAGTTTTGTAGGTACTCAAGGGAATTTTGAGAGTCGCTTTTGACAACAACGCTATACACAAAAAGCTTCTTATCACTAGCTTCCAAGATCCGTATTTTTTTTCATAAATATGTGTCAAGAAATAATATTTCTCACGGATATACCTTAAATCTATATTATCACATAATAATATCATAAGATCCATCTTTAAAACAATATTACTATTAATTTTTTTAAAATTTTCTTATCAGTCTCTTAAACCTACGATTTTCTAGTCATCAAATTGAAATCCTTTACATGCATATGGTGAACCCTATTTTATATCATCAATTATAATTTAAACTCAGAAATCAACATGGGAGACTACCCAAATAAATTTAGAAATAACTTGAAAATCGGTTTAAGCAAGAAAAATCTTGCCTTAGTATGAAGGCGGAAATTCCTCTTATTGAATCCTCTCTTGAATCTCCAATTCTCCTCATTGTTTTTAACCTTGGTATCTTCTCTCTGTGGGTGGGGTTGATAGAGTTTCTTTTATTATGTAAATGATGTTTTCCTGTAAGGATATTTTTGTCCATTATAAATTTGTATGTCGTTCGCTGTTACATCGTTGAAGAAATTCAAGATCGTATCTTCATCAACGGATTCGAATATCAAAGAATAAAGGAATCAGATTTTTTATCAGCCGGACCGGTCAGCCCGTTTTAAAAAGGAACCGATCCGCCTGTTTGGAAAAAGAATCGGTCTGCCTCCAGATCGATCCACTCTCTACCCGGACCGATCCTCTTTGCACCAAACCAGTAGACCACGGATCGATATAAAATCGAAGAAGGGTATTTCAAAAAGGAACCGGTCCGACCCCGGATCGATCCGGCCTCAGATGCAGACCGGTCCACCTGGGATAAATTCATACAGAGTCGTGAGTTTTTATATCTCTTTTGGTTTCCTTATTTAAATCCATCTTCGGGGAGTTTGTTTACTAAGACTTTTCAAGAGGATTTTCAGAGTCCTAAATACCTTAAGTCTTCACCTTTTTGAGTCCCAAGACTCATGTTTTGATTCACACAACTTTGCCAATCCTTTGTGAATCTTTTTGCAACCCAAGAATACATCCTTGTATTTGTTCAACCCTTGTGGAGAAGCCGTCTCTCTTCTTGATTGCTGACCACCTGGAGTTCCTGCGGGAGATTCCAACCGACACTATTTCTAGCCGTTGCTTTGAAGGATTGACGAAGACACTGTGCGTTACACTTGTGGGCGATTATCAGGTTGTATGTAAGTCAATGGTCTTGTAAATTTTTCTAAGTTCTAGAAATAAAAGGTTTTGCCCTGCGGGTATTTTTCCTTAACTTTGTGTCGCTTGTTTTATTTGTTTATGGGTTGACACTTGTACTTTAGATGCATGATTAGGGGCTGAAATTAAATAAGTGTGCTAAAATAGAAATTTGCGAAGTTAATCAATTATCACACCGCCGTCAGTCGCACTTTTCAAATTGGTATCAGAGCAGGTTACGCTAATTTATCGCATATTCCTATTTTCCGCAAAATCGTGTGATATTGATTTAAAAAAAAAACAGTTTTGTGAAAATTTGCATTTTTTCCTATGGAGCACTTATATAATCAGATGCTTATTTTTGACGGGTCTAATTATGCCTACTGGAAAGCTCGTATGAAATCGATTTTAAAATCTATTGACGAGCGTGTTTGGTTGCTTTGCAAAAATGGTTGGACTCCTCTCACGGTCACTGTTAATAACATCACCACTTTAAAACCCGTGTTAGCCTGGACTGAAGATGATTATAAATTATCCAATTTTAATTCCCGTGGTCTGAGTGATATTTCTGGAGCTGTCACTCTGAATGAGTTTTTCCGAATTATGACGTTCACCACGTCTAAAGAGGCCTGGGATGTTTTGAAATTGACACATGAGGTTAAGAACGCGGTCAAAGACACAAAATTATAAAATCTGGCCACCCAATTTGAGACTATTACCATGTCTAAGTCTGAATGCTTTGATGAGTTTTATGCATGTTCGTTAACACTTGTTTTAATTTGGGTGAGGTGATTGATAACACGCGTGTCGTTAAAAATATTTTGAGATCTCTTCTAAAATGCTTTATTCCTAAAGTCACTGTTTTGAACTCTTTGGGAGATTTGAAATCACTTAAGTTGGAAGAACTTGTAGGAGATCTTCAAACCTATGAGATAGACATGTTTCCCAAAACCATTAAGGCTAAGGATAATGGCATTGCTTTAAAGACTAATTTTAAGAAAAAGAAAGAAAAAGTTTGTGAGTCCGACTCTGAGGAAGATTTTGATTTTAAAGAAATGGCCTTGTTTGCGAATTTTTTTAAAAAGTTTCTCAAAATGAATAAAGAAAATTCTTCCAATAAAAAGAGATCTTTTGAGTCAAATAAAAAGAAATAGGAGGCCAAAGATAGTGACAAGGAGGATGAGATCAGATGCTTTGAGTGTGAAGGGCAAGGGCACATAGCTAGAGAGTGTCCTACTAGGATAAGGAGAAAGGGAAAAGAGGCTGCTATGCTCGCCACTCTTAGTGATTGTGAGGGTGATGAGGGAGATGATTTTGATAAAGGTTTGGGGCATGGGATGGTTGTCGCCTTTTCTAGTCGTGTGAGCACACCCACATTGTCTCACAAGAGTGCACATGAGAGCGATGATAGTGATTTGCGTTCGTCAAGTGAGGGAGAAAGCGAGGAGGAGAGTGGAGATGAAAGTGAGCTCCAAAAATCTTTTAGAGATTTGTACACCGATACCTTGAAAACAAAGAAGTACAATCGAGATTTAGGTCGCCGAGTTTTAGATTTGGAGAGAGAGAAGAAGTTTTTGAGAAAGGAGAAGTGTGATTTGACCAACACGTTGTCTAGTCTGATGACACGTGTATCCCAACTCGAGAGTGATCTCGATCGTGCTAGGGAGGTCAAAGTCAAGTTTGAGAACGTACCTAAGAAGGTTGAAAAGGTGGTTCTTAAGGGTAAAGGTGAGAAGTTTGGAATAAGTCATGACGGTGCTTCTTCTTCCCAATTAGCACCCGAGCCGGTTCCCACTCTAGTGTTAGATTCACGTAAGTCTCACCCTAACCCACCTAGGCGTCCCATTTCTATTAGGATATCACATCCTAGAGTTTTTGAGAGAGGTGTTCCTAGGCCTATTTATGTTTGTTCACATTGCAAGAGGAGAGGTCACCTTAAGGAATTTTATTTTAAGTTGGGTTATGTGTCACATTTTTCTTCTACACGTGTTTCTGGTACACATGCACCCACACATGATACTTTACATGCTCCCGGAGACTACATGAGAGAGTTTGCACATTTAGGTGTGCAAGTTAAGTTTTTGGTCAAAACTTCACAAGAATTGATGGGGTTTTTTCATAAGTTGTCACCACCTTTGGAAAACCCATCTGCACCTAATGATTGAGGTTTGACTTGTCTACTAGCATAGGGTGATTTTCATGATGACATTGTTTGCCTATTGCTAGTATGTATCATTTTTGTATGTTTTATTTTTTTTAAGAAATTTTTTGAAAAATACAAAAAAGATTTTATTTTGAGAAAATCCAAAAAGATTTTTATATTTTGTTAGCACCGTTTATGGATGGACACTTAGGATGACCGAGTCACAATATCATTCCATTATTTTCATGTGACTATTTGATAGTGTTTTGAGACAATAGGTCAATTCATCCTTGTGCTTTATAATGTTTGGAGTCATTAAGATGTAATTAAGTGTTACTTCCTACATGTTTGACTCATGTTTCCTTTATTGCACACTTGGACGGATTTGTTTGATTATTATGCTTGTCTTATCAAATGTTGGTTGGGTGTTTTCACTTCAATCCTGTCCTTAAAACGAACCAAGCGCGATAAATTTTGATAAGAAAATTGTGCATATAAGAACCATTTTGTGAGTTTGTGTGCCTTGTTTGAAAACGGGGAAGGGCTGCGAAATGCTCATTTTCCTTTGCGAATACTAAGCCACCGTTAAAATTGGACCTAAAAAATGGAGGAATTTTATTATCCGGGGTCCAAAGAGGTTAAAAGAGCCCGAAAAAAATTGAAAGACAATAAAAATATATTCATGCCAAAAAGGGTCCATTTAGGTTTTTGCACCAATTCTCCAAAGTTTGAGAATTTAGTTTTTACACCTCTAAAAGAAAATATATATGAGGGAGTTTGGTTGGAGAATTTAAACGGGTTTGCACGTCCTTGATATGCTTGAAAATGCTCTACATAGTTTTGGACGTTATTGGTGTGGAAATCACTTTGACTTTGATTTGTTGATTTGCATAAGACGATGTCATTTAAATTCAACAAATTTTTACACCTAAGGATTCTTTTGATGTTCATTCGTTAGGGGTACACATATGCATCGTGTACATATGATTGATTGAGTTTATTTACCTATCGAATGTGTTCACACCCATTCATTCCATTTCCATGACTTGGTTGTTTGAGCCTAAATCCATGGTGTGATTTTTGTATCATTTTTTTTTCAAATGTATCTTATTTTTTTTTTGTATGAAAAAATTAAAAAATCAAAAATAATTTGTGAAGATTTTTTGAGCATATCCTTTCAAGAGCGTGTTTTCCATATTGATTGATGCCTTGTTTTGAATACCGTGTCACCTCAATTTTGCTTATTTGCTTCATTCTTCTCATTTGTCTATTTGGGGACATCATAAAAAGGGGGGAAAGAATTATCATTTTATGGGGGAGTTTGAATTTTGGGAGAGTTTTTGAGATTTAACTTATGTTTTTGTCATAAATCGGTATCTATGTTTATCTCATTTCAAACTCGATATGTCACGTGGTATTTGCTTTGTCTCATGTGTGTAGGTACTTCTTTGATGATCTCTGAATTGCACACCCTGATGAGAAGAGCGTTGAGATTACTGAAGATTCAAAGAGAAAACGATGAAGTCTTATTCATTTATATCGTTCCATTTTTGGGTTCATGGAATGGTAGATTTGTATAGGCATTTTGATATTTGATAATTCAGATGTTTGTTTTTATGTATGTACCGGCATAGACATAGGGAGATATTTGTAAGGATATATTTGTCCATTATCAATTTGTATGTCGTTCGCCGTTACATCGTTGAAGAAATTCAAGATCGTATCTTCATCAACGGATCCGAATATCAAAGAAGAAAGGAATCAAATTTTTTATCAGCCAGACCGGTCCGCCTATTTTAAAAAGGAACCGGTCCACCACGGACCGATCCATCTGTTTGGAAAAAGAACCGGTCCGCCTCCAGACCGATCCACCCTCTACCCGGACCGATCCGCTTTGCACCAAACTAGTAGATCGCGGATCGATAGAAAACCTAAGAAGGGTATTTCAAAAAGGAACCGGTCCGACCCCGTACCTATCCGACCTCAGATGCAAACCGATCCGCCTGGGATAAATTCGTACAAAGCCGTGAGTTTTTATATCTCTTTTGGTTTCCTTATTTAAAGCCATCTTCGGGGAGTTTGTTTACTAAGACTTTTCAAGACGATTTTCAGAGTCCTAAATACTCTAATTCTTCACCATTTTGAGTCCCAAAACTCATGTTTTGATTCACACAACTTTGCCAATCCTTTGTGAATCTTTTTGTAACCCAAGAACACATCCTTGTATTTGTTCAACTCTTGTGGAGAATCCGTCTCTCTTCTTCATTGCTGACCACCTAGAGTTCCTGTGGGAGATTCCAGCGACACTGTTTCTAGCCGTTGCTTTAAAGGATTGACGAAGACACCGTGCGTTACACTTGCGGGCGATTATCAGGTTGTAAGTAAGTCAATGGTCTTGTAAATTTTTCAAAGTTCTAGAAATAAAACGTTTTTCCCTGCGGGAATTTTTTCTTAACTTTGTGTCGCTTGTTTTATTTGTTTATGGGTTGACACTTACACTTTAGATGCATGAATATGGGCTGAAATTAAATAACTGTGCTAAATTAGAAATTTGCGAAGTTAATCAATTATCACACCGCCGTCAGTCGCACTTTTCATTTCCAAACTCTTATTTAACTTATAAAAATCCTAAATACCGAGTTAGGCCTAAATCCCCAATTTTGGACAGCTAAATGGCCCCGAACCCATAATGGAAATAACGCAATAGCCTCCCAAATGATATACCTATACCCCAAGACAATTTTTAAAGGTCTAAAACTCCTAAATGAGTTCATAAACCTCCCGAAATGCGTCCCAATTATTTTTATTCAACATAGACATTTTTTTTTATGTTTAGACGACATGTAACCATAAATTAATTACTATATGATTTCTTTTCTCTGAGTGAACCTATCATGTCTAATTAAGTCCAATAATTTTAAAATCAAGAATACGTATTGTTTCTCAATTTAAATTTTACTCATTAAATTTAAATCCTTTCGATTTAATTTATTCCCAAGTTAAATTCAAAATTGTTGAATTAATTTCCATAATAATATTTTATTCCAAAAACACGGTATACGTAGATATCTTTCGGTGACTTCTGGTCCACTCCAATCCTAAGTGTCATGTTAAAGCCAACCTTTCGGCCCTAGAAAATGATATCCTTAACAAAAAAACTACCTTCTAGCCTTACGCCCTCAGGAAATGAATGATGTCTAAATCATCACATTTTTCACATTTTTAAACCAAACTAAAGGTTCAACAACACCTTCGAGTTAGTGATCGCCTCATAAACATGTATGTCTTTGTCGGGGACTTTGGTTCCATTACCCTTTTGATCCCATATTGGAGTCAGCCTCCTGGCTCCTAAATATTCACCCCCTATCCTAAGCCAAATACTCACATTTACACATATATCACATTAGAAATTTTCCATGCAACTCTTTGCACACATCGAACTACGTAAGATTTGATATCATGGCTACAGGGGTACGCTCAGGATCAATATCCTCCTCTCACGCCTTAAATGAAATATCAAACTATCTCAAGCCGCAACTTCTCGTGCATACCCATACACATTAATGGTCTCCAATGACGCAAGTCGAGTCTTCTCGCATCGGTTCATACACATGCGAACGACCACCCATTACCAGAACACATATTCATAAATAATAATTATTATGTAACTACACCGATTTAGTGACGTTCTTACCCCTCTCATTAATGCCATTTTTAAACCTAATCGCATATTTATATTTTATGAGATTTTCAATCAGGTCTCTCAGCACGTTCTAAAATAAATTAAAACTAATTACAAATGTGAAATGCGATAATAAGTGTATAAATAAGGAAGCATAAAGAACAAGTTTGGTGCTTAATACATTCCTCACTTATAACCCGATTCCTGAACCTACACGAAGAATCTCTAGATCATTCATATACCTCAAACTGCCTTAGGGTAAACTCGAAAAGGCTAACCCGCCCTATTTTGTTTGTTTTTATATAAAATAAACTAACAACTTTAAACAACTGACAACCTCTCTCACAACCAATTAGGCGTAAGCCTAAATAGGGTCTGCAACAAAACTGGATATGGTGTCGAACTATTTCTAAGGGCACAATCACAACAAACCTACCTCAGGGGAATGACTGATAGAGAGACAAGCACTTTCGTATCCCCGTAGAGAACACACACTAAACTCGTATGCTAACCGACGCAGCATGCCTCACATATGCTCACGAGAACTCTCATCTCGCTCCCCTTCGAGTCCTATACGTGGCTCATAACACCACAGTGTGAAAGGACAGTAAGATGATTATCCACTCTGTAATTATTTACCAAGTTTTTAGTGAGAGTATTGCGTTGGCCCAAGGTTTTTTCCTCTTTAGTGGGTTTTCTTTATACATCTGTTTTTTATGTTACTTGTCTACATAATTTATCATCCACATGCTTAATAATATTAAAATATGAAGTGTATAATGAGCCTTCCATAATTTATTGTCAACACAATTTGCCTAATCAAAGGGGATATATGACCTTATATCTTAATTCATGTATGTGTAGATGGCACAAGGAAGGCTAATGGTAGATATTTGTGGGTAAAACAACGTGATTCTTAAATATATAATACAAATTTTGGTACTAACCAATATATTAATTCAAATCAAATGGGATAAATTTTGTTATTTTTTTAATTTAAATTGGGACTGTATATGGATGAATCAAATTCTCCTACTAAATACATTATCAATAACCCTGGATGGTCAATTATTTATATTGTAAATAATCACTAAGTTTAAGTTACTGGTCAAGACGACACCTTGATTTAGTGATTTCATTTTCATCCAGATTGATACATGGCCTCTTCTTTGGTTTAAGAGTCGGGACTTCCATATAAAGAGGGTTAGACCACCCACAATAGGCAACCCAAATGTCCACTTTTACCATTTCTCAGCTCACAATGGGAAATATAATGCGAATTTTTCATTATAAAAACATCTTCTGGGTCTGTAGTCTTGCATACACATTATATAATATATGTAGTGGAACCCACAACCAGCCATGCTAAACTATTTAGTGTGGAGTGGGCTCATGCGCTAGACAGTTTAGCATGAGCAATATAGCGTATAAAAATATTAACCTGAAAAACGTTGAGAAAAGTTTTAATATTGTGGGAAGTGGGTCCGATTACTTCCACGCTAAATTGTTAAGCGTGAAAAGAGTTTTAACATTGTCCTAGTTGAGGATCAGAAGTGTTAAAACTACATCGTTTTATGTTGTTCCATTGTGGAGGGTCATACAACCAACACGTTTGACCATATGAGTTGGTTATTTCATATTTTTATGTGATTTAAAAATATCAATGGGGTGTATGGTATTATGGGAGCATCAATAACGAGAGAGACTTTAGTTAGAGTTTTATATATAAGAATTAATATGTATTTGAGGCCTAACTACAACATCTTATTGTATATCAAATTATTCTCAAATAGTGGAATCGGGTTTTGTTAGTGTTGTAGACACGCAACATTACTTTTTTAGGACAAATCACGTAACATTACTAAAACATGGGATTCTGAGGTGGTGTTAGACCTAGTGAGATGTTAGAAATACATTGGATGTTGTTTTAGAAAGATCCCAGATGAACGAAAAAAAGTGTGATGTCTTGGAGATGTGATTGGTCAATGCCGCTGGCGCGGACCCATTTCCATAAGTAATGTGGGTCCACGCCAGCGGCATTGACCAATCACATCTTAGAGACATCAAACTTTTTCTCAGATGAACCTAGAAGCCTCTCAATATGTTGTCGACACCTCGTTAGGTCTATTTTTTCGCTTCCTCACCTAACTATACACAATATTAGTGATATCTTGTATTCAATTCATCTTTGCCATTTTTAATCGATATATCTCACTATGTAACTGATTTCAAAGTCACTGTCGCATAACCATACCAACAGGCATGAATGTTGATACAATTTACAAGTAAAATAGCTCCCCATTATCTAGAGTCCATAATTGAAACAATTGGATATAATTATTATACATGAAGACTTTTAAACATACATTAATTAAATTTATAATATTTTCACCGATTTAAGGAATCCCTGAAAGCATAAATATAAAAAAAAATTCTATTGGTAAATAAAAATAATAGACGTAAATATTAAGTGTAATTGTTTTATAATCAATCAAGTCCTGAAAATGTTCTCAAGCAAACTCTGAAATTATTCGCTTCTTGAGATCCAACAATTT
Source organism: Sambucus nigra (assembly GCA_949130495.1). Lineage (NCBI taxonomy): Eukaryota > Viridiplantae > Streptophyta > Magnoliopsida > Dipsacales > Adoxaceae > Sambucus > Sambucus nigra. Next base: position 63,543,796 of record OX422207.1, on the reverse strand, counting down.
GTTTAGTGCATTCAAATAGGCTCGACCAGTAGCCATAATCATATCCATTCCTGCCCCAGTTCCACTGACAAATTGAAGATCAAAAATTATTATTTTTGCTTTATATTTACTATATATAATTATGGTGTCCAAATAAGGATAGTGTTTCAGTGGGAATCAGAAATTGGGCTTTCCAATGAAATCCTCTCTCTTTAGAAAGAGGTTTAAATAAAATATAATTATGGTAAATTTTTTATTCCAATATTTCCATAATTCATTTTTTATGAAACTTTAAATTTCATATATATTTTTTAAAAATCATAAAATTATAAAAGTCTAGAAAAAAGCATAATTTTAGAAAAACTCACAAATCTCTTAAGTGACATACAAAAAATTTAAATAGTATAATGTAACAAAAAGTGGTTGCAAATGTCAGATCCACATAATTTTAGAATTATGAACAAAAGAATTTGTAAATTCATAAATAATTTTAACTTTAATTTTTTTTTTTGTAAAAATTAAAAATAAAAGTACTATTTCAAGATCGGGAAAAATCATATGGGAGTTTAAAAAAGTAAATTTTAAAAAAACAACCCGTTGTCCATTTACTTCATTTTTCAAGTAAAGAATCTCAATTTAAATTAATTTTCCCCCCTAACAAATCTAAGAGTTTATTTGAACAACTGTGAGATATTAATTTATAGAAGTAGCAAATGTTAAAATTGATATTTTTTTCTACAGGGACTAATCCATATAAGATCCTTCCCATATTTATGTGTATATATACACCTTACTATTTGATAGTCACAAGTTTTTTTTTACTTTATCCTAAGAGATAAGGTTGTATTTATAGACATCCCATTAGATGTTCAATAGTTAGACTTGTCCTCGTATGCATTAGGTACATATGGAAAAATGCACATGCGAGGAGTTAAGTTTAATATTTTGAAGAGCATGAGGTTATGCCCAATTACAACATTATCTCATGGGACAAGTAAAAAAATTTCTAAATATAACAGAGAAATACATAGCTATGAAATACCTTGCAATGTTTGGACCCGAAGTTGTGCTATCTTCTTTACGTAATACAACCCTAACAGATGCTACTCCCTCCAGTCCTTCAGCATTTGTCTTTATATCATACTCGACGATTGTTACAACAACCTAATCAATTTATACCAGATTCACGTAATGTTCATTTTCAAGAAGATATAACAAATTTTAAGTGAATGGGTAAATAAATGTTAATAATAGTTAAGGATTAGCAGCCTCTCCATGTATGAGGGTAAGACCAGCTGACATTCGCCTCTCCATGACCCAGACAGTTAAGCGAAAGTTTTGTGCATTGGGTATAATATTTTTTTAATAGTTAAAGATTAAGGGTGCTTAATTAATGGTTTGATTTTATTTTAATAAAATAATATGGAACCAAGTGGTTCGACTCTAATTTTGGTTCCAAAATTTTTAGGAACAAGAATAAAATTGAGATCCAAACGAAATCAAAACAATGGTGACACTTAACACAAAAACAATTGTCTCACCTTTTCCATTTAAATGTTTTGACATGCTAGAGTTGTATTATACATATTTATATATTGACATTATACTTATAAGTCTCGTATTTGGATTTTATAAATAATATTTTTGCCAATTTCGTGTCATCTTATCTATGTAAACCATTTCAAAACAACATGATTTTGTTTTAGGAAAATTAAAGTATTTGAATTATATGTGAATATTACAAATATATAAAAGTGATAATAGAGTTCAACGAATTCGAAAATCGATGAGAATGGTTGGTTCAGTTCTACATAAGTTTATAAAATTACTATAACTGCATATATTGATTTTGGTTAAAATTTAACTATGAAACCAATTATACACAATGTTATGATCAATTATTTGTAATGTGAATATAATGACATCTCACTTATTGTGATACCATTTGTGAGGAAAAGGCATAATAAATATATCAAAATCCAGTTTGTCACAAAAGTTTTAGTCATTATGTTTCTCTGAGATGTATATTAACCCTTAATATTAAATTTATGATATTTAAACAACGTGAAGATCCAAAATTATGTTTATTCTTCAATGTATCCGAATTTTAAGTTCAATATTAAATTTTTGTATCAATATTTCAATAATTTTTATATGCTAAAACTCATCGTAGTTGCACAATTTTATCGAAAATGAATAATGCATATTTTCTATAAAGGTGGACTTTGTCTAACACACATACACACACAAACACACACACACACACACACTCTTAAGCAAAACATAATATACCTAAACTAAATAAAAAAATAAAATATTCTTTATTATTAATCTGTAATATAAAATTGAAGACATCATTCTGAAACGTGTCAAAATATTTTCAATAATTCTAGGCTAACTCAAAATTGTGGCACATATTGGTGCGACAAAATAACATGTCGCTCCCGTATTGGCCTAGATCTGGGCCTTACTACTGTTGGATCTTGACATGAGACAATACAGGTGCGACACATCAATACATCGTACCAGATGTATCGTATTTGTGAGTCGACATAGAAAGACTTGAATAGTTTTATGCCCAAACGTCCAGATTAACTTAAGTATAGAGTTCTTGATTTGATACCATAATATAGTTTTGTTTCCTAGAAAACTAATAGTTACTAAAATTTATAACAATATTAAAGAATAATGAATTAATTTTTCCAAGATAGAAGGAGATGCCAAACATGCCTTTACGACGAGGTCAATTGCTTTGAAGAGAGAATTGATTGAGCTTGTTCCAATTGCAGTAGCCACATGTTCTTGTCCAAAAGTATCAATTAGTTTCACCGTTGCTTTACACTGAGTATTTGTGCTGCTTGTAACCTGTATGAAAAAAATATTTAATCATGTTAAATTAGGGTTGTTAATGGATCAGGTTTGTATTCGGTTCCCATCTGTTTATCCAAAGAGTAATGTTAGGGAGACTCATTTCGTGAACACATTTCGTGGACCTTCCAGGGCATCAATCAATGCAGTAAAAACTTGTACCTATTTTTGTCTTATTCACGGGTCCACGAAATGTGTCCACGAAGTGGATCTCTCTAGCATTTTTCTTATCGAAATTTAGATTATATTTTGAGAATCTTGTATCCGATAATTAGATGTCTTAGAGACCGATCAAGCATAATCCATTTTTTTATGGATAAGATTTAAAAATAAGAAAATATATCTGGATCTAGATTCAATCTTATTCGTTTTTTCATCTGGATACGCAGTCGAATATGATTAACTACTTAATAAATAATAATAAAAAGGTTTAAAGGACCAACAATAAATGTTTTGAAGAGATGACCAAATATCCTGAGCCATAGAATTTCTCAATTCTAACACAAGGTACTTATTATATCAAATAAGTACATTCGATCTACTAAAATGATTTTGCCGTATTCAGACTAATACCAATCCAATCCATTTCACGAATAAAGTGTGACCAATTAACCAACCAACAAGGGAAAATGCTCACCTCCATGTCAACAAGCTTCCAAGTTGATACTTTTAGTTCAAATGTTTCATCATCAGACATCAACAATACCAAATCATTGTCCAAAACATGCTGAAAACCAATCAATAAATTGACTTTTTAATATACAAATATATATATTTTTAAGCAGAGCTGACAAAGAGCAAAATATAATTAAAAAAAAGTGGATGAATATGCCCACGCCCACCAACTAAAACCCAAAAACATAAACAAAAAATAAAGCGCCTTATAAGATCGCCCTTCCTAAAAATATTGACAAAATAGTCTAAGTATCAAAGGTCCAAGATCTTATCTAAACCAAAACGGACATAAGATATAATCAAAGGTAAATTTAAAAAATATAATATAAAAGGTAATTGTATTAAGATCACAAATTTATATCATAGTATCAACTCGGGCCTTTGTACAAACTGTACTGGACCTTTATAACATTGGGCCTTATACATTGAACTTGTTGGATTGCCTTATGGGGGCAGATTCGTGAGGTTTGAATTTGGGAAAAATTATATACGTAGTGAAGATTAGAATAGTTTGATTTTTAGTTTGGTTACAAAAATATTAATAAATATGTACAAGGGTATTTAGTCTTTAAAACTAAACATCAAGACAATTTAAAAAGTCATTGGTTGGGGTTATTCTTACAACTTTGGTGTGTTGATTAAAGATCAATAAAAATTAATATTGAGGTAATATACGAGAATAATAGTAACCACCACCACCACTACTATTACTACTACTACTAATAATAACAACAACAATGACTAGTCGGGTTTTTAAAACTTTGATATTTCACGAATTTCGATGGTTAGACTTATCTCCATATGTTTAATAATAGGGCTAATAATATGTATGTCCCCTAAAGTTTGGATTAGTGTCACTTGGATTCTTGTTGTTTCAATTTTCTCAATCAATCCCTTAAAGTATCATATTGTTTCATTTTCATACAAATTTTAACGGGAAAGTTAACTCCTCTAATTGAATTTGCATTTCACTCACATGAGAGACTTAATTGAGTCTGAACCAAACTTCAGGGGATATTTTTTATAAAATTTACAATCTAATGTAATTTTTACGTCATTTTTTTCTATTTTTTCATGATTTAAGTGCATTAATATATTTTAATCAGTATTACAATTAAAAGTGAGCATTTTTTTATTTAAATTGATATTTATAATTAAGTAAGGGTCAATTATTGAATAGTCCCTACTATAAATATATATTTTTAAAAAGGACACATATTTTTAGTTTAACCCATTTAGTCCCTCAAGCACTCAATATTCTCTTATTTTTAGAGGTCTGCGCCAGCGGCACTCCCTCTCCAAAATATGTGGCAAATGACTTTTTGAAGCAAAATAAAAAAGTTTGGACTAAATGAGTATTAAAAAATATTCGAGGGACTATTTGGTATATGTCCCATTAAGTAATATGTCTCGACCTATATGTGTCTTCAATTTTAATAATAATAGTAATAATAATAAGATGGTACTATTTAAGTCATTTGGACACACTTGCATGTCTTAAATTCTAATAATAATAAATAATAGTAAATTTTATTGTAGTTTACAATTGTGACACACCTGAATGCCATGCACTGTACTGTTCATGTCATTTTGAAATTTATAAAATGGGAAAAATATTATTTATTTAAATTAATAAATTGTAATTTAAAATTTAGACTAAATGGTAAAATAATTAACTTTTATTAAATAAATAGTATAATTTATTCTAATATCTAATAATATAAAATTAGGATGATTCGGAATTTCTCAATACTTTTAATATAAATTTAATATTACTCTACAACATTGTTTAAAAGTTTGAGATAAGCTTTGTTAAAGCTCTCACTATGAACTGTTAAAATTATGATTGTAGATAATAAATGTTTATTAGTAAATAATTCTAAAGAATAAATTACGTAATGGACGTATATGAGTAAATTATTTAAAATTAATTTAGTTAATGGACATTCATTAGTAAATATAAGTAATGGAAATTTCTTGGTAAATAATTAAAAAAATTAACACTATTATAGTTGTAGTTAAGAAGAGAATATTTTAATGCACTCACCACATGAAAAAATAGAAGAAAATGGCATTCAAGTTACATTAGTTAATTTTTTTTTTTATAAAATTGTCCCCTGAGGTTTGGTTTAGTCTCAATTAAGTCTCTCGCGTGAGTGGCACATCATTTCCATTAGAGAAATTAACTTTCCGTTAAAATTTGGACAAAAGTGAAACAATAAGGTACTTTAACGGATTGATTGAGAAAATTAAAATATCGGGGAATCAAGTGAGAATAGCCTCAAACTTCAAGGGACATATAAGTTTTTGTTTTGGTAGCATACCATGAGGTGTTCGGGCCAGCTTACACTCGCCAAACATTATTTTGACAATGTCAGGGATCGAACTCGGGACCAAACTCAGTCCACCCTCAAGACTGTTCCAGTGACAACCTTATACCACTGGATCAAGAAGCTTGATTCGAGGGACATATATGTTATTAACCCTTAAAAATGCATATATTTTTATTTACTTTTTTGGTCACCAGATGATTTGAGTCTGCCACTGAAAGTAACACATTTCAATGAAAAAAGTACCTCTAAACCTTTGTAACAAATTTAGCTAAGTCTAATAATGAAAAATAACAATATCAAAATAAAAAATACCTAATGATAAACAATTATAATTATTGCGGGAAATTGGTAGTCATTCTCACCTTTTTATTCTCAGCTACGGCTTTGAAACGCCTAAAAAAGTCTTCAAAATTCTTTTCATCTACTTGATAGCCCAACTGAATTCAGAGAAAGAAAATATATAATTATTAAGTCATATTAACAATAAGGAAAAAATAATAGCAATTGAAGCCAAATAAGCTTTGTAAATTGTTTTAAGACACTGATAGATACCTGAAGGAGTCTTGATTTTACACCATGACGACCACTGTATCAGAAGAAATTACATAAATTAGGAAAAAGTGACGAGTTAAATAATAAAAATTCAATTGTTACACTACTACGAAACAACTATTTAGTGACAAAATGTAACAAAGCGCGACAAAATCTATAAATCATAACTAGTTATGTGAGAGTATCCAAATTTATTACACTAAGAAAAAGTATCATGCATTTAGATCACTAGGTGTCCGTACTCAACATCAATAAAGACACAATAATATTAAAAAATTGCAAATGTGTCATATTTTTATTAATGTCATGTCATATTTTTATTAATGTCAAGCATGAATACGTCGTACAATAAGTGCATGATATGCATTTTTTTTTTCCAAATATTAGGATGATGATCAACTTATAAATTATTACCTTAGTTTACCGAGGACAATACCATTATTGTTAGAGGGAGACAAGCCGATATCCTCTGCTGAAATGAACTCATATGTAGCACTATTTTTAAGCATTCCATCCTATAATAATCAACAAACCTAGTACACTTAAGCACCATAAATTAACAAAGGTATTAATATTTAGAGTGCTCAATAAGCGTGATTATTTTAGGAAGCTAATGAATTTTTAGTAATTTTTTTAGTAGAACTTGTGAGTAAAGTTTCGTTTCGAGAGTATGATTTAAAAGTCCAAAAATAAAAACATTTCAAAAATGTTTAGGAAACATTTTGGAAAAGTAATGGAAGCCTTCTTAATACAACATGATAATTTTAAATATGGCATGTGAGAATTTTTATTTTTTCTATACGAACTTCGATATTTTATTTGCTTGATTGTATTTCGAAACACTTAAAAAAGAGAAACGTTTCGAATGTTTCGCTGGAAACGTGTGTGAAACTTTAATAGATTAATGCTTTTTAAATTTTTGATTGAAGAATATACGACTAACTATGCTGTTTTAAACTTTTATTCTACCACCTCCCTCATAGCAAAACATTTCTCAGCAAAGTGGGAAAAATCAATGCTACTTAAACAATCTTTTGCATCTAAATGACTTTTTTAATATTACAATTAAACAGGAAAAATAAATAAATATCAGCTTGAATTTTTTTCCTAGAAATTGTTTTTCCATATTTTTAATCGAACGCACCCACTGAAATGAAATAAATCATACAATTTCGAGTTTTCAATAAACAAACCTGGTGGATTCCACTGGCATGAGAAAATGCATTAGCTCCAATTATGGCTTTATTTGGTGATATTGATAATCCACTACACTCTTGAACCTAAAGAATCATAGTATATAATAAATATGCATAAAAGAAGATTTAACCATTATGTTTTGCAAAATCAAATAAATTAAATTAGTACCTACCATCTTACTAGTGGTAATAATATGTTTTGTATTGATTCCCGTATAAAGTCCACGTAGTTGATCTTTTCCACGACATTTTAAAGCCATCACAACCTGCATAAAAATAGTAGAAAAGTTAGAATCAAAATGAAATTATATATATATATATATATATATATATATATATATATATATATATATATATATATATACGGAGCCGTTCAGGAGCGGACTCAAAAAACGGGTCTACTAATGGACCACCCCCAAGCGACGTAGTTTTGGAAGTGAAATTACCAGAAAACCCTCACTTCATCCGGTTTTCTTGTAATTTCACCCCAAAACTACGTCGTTTGGGGGTGGTCCGTTAGTAGACCCGTTCTTTAGGTCCGATATATATATATATATATATATATATATTATAAAAACACCAGTGGGGATGTGGGAGAAAAAAATTAGTACAACAATTATATTGATGATATAAATAACATGTTCAAATTTGGAAATTTATTATCTCTTATTATTCATCTTTCTTTTTTTTACAAAAAACAATTAGTAAAATATTTATCGATATATCAGTAAAACTCATCTTATTATCTTTAATGAAAAAGGGTTCTAGTAGAAAATTATTTTCGTTTAGAGATTTTAAAATAAATATTAATAACACAATAGGGGAGGAGGATATAGGGTTTGGTGCTGAAAACCTAATAAGGAGTAAAAAAATAATTTCGTATTTGAAATTGCAAATAATTACCATGTTAGTAAAATAACAATTATACTGATTATTTTTCTCTACCTTATCTGGAATTTATATGCAAAGGATAACATGAATAATCCCTAATTATTCTTATACAAAATTGCCATACTATTTTGTTTAAGTCATGGTCCATACGTCCAGAAGTACTGACTATTAAGCATAATAATTATGTAAGTAGAATTAGGGGCGGACTTACAGTGTCTTGAAGGTGGGCGGCTGCCCCCTCAGTTTTTGAGATTTTTTTCGCAATATATGATAATGTTTTTTGGAACTATATGTAATTTTCTGAAATGAAAGGCATTTCTTTTCTGTTATTTTTAAAACACAGGGGCAAAAAACGTAATATTTCAAATCCATAAGTGAAACACATGCTTGTTTTAAAAAAAAAACTATAAACACACTGCTAGAAAATGGTCTGTTGATTCCCATGATAAAGATAGTTTATTAATTTTCATTTTGAAGTCTACCTTTTATTTTAATTTTTATCTGGGATGAACAAGCAGATGAGGGTCTATATATTTGTAGTTTGTTGCATTTTAAATGACCCTGATTAGTAATTAAAACTTTTATCTAAGCACTTTTGTACACTAATGTTTGGGTTTGACCATGTTCACCAATTTATCCTCCTCATTAAAAATGTATACGCCATTTATCATAAAAAGTTGGAGTTTTACCAAACTCTGAAGTTGCTTTTGAAAAAGAGAATGGAAGAAGCTAATCATAAGCAATCTTGAATTATTAAAATAATAGAAAAAGATTATCTACAAAAATGAATTAATTCCATTTTTTTTTCAAATTTAGGACAATTAGTTGAAGTATCTTAATTGTTACTTCAGATTTGGGATAATATTATAGATATTTAAAACAAATCTGCGAACAAAGTAGGATCCAAAAATTGATGAACGCTATAGATTTTTAGAGTTAAACAATTGTAAAAAAAGTTAAAATAACTCCCCAAAAAATCTCCTCAGGGGTGGGAGCCCCCGAACCCCCGCCTATATCCAAAAATTTCGCACCCTATAACCAAAATTTTTGGGCCCACCACTGAGTAAAATGTACATTTTTTATAAAGAAATTATTACTTGTGATGGTTTCCACCACATTTCAATGTATTTGTGAGCACCTAAATTTTTTAGACAGGATCAATTTGAGACTTCGTTACAATTATGGGAAAAAAAAGGGAGAAATAAGAATTTTCATGTAGTGAAGTAGCTTATAAAAGAGATATATAACTGAACATGTACCTCTTCTAATGCAGCATTTCCAGCCCTTTCACCAATACCATTCATAGTGACTTCCACTTGCCTAGCCCCTGCACTTACAGCCTGAGTTGGAGATATTAATGAGTATTTAGAAATGAAATTATGTATGAAATAAAGCACAATAAATGTACAAAGAATACATCACAATCTTAGAGATCAATTAATAATATAAGGGATTTATTGTTTTTTATAATTAAATACTTTTTTTTATAGAAAATCAACTACTAAGGGAGCGTAACCTGTGAAGTATACAAACAACCTACGGATAACAACCAAAAATGACCACCCTCTAGACTCGACTAGAGTTACAAGCCTCTTTGCAAGTCCCCCACAAATTATAAAAAATAAGGAAGAAATACCACATATCGTTCCTTAAACCAACTCAGTAAATTACTCAAGAAAAGGTATCGAATTCTTGAGGAAGCCATCTCCATGCCTTCAAAATATCTCGCGTTTCTCTCCTGCCAAATCGTACAAACGATAAAGTGTGGTACCATATTCCAAACTTTTATAACCTTCCGCCACCCTTGGGAGCCACAACCTCTAATAACTCCCTCACCATCTCGGGCAATACCCACAAAGTCTAGCTCAGGGATAGGAAGATATCGCACAAACTCCTTGTCATCCAATAATGCAAAAAAAGGTGATTGGTCGAATCTTCTGACTCTTTGCATAACCAACATCTACTAGCCAATAAATGACTTTTCTTCTGCAATCCCTCAGATGTCAAAATAGCCTGTCTAGTCGGGGTCCAAACAAAGAATATGACTTTCGATGATGCTTTAGACTTTTAGATTTGTTTCAAAGGGAAAAGAGTTCTTTGGATCCGATGGTCTCTTAGAATGGAGTAATAACTTCTCACCGTGAATAGCCCCTTACTATCAGCCTACCACCTGATATCATCAACCTTATTATTCGCTTGCGAGGATGATTCCAACCAACTAAAAAAAGCCCCAGCCTCCTCGAGCTTTCAATCTCATAACCGTTCTTTGAATTTAGGATATCACACCACTCGATCCCAAATAATTATCATGTGACCTACAACTAGGCTGTTTTTATCCCCTGCTCTAAAGATGTTGGGGAACATATCCTAAAGAGATCCATCCTTTCCCCACCCATATTTCTAGAACTTGACCCTATTACGTCTCCCTAGAATAAATTCCATGTGTCATGAGAAGTCCTCCTATTCTTTCACCATATGCTTCCACATTCCCAGCCCACGGGTGAACCGCCCCACTCCTGAGATGAGTACACCCCTCTGACCCCCATTACTCTTCTCCATAACCTATTCTCCTCATGTTAAAATCTCCAAAGTCACTTCCCTAACGTCGCTTTATTAAAACAATCTAGATTCTTCACTCCTGCTACCTTACCTCAATAGGCTTGCACACCTCCTCCTACCCCACCAAACCGTACTTAAACTTTTCCTCATTACCTTTACGTAAGAAATCACTCAACATCTTCTCCATCTTCTTGCACATTAAACAAGGTAATGATAAGATGGATAAATAGTATGTGGACAAGCTAGACAATATTATTTTTATCAAAGTCAACCTCCCCCCTTAGAAAGATAACAATTATTCCACCCTGCCAACCTATTATTTTTCTTTAAATAAAAATATTTATATAGTTGTCTCCAAATAATTAGTCAAAGACTTTATTGACTTGTGTATAAAATTGTAAGCCGCTTATTTTCCAAAATGATGTTATATAATCCTTAAATTCTAAATTAACAGATTTTTTTGGCTTACTCCGTCTGAAATTAAGGGTTATTTCTAAAAACTACATATCAAACTAAGTGAGATTTCCATATTACTGATCACAATAGTAGCCATGGAAGAACAATGACTTGGGTGCATCTGTTGTATTTTAAATACATTCATATCTCATTATGGTAAGTTTGGCACATAGACTCTTAATTTGTGATTTACGGAGTATTCTGAAATGTTTTATTGTATATGACGGAGTTAAATCCTCGCATGTAAGATAAGTTTAATTGGAACAAATTATTTCATGTATTTTTCTCTTTTTTTCTTACTTTCATTATGATTGTTCCCAAATATATTTTACGAGCAATAATATTTTTAAATGTGGAATATTTGATCTTTATCCCATTTGTTAAAAAAATGTTTCTTGCTCACACCACAAGGAATCGAGTTCTATTAAACAATTGAAAAGTAAGATATATCTCACTAAACCACTTCTAAACTTTTTTCACTTTTATTTATAATTCTTTTAGGTTTCATAATTTTTTTAATCTTTGTAATCAAACGAACTAATAGAAGAATAACATTAGCTTAAGTAAATCTCCATCCTCTACTTCTCTTGGGCTTTATGGTTGAGGGAGGGTGATAAGAACAATAAATTTTTTCATAGAGTGGCAAACTCGCATCGTCGTTAGAATCACGTTGGGAAATTAGTTATGGGAGATGAGGAGTTCGTGGAGGATAATAAAGTGAGGGGGCTATTAGGCATTTTTATGAGAAGTTGTACACTGAAGAGGAAGAGTGGAGACTTGCAATTGCTGGTATGGAGTTGGGGATCATATCCGAGGGGGATGCTAAGATGGTAAAAGGGTGCTTCACGGAGGTGGTGTTTTAGGTTCTGATGAGCATAAGAGGAGATAAGTTGCTAAGGTCAGATGGGTTCACTACGGATTTCTTTCAGAATTGTTGGTTCGTGATAATAGAGTATGTGATGGATTTTTTTTTATTGAATTTCACGAGAGACGTCATTTTTTGAGGGGGATGAATGCTACATTCTTAACATTAATCTCGAAAAAGTGTGGGTTGATGGATGTTAATGATTTTAGGCCTATCAGTTTAGTGGGGAGTATGTACAAGCTAATATCCAAGGTGTTGTCATTAAATCTCAGGAAGGTGATTAAACCTCTCATTTCTGAGCCCCAAAATGCTTTTGTTGGGGGTAGGCAAATTTTGGATGCTGTTTTGGTGGCAAATGAGTGTATTGAAACTAGGGTGTGTAGTGAGGACCCCTATATTTTATGTATGCTTGATATTGAGAAGGAGTATGCTCATGTTAACTGTTGGTTCTTGTTATATTTACTGGAGAGGAGAGGCTGAATTTTGGGCGGTAGTGGTGTCGGTGGATGAAAAGCTTGATTTCAACCGCGAGGTTTCTAATTTTGATCAATGGGACTCCCGAGGTTTTTTTTTCAGAGCACAAGAGGGATGCATTAGGGGGATCCCTTATCTCCTTTTATTTTGATTTTTTATGGAGGTTCTAAGCCTATTTATGGGGATAGTGGTGGAGGCAGGGCTGTTAATAGGATTTATGGTTAGTATCCTGGGTAATAATGTTGTGAGGATTTCGCATATTTTGTTTGCGAATGACACTATCATGTATTGCGATGCAGAGGAGGATCAGGTGAGGGTTGTGATATTCGTGTTGTTATGCTTTGATGTTGTGTCATGGTATTCCTTTGGGATCTTTGTTCAAATCTAAAGTCATGTGTGAGTCGGTGCTTGAGAGGGCCAATAAGAGGTTAACAGGGTGGAAGAATTATTTCCTTTCAAAGGAGGGAGGCTTACCTTGATCAAAATCACCTTATCGAGTATGCCTATGTAATTCATGTTTATCTTGTCTTTATCGGCGTCTGTTCGAAAGATTTTGCTTAAGATGATGTGGGATTTCTTGTGGATAGGCAACACAGATGGTTTTAAGCACTGCCTTATCAACTGGGATGAGGTGGGCAAATGTAATACCCCGTATTTTTATGCTTTCTAAATTTGGGGATTTATTAAATTTAATGTGAGTTATTAATTTAATATAAATCCGAAAATTTATTATTTTTTTAATAATTACTAACGTGATGTGAGTTAGTAAGTATGGGAAACTTGTTGAATATTACTAATGAGCAAATTAATATATGATATTGGTTCTATAAAATGTCACGAGTGAATAAAATGATAATTTTGGAAATTTAAGTCGGGACGCGCCTGTATCGTGTCGGGACTAAATATTGATTAATAAAAGTGAATAAATTATAAGTTTCTCATATGGTCGTTTTAAGTGCGCCAAAGTGTCCGGAAGGGTCGAGATAGTCAGAAAAGTGTACTCAGGGGTTTAGTTTGGGTCTCGGGGCGTTTTTAGGCTTAATTAGTACCCCGGGTGGGCATTTTGGACATTTTGTAATTTTGGGTAATTAAACCCACGAATTTGCAAGGGTTATATCAGATGCCTAGGGTTGCCTTCTAGGGTTAAAACAACCAAAAACAAGTGACGGCCATTGGAGAAGGAAGGAGAGAGCTTGCCAAGGTGTTCTAGGCCGAAAACTCCTCCGTTTGCGCCGCTGTCGCCACCAAACGATAGATCACGTCGCAAGGGTCATAACCACACCGATTTCAGCACAAATCAGAGACCAAAAATTTCCAGGAAAGTATTTATCTTGCTTAATTTCGTTAATGCTTAATTCATGTTAGTTTAGGGTTGATTTGGATGAGTTCTATGAAAGAAAACCCATGTTAGAGATTAAAAAATTGCATGTTTTAGTGATATAGATAGTAATCTGGAAATCCCCCTTCACATGTAGAGGTTTAACCACGGATTTATGATGAATTAGAAGTAGAATTTCTGGAGAAAGACTGATTTGAAATAAGTTAAAGAAATTTTTAGGGTTCATGAGTATTGTATGAATTTGGGCACTTTTAATCCATAAATCTTGATGAAAACTCGCATGCTTTACGTTAAATATTGTCCATTTGGGTTTAGGACGTTTGTGGTAAAAATTTCTAAGAGTTTGGGAGTGAAAAATATGGATTTGGATGATGTTGGATGATAGAACCCGTAACTGAATTTCTGCAGAATTAGCCATACCTGCTTGATCGATCGATCGATCATAGAGCATCGATCGATCGATGGTTCGATCGATCGACCCCTCCTGGCTGACTTATATTTCCCCTTCTAAATAGATGAATGCAATTTAAATGAGTAATAATCTTTGGACATCCTTATTAAAATATTTTGGGAAGTAAAGAAGACCAGTAGGACTTATCAAAAATATGAAACCTTTAGTGTAAGACGAGATTGACATTCTTACGAGGTGTTTTACATTTAAGGGAAAATGGAAATACGTGTTAAAGGGTGAGACTCGAAAAGAAGTTACGTTAAATAATGATTAGGGACCTACTGAAATTTCACATGGGAATGTAAGAATCCGCGAGTGTACGTAGAGAGTTGGAATAATCCCACAAATTAAAGTAAGAGACAAACTATTATACATGATGACTAAATAATGAGAAATAAGGATAAAGGTCATAATTATGGGTCGTGAGTATGTACCTAAACTTTATATGGTAATAGTAGTATATTTATATGACTGTGTTTATGCATATACTATATACGTGTAAAAATCATGCCCACGCTACTTGCTATCCCCGAGGTTACCGCGCTGGGACAGTCTTATCTCGATGGGACCTTTATGGGGGATATTGACTCGTACCCAAGAAGATAGGAATCCTAGGTACAGGCTATCGGATCGAGAGTCAGACGGTTCTAAGAGACGTGAGGGTATGTGCTGACCTCTTGGACTTGGAAACTATGCTTCGCCTCAATATTGTTGTGTTTTGTTTAAATACAGTTCAAGAGTGATTCCGAACTTGTATTTCCCTTAGTACGAGTGATACGGGGACTGGATAGCAGAGTATGCCCGCACCATAATTATTATGTGGGGTGCTCTTAGAATATATATATTATATGAGTATTAATATATATATTTAAATCTGAATTTGGGAACTACCTACTGTGCTTAAGGTAAGTAAGAAATGATTAATTATTTCAATTGGGGAATAAGAGTTTGAAAAGTATAATGTGTTACTGAGAAACTTTATTAGTAAATAAGGTTTTAATGAGAACTTTGTTGTTAAATGAAATTAACCTCTTAAACAATTGAATTTGTCAATTTAAATCTCACGAGAAACCTAAGATAAGATAAGTTAAACCGTTGGGAAGGTTAGTGCGATAGGCGTGCACATTAGTAGAGATGTGAGAATTTCTCAAGGGAGTGCCACACTAATATGTTGTTGCATTGGCCAGTAAACAATTTAAATACTTGCTAAACAAATTTTAAATTGTTTTTACAATCGGGCTCTGACCCGTTTCCACTTTCTTTTCTCTCTTGGATATATATATATGTATATATTACAGGTGCCCAGCCACAGGGGCGTCTTGCTTAGGATCCTTTGGAAGGAACGCGCTGCAACTTAGGTGGAAGTTGCAGGCCTCTTGCTTAGACGACCTCATTTGTTGATTCCACTACTAACACTATTTATTCAGTTGGGCATGTGTCGTCCTTTCCATTATTAAGTTGTTTATTGGATATTGTGATTCGTTTATTTCCAGTATTTACATTTTGGGATTTGTTACCGTCAGGATGTTTTTCCTTTAAGTTTTAATGATGGAATTACTTAGTTGGATATTTAAATATTTGGATTGTTTGTTCCAGTATATATGTTGGATGATTCTTAGCGTATGATTTAATTAAAGAGTTAAATGTTGGCTTATAAAAAAAAATAAAATTTGGAAACTAATGTCTAAAAATGGTTTTGACACTTAGCTTAATTATTTAGGGTGTTTAAATTGGAAAAGTATTTTTACGACAGTGATGCTAAGAATGAACCAATCGTTCACCTTGATTATAATTTAATAAAGGACTGATAACTCGGTATTTAATTAGGCGGGATGTCGTAGGAAACTAATCGGGGGGGGGGGTGTTGAGGGGTGAAAAATTTGCAACACTTTAATAGAACTTTTCTTGGTAAGTGGTTGTAAATATTCTCTAGAGAGGAGAACAAGTTGTGCCGGAGTGTGGTAGTCCAGAGGGGTGGTTTTAGTTACGGCGGTTGGGGTCCTGAAGCGGGTCGATATGCACACATGGTTAGTTTATGGAGATATATCTATGAGTTAGGGGGGGTCTCGTCTGGTTGCATTCGAGATAGGGAATGGGGGAAATTAAATTGAGAGGGGGATAGGTGGGATAGTGAGGGAACCTTAGAGGTGCGCTTTCCAGGGATGTTTAATATTAGAGGGAATAAGGAGGGGAATGTGTGAGATCAAATGAGTGTGGTTGAAGGGAAGTTAGTGTGGAGTCCATAGTTTAGAAGGAGACTTTGACATTGGGAGTTAAAAGAGGCGAAGGATTTCTTTGAGTGGTTTGAATCGTCTCTCCCTCCGGGGGATGGTGAGGAAAATCTACCATGGGCTATAGGTAAGAACAGATTCTTACCGGCTAAAGAATATTATAATATTTTTTTGAAGGTGGGGAGTGTGATATATCTTTGGAGAAAATTTTGGAAAACGAAGGAGCCTCCTAAAGTGCCATTTTTATGTGGACTGTGATGAAGCAGACCATTTTGACGACATAAGGGTTGCAAAGGAGAGGTATGAGAATGTCCAGCATGTATTGGTTGTGTAGGGAGGCAGAGGAGATTGCCAATCCTTTGCTTTTGCAGTGTAGGTTGACGAGAGGGGTTATAGGATGATTTTATATCAAATAACCGATTAAGTTAGGTCATGACGGAGTCAGTGAGTGACTGTTTAGCAGCTTGGCAGATTCTAAAGGGGTGGAAGGGTGAGAGAGAGGTGTGGCAGATGGTTCCTCACTGCATCTTTTGGATGGTATGGCTGGAGAGGAATATGAGGTGTTTTAAGGGCGAGGTCTTATCACACCCACGGCTTAGATATGTTTTTTTGAGCACATTTCTCAGTTGGCATAAGCATGATCCAACACCATCTCTACCATTTTTTATGGATTTTCCCGAGGAGTTACATATTGTAGTATATATATTTTTGGTGGTGGTTTCGTGATTTTCGAGTTTGTATGTTTTCTGGTATGCACCCTATATATGGGATTTCGCTCCCTTAAGCGGATTTTCTATTAAATTTTACCTACCAAAAAAAAATATTTTAAGGCAATAATTCGATTTCCAACTTTAATTATAATTTTGGGGATATTTTGACTTTATCTACCATATAGATATCATCATTTGACTTTAGCGAGTATTTTTTTTTAATTTAAATTTTACCCACTATTTTCACTTTTAATGATATTTTTCACTTTTTGTGACACTTTTTTCATCGTTAAAAGTTAAAAGGTGGGTAAAAAAATAAAGAAAACTAAAATAGTGACTAAAACTAAATAATGATAACTACATAATCCATAAAATCAAAATATTGCTAAATTATTTATTTCAACTATAATTATGAAAGAGATTTAGAAATTTAGTTAAGGAAATATAATTCTCATTCATGTTTAGAAACATGTAGGGGATGCACACATATAGGAATACTGGAGATAAGAGTTGCATGGGAATAGAAACAAATTTGCATGTGAGCTATTTCAAAGGAGTTGGTAACATTCTATAGAATGAGTATAGCCGTGAGGTTGTTCTACAATGATAGGAGAGGCTGACTTGAAACTTTGACTTAGTATAGAAGAATTATTCTCAATAGTCCCCCCTCAAATGAAGGTAGGTGAGAGAGCACACATTGAGCTTGAAATGAAAGTCCTTCTGCCACCCAGAGTAATATCTCTTAAACCACAAAGAGTTTAATCAAAATTGATTCAGAGGCTTAATTGTCCCGCTACAGATGAAAGAGAACGGCATCTATCTTTAGGAACAAAATTATTTTGGGTGAACTGACACCTTTGAAAAGGTCTCTTAGACCATAATGACTTGACCAAAATTGATTCAGAGGCTCAATTATCAGTTTTGTCTAGACCTACACCTATAATGTGCCTCTTGGACTAAAAGGAACTTGATCACATTGGATTCAAAGGCTCTTTGATTCTCAGGCTTGATCACGATGGATTCAGGGAGTCGTTGAATTTTTGGATCATACGAACACGTTACATAATCATGTATTCAATGTAGGTCGATCTCCTAAAACTCTGGATTTTTTTAAATAAGATATTTTTAATGAACACTCATTTTGGTTTCTGCAAAAATGTTGAAGAGGACAATCATGTATTCTTTAGATAAAGAGACACAGTGTATGCCCTTACTGGCAAGAGTATCATTCACAAGCTTTGTTCCAATATTATGTCTGATCACTGAGCACAAATGGGTGTGGCACTTAATGCAACCTGTAGATGTTGAAGAACTTAGGTTGTGATATGCCAATATGGGACCTCATCTCGACTTAATCCAGGATCGACTCAAGCTAACTTCATAAAGTGTGCTCTCATTAGCCATCATGTATAAGTGTCTCATCCCGTCTCTTCCAATACATCTTGCCTCAATATCAGGCCGAGACCACATGTCACCTTGGCATGTCTAACGTCTCGTCTCGTCCACCTCAAGAAATTTAGACCTCATCAACTTGATCATACTCTCCTCTCAGCCTGATGCAAGTCAGCCGAGACTACACTTGGCAATTACCAGCATGTAATCCAATAGTACATCGGCGGTCTCATACTCGTCCAAGTCGACACCTCATCTCAGTAGGGCTCGGTGATCTCATACACGACCAGGGCGACGCCTCATCCCAGTAGGGCGCGCTTGAATCTAATAGGGCGTGTAAAATGGAGCGCACATGGCAGAGCGCGCATGGGCTGTGAGCCCCATCTGGACAAAATCGTTACAATAACACAATCCCCACTCGTGAAGAATATCTCTTAATTATTATTTACAGGCACAAACGATAGATGGCAGCATAACATTGGACACTTGATATTGTGCATGCCTCCTGCATGTCTGGGGTGCATGCCTACTAAAACTATGCTCAAACCATTACTTAGAGATAAAAATCTTGAGTATTTGTATCCCAAGGCCATTAGAGCCCATATTTAGTGAATTTCTCACACACTCACACAGTGGATTAGGCCGAATTTGGCTGAACCACTTATATTCTGTGTTAACTTCCTCTTTTCCTCATCTCTCTATATACTTTTAAATATATTCATACTCTATAGTTGGGTTGGTTTGAGCTCACTTATCACATTGATTTAGTGATACCATTTCTGGTATCATCAATCTGGCGCTGTCTGTAGGAACGAAGTACAGTTTCTTCCTCATCTTTATTTAGCTTGAACTCATCGAATTCTCTGCTGGTGATCCATCTATGCTTAGGTGGGTCTATATCACCATTGAAAGATCTCCAGTTGAGTGTCTTAAGCATTTTTTTTCATATTTTCAGCTCTTCGAGTTCACCGGAGATATGGCCTTCGATTTTCCTCTAGGCATTGGCCCAAGTTCCAGTCAGGCCCCACCTTAGTCAGAAATGGCTGAGGTGGCGGTGGCGGTGGAGTTGCGCTCTTTAATGAATAACCAATGAAAAATTAAAGCAACTCTTGCTGCATTTAGCTAGAACATGGTGGTTAGACCTGTCGTTATCGAAGATAAGAAGATAACTTCGATCGCCAAGGAAGGCCACCTAGATCTAGTGACCAAGGAACCACCTGATGACCCACCCGAGTACCCACACAAAGAGGTTCCCCTTCAGGCATAGAGACTTGGCCGACCCTAGGCATTTACATTTTGGGAGACCAGGTTAGGAATGCCCTGATGATGATGACGATCAGTATGATGAGAAGGATGACATAGATTGCTGGGAGTCGTATCAAATATTTGGAAACACTGCATGTCCACTTCAGTATAGGAGGGAGAATATTAGACGATCAAGATGAGAATGTAGGCCAAGGGCATCAACCTTAAATAGGCTAAGTAGAGGGTTGGCCTTTGATATGCTGGGCCCAACAGCAAATGACCTAAGGAATCACTTCTCTAGATATTTAAGCATTGCTAGTTTCAGATGGAGTGATAGATGTGGTGAGTGTAGGCCTCCTCGAGGACTAAATGAGGAACAGTGAGAGGTAAATAGCAGACAGAGGATGGCTTCTAGAGAGCTTTCAGTTCGTCCAGCCGTTAGAGAAGGGGCTGGAGATAATGTTGCTCAAGCCAAGAGAGAGATTAATCCGCGGTCGAGAGGCCTTAGAATGATTCCATACAACAATTGAAGGACAAGATAAGTGATATATTGAAGAGATGAGACTTTTTACAAAGGGTCTACATTGAAAGCTCCCCCTTTATGGCAAAGATTGTGAGTTATCCAACCCCGGCTAAATTCAATTTGCCATTAGTCACACCAAAATATGACAGGAGCACTAATCCCGTCCAGCATGTGGAAATGTATCAATCCTCTACTGATATCTACTCAGTCTCGAATAAGATGATGTGTCGAGACTTCTTCAGTACACTTACTGGTGCTACTCATGTGTGGTTCACCTCCCTTCCCAAAAACTCAATAGAAAATTTTAAGGAGTTGGAAAAAAGGCTCATACATAATTTTTACTTCAGAATGAGGCCCCCCCAAAAGATAACACACCTATTGTACGTAAAGCAGGAAAAGAATGAAAATATGAGGGAGAAAGTGTAGGCTTTAGGAATTAATGAGATGGAGGTTAGAATTGGGAAAAATTAGCCAAAATGCCTCATAAAGAAGATCAATTTCTTTGTTATGGATGAGAACGTCTACTCAGCCCACAATATAATTTTTGGATGATTAGCCCTCAAGGAATTTACGATCGTGCCCTTAATAGTTCACCAGATGATTAAATTCCTGACTCCTTATGGAGTAGGAGAAGTTCAGGGTGATCATGTTGAGGCACGTGAGTGCTACTTCAACTCGGTTGAAGAGGGATAGACATATAAAAGGGCCACTACAACTTATAACACAGATAATTATGACCCTAGAGATGAGACTAAGATGAAAAAGGGAGGCTATCGAGGAGGTAAAATCCATTATCCTTAATAAGGAGGAGCTGGAAAAAATCGTCCAAATTGGTAAGGCCCTGAAGAAAGATATTAAAGAAGAATTAATCCAATTGCTGAGGAAGAGGCAAATCATTTTTTCTTGGATCCATGAGGATATGCTTGACATCGATCCTAAGGTCCTCTGCCATAAGTTCAACGTAGTCGAGGACACAAAGCTGATCAGACAAAGAAGGAAAGTGTACTCGAGAAGGAAGTATAATATTATCAGAGAAGAGGTGAAATAGTTAGAAAAATCCGACTTCATTAAGGAAGTTATCTATCGTGAATGGTTGGCAAATACTTGCATCATCCCCAAGGCCAATGACAAGTGGAGAATGTGCGTTGATTTCACAGACTTGAATAAGGCATGCCCTTAAGATAACTTTCCCCTGTCGAGGATAGACCAAATGGTTGATGCCATGGACGACCATGAATTAATGAGTTTTATGGATGCTTACTCAGGCTATAATTAGATATTCATGGACCCATCCGATGCTGAGAAGACATCGTTCATCATCGATAAAGGGACCAATTATTACAAGGTCATGCCTTTCGATCTAAAGAACGCCGGGGCAACATATCATATGTTGGTAAATAATATGTTTGAAAACCAAATAGGGAAAACCATGGAGGTATATGTCAACGACATAATGAAGAAGAGTCTCAAGGTTGACATTCATGTGGCCGACCTTAAACTAACTTTTAATAACATGAATGAGTACCAGATGAAACTCAACCCTTCCAAGTCTGTCTTCGGCATAGGGGAAGGTATAGTTCTTAGGTTTTCTTATGAATCAAAGGGTAATTGAGGCAAACCCTGAGAAGATTAAAGCTTTGATGGAGATGAAGACTCCAACAATGATAAAAGATGTTCAAAGGTTAACTGGATGGGTGACAGCATCGAACGGGTTCTTATCCAGAGCTGCCTTTCCTTCTTCAAGGTGCTCAAGAAAGATTTTGAGTGGAGTGATGAGGGTGATAAGTCCTTTTAAGAGTTAAGGACTTACCTCAGCTCTCCACTCCTATTATTAAAACCAGTTCAGGGAGAAAAGTTGTATTTGTAACTAGTAGTGTTGGAGTCAGCCATCAGTGCTGTAATTTTTAGAGACGGGGATGGTGTGTAAAAGCCAATATAATTTTACAATAAGGCCCTTCAGGGGGTAAGACAAGATATCCTAAGATGAAGAAGTTGGCGTATGCCTTAATTCATGCCTCAAGGAAAATGAAGCCTTACTTTCAAGCACACACTATGGTTGTCCTCACTGACTCACCACTCAAATGGGTAATCCATAAACCTAAGAAATCGGGTAGTTTAATGGTCTGAGCAATAGAGTTGGGAGAATTTGATATCATCTACCAGCCAAGAACAAACATCAAGAGGCAGGCCCTAACTAATTTCATAGTCGAGTTCACATGGGAAGAGGACGACGTAGAAGATATTGAGACTCCAGCCTGTGAGCCAGAAATAAGAATATGTCTCCCCTCAGCTGAGGCCGAGACGAGTTTGACAAGAGGTAGAGTGACCTAGAATGAGGAAGAGAGATGTCTTTTCAAGAATGGGACCCTGAAAGAGGGTAATTTTTACAAAGGAGGTTCCGTATGGAACTTGTTTGTTGATGACTCTTCGTTCGAGGTCGAAAGTGGAGCAGGTTTGATTGTGTCAACCCCAGATGGGATTGACATTTTTTTAAAGATTTTTTTTATTAAGAGATAGAGAAAAAGCCTCTCCAAGTGCACTTACAAGCGCTAAAGCAGGATTCTTATAAAAAAAAGAAACAATCATCTAAATCTAATATAAAAAAAATTTAGGTCCTACTATTTCTAGATCATGTTTGCTTGCGGACAACGTTTCAATTATCATTGTTCGTGCTAGAATTTACATCATTCGAGATAAGATCAGAATCCACCATCGCAGATGCTGAACTAGATGGGATTGACATTAAATATGCTCTGAGGTTAAATTTTAAGGCCTCCAACAATGAGTCAGAGAATGAGGCCCTTTTGGAAGGACTCTCCCTTGCCAGAGCATTGAATGTCGGCCAGCTCTTGGTTCATAGTAACTCCAGATTAGTGGTGAATCAAATTTTGGGAGTCTATGAAGCCAAGGATGATAGAATGGACAAGTACCCTGGAAGGATAAAAGCAGTACTGAAACATTTCAAAGAGGTGAAGATAAAGAGGATCCCTCAGTTAGATAACATCCGAGCCTATGCTTTGGCAATATTAGCTTCTGCCACAAAGACAAAAATCAGAAGGTCGGTGACGATGGAGATCCTACATCGGCCAACCATTAAAGATGAAGATAGCACTATGGAATTTTGTTTGAACTTGAACACGAGAGCTTCTTAGATGGACCTTATCATCCGATACATCATAGATGGGGAGTTTTCCAATTCAAAAGTCAAGAAGAAGAAGTTGAGGTAAAAAGTGGCAAAGTTCTCCATCAAAGGAAAATTCCTGTACAAGAAAGGATTCCTACCCCCTCTACTTAGATGTGTCCATCCGACTGAGGTGGAGTATATTTAGAAGGGTTTACAAGAGGGATCTTGCACCAGTCACATAGGAGGAAGATCATTGGTGAAAAGAATTGTCTCCCTAGGATATTGGTTACCAACACTAGCCAAGGATACAACTGCATATGTGAAGAAATGTGACAAGTGCCAAAGGTTTACCACCATTCCCCATCAACCTCACCAGCCTCTCACTTCTATCACTTCCCCTTGGCCATTCATGGTCCAGGGGATTGACTTGGTAGGACCATTATCGGGGGCTGTGTATAATTATCGATTAATGATAGTAACTATTGATTATTTTTTAAAGTGGGTGGAGGACGAGGTGATGCTCACAATAACAGAGAAGACAGCCTTCCAATTTATTTGGAAGAACATTATTTACAGATATGGCCTACCAAATACTTTGATCTCAGACAATGGAAAGCAATTTAAGATTATATCCTTGGAGAAGTACTGTGAAAGGGTCGACATTAAGCAGTTCTTTTCAACTCTTAACCAACCCCATGCCAGTGGTCATACTGAGGTAAAGAATAGAGAGATCCTTAATGGAATAAATAAAAAATTAGAAGATGCCAAAGGAATATGGACTGAAGAGGTGCACGCCGTCCTATGGGCCTATAGTAAGACGGGGAGAACACCAACGGGGGAGACATCGTTCATGCTGGACTATGGTTCAGAGGCTGTGGTGCCTACAACGATTAGTCATTCAACTCATAGATTCCAGACATATAACTCAGGGGAAAATACTATAGAGCATAGACTGGATTTGGATCTAGTAAAAAAAAGAAGAAAAGATGCTGAGGTTCGACAAGTCACCTATCAGCAGAGAACAACGAAATTCTATAATAAGCGAGTGAAGGCTTGACCATTGGCAGTCGGAGATCCAATTTTAAAGAAAACTTGGCAGAAGCTTGACAAACTTCATCCTAACTGGCATTGTCCCTATCGAGTGATTGAAGAAGTGGCTCCAGGAACGTATCGACTAAAGAACTTAGAAGGAGAGCCATTCTTTAATCCATAGAATGTCGATTATCTCAAAAAATACTATTAGTAGGAGTTTTGTATTAATTTCATTTGTCTATTTATATGAGAAGAAAATTGTGAATGAAAAATCAATGGAAACTTCCCCAAGTGTTCCTCCTATTATGTTGTATAAGCAATTTTAGATTGCACGTATCAGTTCATCTTAATCTATAGAACATCATTCGTGGTGAAGTAGCTTTAACTTACTCTCGGTGACGTGACAGTCCAGACGGGGTCAACCTCCTCCATGGATACTCAATAACACCGAGAAGGGAAAAATCACTTTATTATGGTTCATGTTAAACATAATTAATTTGGTGGAAAAACTCTCTCGATCAAGACGACAGTGCATGGATGGGATTACTCTCATCCATACACTCTCAAAACGAAGAGTGGTGAATGTTCATGTTAAACATCATTAATTTAGTGAAAAAACTACAGTGCATGGATGAGATTGCTCTCGTCCATACACTCTCAAAATGATGAAAAGGTAGTTGTGATGCAAACTCCATAATTTGGTGAATGTTCATGTTAAACATCATTAATTTGGTGGAAAAATTCTCTCGGTCGAGACGACAATGCATGGATGGGATTGCTCTCCTCCATACACTCTCAAAGTGATGAGAGGGGACTTGTACTGCAAGCACCATAATTTGGTGAATGTTCATGTTAAACATCATTAATTTGGTGAAAATTCTCTCGATCGAGATGACAGTGCATGGACGGGATTGTTCTCGTCCATACACTCTCAAAGCAACGAGAGGGAACTTGTGATGCAAACACCATAATTTGGTGAATTAAAAATTAAAAATCAGTTTTATCTCATCTAAGAACGAGATGGTTCTCATGTTATGAAAATTACTCATTTATATTTATCTCGTCTAAGGACGAGATGACACGTGACAAGTTGTTAACTGGTGAGCTCAAGATTATATAAGTCATTTTAATTGTGGTTACTTGATTAAACATCAGGAGAAGGCATACATATAAGTAAATAAGGACAATTCATAAATATGGAAAGAAATACCATTCACCCATTTAGAATATGATAATAAATAACAAGTGCATTCTCATTCAAAAGACCATGACATAGAGTTCAGAGAGAAGAGTTATGATTTTGCCATAAAATATAAAGACATTTCAAAAGTGTTTGAATTCATTTACAACCACGAGGGGCATTGGGCCATAAGTGGCCACCCAGATAATGGAAAGACTAAGAAGAGCTATGCACTGGGGTTCGCCTCTTCTGCATTCAAATTCTCGATATCTTTAGGAGCCAACCCATCCCAGCAACAGTGCTATCGACTTCAGCATCACTGACAGGCTCTTTCTCATCCACCATATTTATAGTCTAAGCTATAGGCTCTTGTTCTGTCAACCCCTCAATCTCACTTAGAGCTATCATTACTAGAGAGTCATCCAAACTGAAGGTCTTCAGCTGCTCCAACAGGTGGGCGATCTCAGGGAACTTTATTATTACTTAGAGGTAGCTAGTATGAGCTCCTCTTTTAAGGTACTGCACACTGTAGCCCAATGACTCCTCAGAGGATTTAAAGTCCTCGACATCTTGCTTTGGGGACTCCGAGATCTTACTTTCAACAACTTCTTTTACCTTCCCTGCAATCTTGATTTCATGTTAGTTGTTCAGGGACTTGATGGATTCAGTATGGGAGGTGTTCAGGTTGCTAATAACTTTATAGTGTTTTTTCTTCAGGTTTTCAATCTCAGTCTCCAGCTCTGAGATATGAATCCTCCGAGTCTTGTTATTTCTGATGGCTAGACGAGCTTGAAGAATCTCAGTGACCTTTTTCCCAATCCATTTGTGGAGTTTCTGAAGGTAGATAGTTATCTGCATAAGATAAAATATGTCAATACGATACGACCTTACAAATGTGATAAAAGCATAAAAAGAACACAATGACTTACTTGGATAGCTCTGTGATGGATGAAGTCATTCATCAAGGAGATGTTGGTGGCTTCCAAAAACTTGCTATCAGAGTTTGAGGTATTAGAGGCATGGAACTCAATGGTTTTGTCTTCACTTCCCAAGACAAAGTCGTGGATGATTTTCAGATTCTCTAGATGCGCAACAAGTGCATCCTCATAGGAGATGGGAATGGCTTAATTTGTCCTGATTTTAGATGGGACGTCCTTACTCTTCTTGCTTTTGTGAGAGGAGGGGAGATTTTCTTGACCCTACTTTTGCTTCCTTAACCCCTCGGCCTGGATGGGGTTGGTATTTTTGTATTTATTGGTTTGAGGCGCAAGGGCCATCTTCTTTGCCTACTTGTTTAAGTTAACTTTACAAGCTTGGAGCTGCCATCTTCCACACGGCCTCTGGAGTATTAGGTGGTTGGTCTGCAATGAAAAGAACGAGAAAATAATACATTACAGTTAAAGAAGAGAAAATAATATTAACACTTACATAACTCAGATAGGGGTCCACCCCATACCCGTCTGCTCTAGGAAGTATGGGGTCATCAACTGCTCAAATTGTACAAGACCCCCTCCCTCGCCTTGTTGCCTAACCTTTTAAAGGTTTTTGGTGGCTTCAATGCTTAAGCTCGGATCTAATTTAGCTGACACTGTCGCTTTTGCCCATCGTTGGGGAGCTCGAGGTTCAAGGGCACTGCAAGAGACTTCATGACCGAATTCCTACACTCCTGAGATGAAGATGTAACGAGGTTTCCAATTATTATTGGAAGTTTGGGTAATTGTTAGAGCTTTGTTTTCAGACTTATTGGCTACGAGATGATAGTATCCATACTGAGTTTTCAAGGAAGAGACCGTATAATATCCTCTGAATATGATAATTGGAAGGTGTATTTTGTGGACAATCTTCCATAGGATGAGAAAGCCGAGGATAACTCTCCAGGCATTAGGTGATCAAGTTGGGTAGGGCCAAGACCAAAGCTTGCCAAAATGGCTCGTACAGTCGGATGTATAAGTAGCCTAAAGCCAACCTTAAACATCTATTCATAAACATAAACCTCACCCTCTTGGCCTTGAAATGCTCTCTCGTCTGCCAATGGTGCTCTCATAGTGATGGAAGGACAAATGACATAAAGATGTCTCCACAATAGGAGGTCAATTTCAGTAACTGTACTGATATAGGACTCAACGCATGAAGTGTCAAGTATGCCCTCGACTGCATCTTCATCTTGGTCTGTAGCCGGGATGATACCTGGGGCATGAGCATCTTCTGTAAAGTGTTGCCACAGAATAACGGAGAGAGGAATAACATTTATAGGGGGTGGCATTACAATACCCACTCTTGGCTCATCGTGAGATGAAAGGATTTGTATCAAAGAATCTGACCCCTGAGAAGACTCAACTTGATTTGATGATGACTCGGCCTGATTAGATAGCTCAACTTGGTTTGAGGATGAGGCTCTTAAAGAACCTTCAGCCTCCTCAAACCCATAATTAGGGAACTCCATGGCCACTTTGAAAGAATCCACACTCTCGGTAGTCGACTTAGATATGGAGTCACTGAGCTCTTCAATAGGAGGACGAACGGTTGCAAGAGGGATGGGATAAATAGGACGGAGAGGAAAAGCCTCGGCCTTACACCTGTCAACTTCCTCAACCTCGTACTGTCTAATCTCCCTAAAGCACCACTCTCTGAGAGTAAGAAAATCCTCAGCTAGCTTATACAACTTCCTTAACATTTAAGGGATGACCTTTGACTTGGATGGTGAAAATAATAAAAAGGGCAAACAGTTAAGATGTTGTCTGGGGTTTGACCAAAGGATTAAAACTTCGAATATGAACAGTTCTCACCAAGAACAAACTCAAGAACAGTTTGAAGATTTCACCGGAGATGGTGATCGATGACTGACCAAAATATCCAAATAGGGGTAAACAAAGACGAGGAAATTCTATGGACACCTACAAACCCTAAATCAACCTCTCTCAACCCTCAAACCACTTATCTCAGCTTTAAAACAACCTCATAACTAGCTAATATAGTCATCGAAAAATTAAGGAAACCCCCGAAAAAGTAAAACACAAATTGAAATGGTGTAAAACTGTTGATAGCTGACAAATAAGGTAGAAATGGAGTACCTGGAAGGATTACCCAGGTTGAGAACCACTGCGGACTTAGAAAACTCATCAAAAAATGCCTGAGCAGTGGAGAGAGAGAAGAACTCTGAAATTAGAAACTTAGAAAGAGGAAGAAATGCGCACTAATAAGGAGAGAGAAGCTGAAGCTTTTGAGTTTTACAATTTTAAACCCCAATGATGATGGGGTTTAACTTTCTATGTGCCCATAATTAAGGCACAACCCCCAAAGTGCACACATGCTGCTGCCACTAATTGGGGAATACGCAAAGCTAAGGATTAGATGATAAATGTCACTCTCTCGTACACATCAGTACATCATCATCTGACAATCCAGAGACGTCCATTCATCAGGTGAAACTTGACATTTTTACCCTCAGTCTTCTATCTACACAGACGATTAAGGTCTAGGTGGTGATTTCTATGCCAAGATAGGACCTCGTCTCGGCTTAATACAGTCTCAGCTCAAGTTGACTTCACAAATCGTGCTCTTATGAACCATCCTGTGCAACTATCTTATTCCGTCTCATTCAATATGTCTCATCTCAGTATCATCCCAAGATCACATGCCACCTTGGCGTGCCTAATGTCTCGTCTCATCCACCTCAAAAAGCCGAGACCTTATCAGCTTGATCATACTCTTATCTCGACCTGAAGCAAGCCAGCTAAGACTACACTTCGCAATTACCAGCATATAATCAAATAGTACATCGGTGGTATCATACTCGGCCAGGCTGAGACCTCATCCAAATAGAGCACATGTGACATGGCGCGTGAAATGGAACACGCGTGGCAGAGTGCATGAGGACTGTGTGACCCACGTAGACAAAATCGTTACAACAACATCATCCCCACTTGTGAAGAATATCTCTTAATCATTATTTACATGCACAAACAATAGCTGGCAGCATAACATTAGACACTTGATATTGTGCATGCCTCCCGTATGCTTGGGGCGTGTATGCCACCACCCTATTCATATAAATTCTTGTCTTCTACATCATTGTAAGGGAGATAAATTCATAACCCAACTAAAACTTTACTAAAACCATTACATAGAGAGATAAAGCTTGAGTGTTGGTATCCCAAGGCCATTAGAGCCCATATTTAGTAGATTTCTCACACACTCACATGTGGAGTAGGTCGAATTTGGCTGAACCACTTATATTCTGTGTGAAATTCCTCTTTGCCTCATCTCTCTCTCTATACTTTTATATTTGTTCATACTCCATTATTGTGCTGGATTGAGCTTACTTATCACATTGACTTGGTGATTCCATTTCTGGTACCATCAGGTTACATGACTACTATGAGGATGGTGTATATTAGGTTCATCCACAGACCTCTCCGCTCCACATTGGTCCAATCTTTCTCTCTTAAAAGACCTTTATCTCCATATTATTTCTCATCAACCCCCATAACTTGTTATCATGGGAACTCCGCCCGAAGAGCTTGGACAACTCTTAACCCTCCAAAGTCTCTACCTTATCTTCAACTCACCCTCCTTTATTTTGTGAAAAATACGATGGTTTTACAAAACATTGGCGTTGGAAACAAAAAATAATGTCCAGTATATGATGCCCATGATGAAAAAATAAATAAATATTGACTATCAAGGAAATGTGATAAAAAATAATGCATTTTTTGTGAGCTTGGATCCCAATCTGAAGTTGACGAGAAGACAACATCATATGTTAAGCCATCCAATTTATTTATAATTCTCCTCTTCCCTCTACATTTATTGGTATACATCATTTTTTATTCGGCGAACATAAGTAATGAATTGTGGCTATCGTTGCCAGACTAACGATGTATGACCGCTCTGATACCAAAAAGAGATTTAGAAATTTAGGTAGGAAATAAAATTATCTATCATGTTTAGAAACGTAGAGGGTCTATACATATATAGGATTATAATGAATAAGATTTTAATGAGAATATGAACAAATTTGCATGCGAGATATTTTAAAGGAATTGGTCACATTCTCCAAAATTAGTATAGCAAGGTTATTCCACAATGATAGGAGAGGCTGACTTTGAACTTTGACTAGGTATATAAGAATTATTCTCAATAATTATGAGTATAGTCAATATTAAAATAAAATAATTTAGTAAATTAAAGCTAGTGGATGACATACTGCTAATGTGTTGGCTGTGGCAAGCCCAAGATCATTATGGCAATGAGTTGCTATAATTACGTTTTCTACCCCAGAAATATTTGCCTTCATATCACGAATAAATTGTCCCCATTCATCTGGAAGTATCCAACCCACGGTATCTGTGAATGTAATAGTAGTGGCCCCAGCTTTTATGGCTTCCTCAAAAACTTGATACAAAAATAATTTATCAGACCTGTTAAACAACGATTCAAAAATGATAATCATGTTAATAATCTAATAAATGTTGTAAAAGATATTCTAGTGCTTTTAAATTTAAACTTCTGGAAGTGTTGTTAGAGAATTATATAGGTTTGGTATAGATTCTAGTTGTAAAGTTGATTATTTTTTATAATAAAATAATACATAATTTAATTTGTACTACCATAAATTCACTTTATTTTGGTATAAACTTTAAAGAGACCGATGAGTGTAAACAGGTAAAGAAAAAGAGTTTTTATTCTAACACTTTTTTCATAGTTTTATGCCTAATATGAATTTTGTTATATCTACGGTCACAAATGATTTATAAAAAAAACTAAATTGCATTTAGAGAGGAGAGAAAGTTTTGGTGACAGTGTAATATCATAGGTACATTTTACATCCTCTAATTTATAATACTTTGACTTAGCAATGTCATTAATACCAATTTTAAAACAACTTTTTATGAAAATAATGTATGATATTCACCAGGCTCTCTTTTATATTACCATTAACAATGATTTTAATCTCTTTTAGTAGAGTCTAAGCTTGCTAAAAAAGAAAAAAATCACTTAGTAATCATTTAATCAATAGTGATGAATGAAAAATTTTACGAGCCAAGCTTACTTAAAAAAATTCAATGCGACAAAATCCAATAAATTTCAATTTTTTTCAATTTCAGAATTTAATCCCTCATCAATAAGATTTTTTTTTCTCTATTTCATTATTGTATTTTATTGATACTAAGATCACTTATCCCTTGATCTATACCTTATATATAGAGACATGCATTGCTAAATGTTGGAGCATCTAACCCAAACTCAATTAGATATGGGTGGAGAGACTCCAGGATCTTATATACTATGGTGTAAGACTTAAAGCTTTTTCATATGTAACTATATGTCTACCCCCCCCCCCCCCCCACTTGTGGCATTACTTAAGCCTAATATGTGAACATATTTATATTGGGGGGATCATGCAAAGTAATTGGATCATTGAACCATGTATAGTCTGCTCTGATACCAAGTTTAATACTAAGTCATGCAACTCAAAGTTTTACATTGTTTACATTTTACATGAGGAACTTTATGTCTTAATTTAAAACGTGTACATTATAGCCGTGCACGTATATATTATAAACTTTCATATTACAACAAAATATGTATGCGTTAACAAAACTCATGTATACGTTAGAATTTTTTTTTATAAAAAAGTTACTTAAAAAACTAAATATATTTTAATTCAAAAATTACACTTTAGTATATAGTTTCTCCGTGGTGTGTTCTTATGTATGTGAGAGAAGGGAGTGGAGGGTGGTGGGGTTTGGGCACGTGGGGAGGGGTGGGGGTGGGGAGGGGGAAGGATGGCTAATTTGGCGTTAGGGTTGGGGCAGATGGTTGGCTGAGTAAAGTTATTCTTTTTCCTATTTTTTGTTTTTCAATAATTTTTAATTTAAATACAATATTCTTTTTAGTTTAATTTCAGGAAGTTTTTTGAGCTTATAAGAGTTATTCTAACAATTTTGGACAAAATTAAAATTTTAAATTACAATATCTTTAGGATTAATTACAATTAAACCCCTTAAGATTTGCTCTTGTTTTCACTTCACCACATGTGCTTTCATTTTTTAGACTTAATCCCCTCAATTTATAAAACACTTCATTTAATAATCCCTAAAAACAAATATCGTTAAATGTTTGGACGAATAATTGATCATGTGTTTTAGATATGAGTGTACATGTTTGCACTAGAAACTTAACAACGTTATTATCAGTGGGTAAAAGATGCCTTTTTAAAAGTTGAGGAGGTTAAGTCTAAAAATAAAAGTATACTGACAATAATTTGAATATAAATAAAAAGTTGAAAGATTAAAAATGTAATTAACCCATATCTTTTAAAGCAAAACCTAAAATTAGTAATGTATCCTAAACATTTACACATATATTGTCATAATAAAAAGACTTTTTATACCGTTCAAATCAAAACCATCAAAAAATTATGAGAATAAGTTTATAAAAAAAAGAAATTTAATTTTAGGCTGGTGTTGAATAGACTCATCAGAAATGAAAGTAGACTCATAAAAAATCTCTCAAATATCGAGGTTGTGTACCTTTTTTAATAGGTTCCTTTAACCTATTCGGATCCATTACGAACCGATACGAAGTTTGTAATACCCCGTACTTTTATGGATATTTATTTATGGAATTAATTAAATTAAATGGGAATTAATTGAGAATTAATCCGGATAAAATACTAACGAGATGTGAGTTGGTATTTGATTATAATGTGTATACATATGATGTGATATAAATATTGAAAATATTGAAATTGTCGCGAGATAGAAATACGAAAATTTGGAAAATTTTGTTGGGACGCGCGTGACAGTCGCGTCAGGAATGTAATTATTTTAATTAAAAAAGTGAATTTTATTTTTATCAATCGTGTGGTCAATTTGAGTGCGCCTACGCGTCCGGAAGGGTCAAAATAGTCAGAAAACACTAGTCGGGGGTTTAGTTTGGGTCCCGGGGCATTATTGGGCCATACTGGCAACTTAAAAGGGCATTTTGGTAATTTTGAAATTTTGGGATTTATGACCAACGAATTTTGGGAATTAAAAATAGGGAATTTAATAACCCACTAACCCATTACCAGCACTTAAGTGATTAGAGGGCAACGGGAGTTAGAGGAAAAAGTTGAAAAAGTTCCCAAAGAGAAAACCTTAACCTCCATCTTCAACCTTCAACCTTAGGAGAGAAAGAAAGAGACCAACCTTCATCAATTCAACAGCAAATTCAGAGAATAATCCGAGGCAAGTGGTTTAATTACGTTAATTTCAAGCGAATGCTTCTTCCATGCTTAGAAATTGATATATTTGCATTGTATTGGGAGATTTATAAAAAAAACCATGAAATTGGAGTTATAAATTCATATTTGATATAGGTTTGCATGTAGATTTGTTATTGGGTGATTGGACTAAAAGAAATACTACTTTTTATGTTACACAAACGGATTTATTTATGGAAATGGAAGACTTTAAATTTCTAGGGTTCATGTTCATAAGGTTTGGGAAAAATTGGGGAGTTATGATAATTAGATGATGCTTAGGAAGATTTGGCCCTGTATAACTGTTAAGTTATGACCTACGAATGTTTAGTGTGGATTAGAAATCTTAAAATACTGTTGGGACGATTTTTATATGGGATTAGAGGTGAAGAAAATAGAGAAAAACGAGATAGGAAAATTCTGGGCTCGAAACTGGCATCTCGTTAGAAGACCTGCCCAGGTCGTTCGAACGAGCTTCTAACGAGGTGACAGTTTGACTTCTAACGAGTTGGATGTTCGTTCGATGCCTTTCGTTCGAACGAGATCTCGTTAGATTTCCACTTCGTTCGAACAAGACTTCTAACGAGTTGACAGATTGGCCTTTTTGGCCTGATTTGATTTCTAATGTCCCGTAACCTGGTTTAATTGTAGAGATAACATTCCCTTGATGACTAATTGATATAGTTGGAATATTTGAGATATATTGGGGAGTAAAACATAGAAGTGTGATTTGAACCAAATGAAAATTGTGGATTAGGACGTGAGTGACTAATTACGATGTGAGAATAATTGACGATTTAAATGTTAGTATTAATCGGGGATATGTGAATTTCGTAACATTATAAGTTGGTATCAGAATGATAAGTATACCATTAATAAATTATGGTAATTACTAGGATGTGTGGATGCTTAGTATATGTATATGATTTTATGTGTATGACATACCTACCATACTTGCTATCACGGGAGGTTTACGTTCGCTTAGGTCCATCTAATCTTTGTGTGCCCGGATTTAGATTGGCACCTCGAGGACATAGGTCAGAGAAGGACTTATTGGGAAGTTAATAAGACTGCTGATCGTGGGAGCGTAGGTATGTGCGTGACCCATGTGATGTGACTGTGTTCGCCTCCATTGATTGTGATTGTTGTTATCTGAGAACGATTCCTGAGAGATTCGGAATGCGTGATCCTTATGTACGTGATGTACCGGGATGGATAGCAGAGTATGTGAGCACCGTAGCTTAGTCTCGGGGTGCTTGTATTGTATATTTATGATGTGAATGATATACGGTTAAATGAACAGACTTGTCATGTTTAATTATGAGAATAATTTATAGTAACTCCTTGAGAAGATAAATAAGGGGATAACCTCCAGTAAATTGTATTGTTAATAAGTGAGATTCCAAGTTTAAGTAAAGCCCTCTATTTAATTGATAACGTTATAATGTATAATGGGAATCGAGTAGAAAGGTTAGAACTTATGACGGTTTAGTCGGATATGAATATCACTTAAATGGGTACGGTACGTTAGGAGTGCACAATTAGTTGAGAGGTGAGTATTTCATGTGAGAGCACGTCCTAACATGTATTTTGCATTCATTGTTTTAATGTTATTAAAGCGCTTGCTATTTTTAAAATACTCTCCACTTTCGAGCTCTGACCCGTTTGCTTTCAAATCTATTTTTGTAAAAACCTTTTTAGGTGCCCAGCCACAAGGACACCATGCATAGGATTTCCATTCAGGTGACGAGCTGTAGCTGTTGTGGAAGTTACAGGGCCTTGCTAGTAGACGCTTCTTTTGTCTTGACTCCATATTCGGTTTTAATATTTGTAGGGAATGTCGCCCATTTCCTTTAGAGACATTTTATATTTCAGTTATTCAGACTTGGGTTTGTAATTAATTCAGGATGCAGACTTGTTTCATTTATTTCCATATTGTGAGGAGTTTTCCTCTGGTCTTATTATTTGTTGGTTACTTTATTGAGACTTTATGGTGTATGGTGATGTTATTCATTTACATTTCATTTATCGCATGTTAATCAGATTTAATTTAAAATTTGACAACTTACTTTTTAAATACTAGGTGGTTAGTAATCATTAAATGATTTCGACAGTGATGCTATTAACTGAACCAACTTGGCATTTTGAATTAATTTAATAAAGGAGTAGCTACCCGGTATTTAATTAGTCGGGGTGTCACAGGTGGTATCAGAGCATCAGGTTCTAGTGTCCTTTAGGATCTGTACGGCTTATTATGCTTCCACCGTAATTCTCTTTGATGTAGAGCCCTATGCTTAGGATTGTTGATATCTTTGGTGAGATTTCATTCTCCTGCTTCGATATTGATAGTGAATCTTATTTGCAATCAGGTGTGTTCGTGTGCCAAACGATGTAGTCGTCAGGTGAAGATAGTTGGACGAACAGCAGGAGGCAAGGATCAGTTGAGATTAATAAATTAATTAAGAGAAGACCGTAGTCGAGGTCACCCATATCAGGGTACGGAAGTCCTGGACGGTCCAGACGGCCAAGGCGCGACTTTTGACTTCCAAGTATAACAATAGTTGAAGGTAGGGTCAATTGAGACTCACCCAACAAGGTTGGATTAAGAGAGAAAGAGTTGGGTGGGACATCGAGAAAACCAGCGGTGGAAATACTTGAAAGGCGGAGATGGCGTGTGCTAGCCAAACAAACATAATACACCCGAAGGCTTGGACTTGTGTCGGAGTATGGCCAATCGAGAGTGAAAATTTGAGGAAAATTTTTCTTGTCTCGTGAGAGCGGAGTTTCGATGGGGAGAAACAATCACCACACTTATAAGTGGAATGTGACGTCGAGAGAAGGCGTACACGAATGGTTTGACCATAAGTTCCTTGATCAGATGTTTAGGATGAAAACCGAATGTCGTTCTGAACTCACACGAGAGGTCCGGACAGAAGTCACTTTGTGAGAAGAAATAAAATTATATAGGGAACCCTACACCGGGTGAAGTAGGTGAAACGGAGAAGGGGATATTAAAGGGAGAATTTACATAGATGAATTGCTAGTCCTTCTGGTAGAATTCTGCCTGGACGGTTAAAGCAAATGGTATTGTCGCATAGTGTTAATTTGGAGGTAAACATCCCCGGGTGGGGAGATACAAGAATCGAAGGCTTTATATAAAGTAAGACTGGGGAAAACAGTGTTGTGAAGCACCACAATGGGAAGACCCAACGGAGAATCAGTTAAAATGATTCGGATAGCTGAATTACTACCGGGCAAAGGTGATTTCAGTGAGAGATGTAGAAATTATTAGCGTGTTCCTTAGGACCGTCAAAACTAAGGGAACAACGGAGATAGTCGTCTGAGTCGAGACTACCAACGTCCGAGAGATGGACCACCTTAACATGATTTGTGAGACAAAAGATAAGTGGAGTATGTGTAGAGGTATTTCTGTGGGGAGTGAAACCCGTGCGTTATAAAATTTTTCCCGATACGA
Source organism: Sambucus nigra (assembly GCA_949130495.1). NCBI lineage: Eukaryota > Viridiplantae > Streptophyta > Magnoliopsida > Dipsacales > Adoxaceae > Sambucus > Sambucus nigra. The sequence goes on along the minus strand of OX422207.1, from coordinate 63,505,998 downwards.
GAGTAGGGATCAAGGTATTGTGCCTGGCGAGGGCAACAGTTATTGAAATATCCGATTTGGGACAGACATGTGTTGTAAGTCCAGGAACCATTTGAGCAGCCGAGACGATTATTGGGATAGAAGTATGAGTTATATCCTCAGATGAGGATGCATGTTATTTGTGGCATGAGTGAGTTACTACATTTGTTACAATTGTATTTTCACTTAAGAGTCGAGTTTAGTGAGTATATCAGTAAGTTTATTATATATAAGAACATTTTCCCTGATAGTGTGGGGGTTACTTTTATTGTCATCCGCGGAGGATGAATGGGTATATTAATAGCGGTTTATGCTTTATCGAAATGACTCGTTTTAGTGCTATGTTATACGAGTATGATATGATCTTAATTATTGTTTTATATATATGATTATACCGATAGTGTGCTAGTATTGTAAGTTTATTGAGATTACTACATCGGGGTAGCATGTTTTGTTCTGGCGAGGCCCCATCTGTTAGAGGGCCTGGCTCGAAATTATACTTTCGTGCATACATGTATATATATATATATATATATATATATATATGTTGTGATTTCAAAGTATAATGGTCTCGGATATTTAATCCCAGTATGCGTAGGGATTTCATTATTATGAGTCGTATGTAATTGATTTACTAGTCAACAAAGAGCTAGTTGGTTTTTATAATTAATGATAGAGAGGTCGTAACAAAAAGAGTGCATTGTTTTATCACCCGTTAGAGATTTGGAAGTTTATACTCATAGTTGTGTGTCTGGGGACGGGAATTTGAGGGTCTCAAATATCTCGCATGTTGTATATGAAATGTGATTTCCATCACTGTAAAGAGAAATGTGTCATTCAGAAGGAGTTCTTTGTTTATGTATAATTGCGAACTGAGATGAAACTTTGTTATTAAAAGACGAGAGTGTAGGGGTACATATTATGGACAGGGCTTAACGGATTCCGATGACTAACAATGTTAGGTAGTAGTGTATCGAAGGGGGGGGGGGGTCCTTGTTTGGATTTCGCTTTGCGAGACACCCCACGCATGAAACTTAGCGTAAGGTTGGTAGTAAGGAAATGTGTGGCCCTTCGTTCAGGATTGGGATACCTCTATCGTTATGGGAGTACGTAGTTATAACGGGAAGTTACAAGGAGTAAATTTTGATGTACGGCCATTAGAGCCAGTTGTTAGTAAATTACGATATAGGTACTAATAATGTTGGTTTTGTCACGGCGTGTTGAAGGACGCATTGAGGATAAGGAGGATTTAGTATTTCTAATTCAGAAGCGATTGAGAACACCCAAGTGGTATAGCACTGTTGTATTTACAGTGACAATAAAGAGTTTGGGATTTGTATGAAGCGTATATAATGTTTAAAAACCGTATGGTTGGGTTATAAGGGGCGTAGACATCTTGATTTGCTAAAGTGTAAATCAAAGGAAGAGGGAACATATTTGGGTGAAATTATTACTTATAGGATTTAGCGTCGTAAAAGAAGGTGTTAATGAGTATACTCGTATGTAATCAGTGTAGCACGTCCGAATGTAGTGAAAAAGCAATAGAAAGCCATTTAATAAGGGGATATCTCTTGAGAAACCAAATATTTAATTATTATGTGTAATTTGGAGTAGAGTTCCGACTAATCAAATGTTGTGGGTGACTCAAGAGTAAATAGAGTGAGAATGTTAATAAGGTATAAGGAGTCCTGATATGCACAAAGTGGTGAAAAGTGTAAAGGTTAAAACTTTTGGTATTCGTCGGGAGAATAAGATCATTAAGTATCATTTAACGGGAAATTTTTTATGTGAACATCGACATTGAAAGGGGTATCGTAAGTAGTAGAACAGTTGGGGTTAGATGATCAACCAAATAATTTTGTATCAAGATGATGATTCCAAGAATGGGAGGGTCAAGTTGGAGAATTTTCTTGAGAGGTAGCCAACTTATTGATAAGTAATGAATTCCTTCGATTATGTGGGACATGTTGTCCAGAAGGAGAGAAATTGTTATATACTTGGGGTGATTTACACTATTAGATAGTGAACACGCCGGTACATGGTTCGACGTAGTATTATTTAGAACTGGGATGAAATCCCGAAATCCACATTCAGGTGGGGCGACAATAAGTAGTAGGAAATAACGATTCAAACTGAGGGTTGTATCACCTATAACCCGAAATGCAGGCGCAAGGTGACTAACGGCTGATGGATTGTATAAAAGGAATTTTGGATTCATTGCGATATTTTCAATTCCAAATCGTGTATAACTAGTAAGGTATATTATAGTCATGAGGAGGAGATATTACCTAATGGTAGAGTTGGGGAAAAAGCACCCGTATCTATTTATGGTGGACAAGGTGCTTCCAAAGGTTTGTGTGACACCAACAGGATGAAGTGGTTTTCCCTTGTGTAAAAGTCACAACGTCGGGATATCTCAAGGAATGGACAAGCGTAGTCAGATGTGTTATTGATTCATCCCAGTATGGGAGTTTGGTGTTTTGATAAACGCGGGAGTTAGTAGTGAGGTGCGGACTCATAATACTAATAAAAATAATGCGGCTAATGATGTATAGGCTATTTTTTATTCGAATGTTGTTTAATAAGAGCACAACGTGAGGTGCATTTATTGAAGATTATTCTGATAAGGTATCAAGTATGTTAAACAAGCTTATTGTGAAGCGAGGGTTTTAGTGATTTGGGCTTTTCTTTATAATTGTTTTGAATGCTGGAGGTTACCTAATTTTTCCAAGTGTGACTTACTTATCCGAATTTCGGGACGAAATTCTGTTATTAGGAGGGAAGTATGTAATACCCCGTACTTTTATGGATATTTATTTATGGGATTAATTAAATTAAATGGGAATTAATTGAGAATTAATCCGGATAAAATACTAACGAGATGTGAGTTGGTATTTGATTATAATGTGTATACATATGATGTGATATGAATATTGAAAATATTGAAATTGTCGCGAGATAGAAATACGGCAATTTGGAAAATTTTGTTGGGACGCACGTGTCAGTCGCGTCAGGAATGTAATTATTTTAATTAAAAAGTGAATTTTATTTTTATCAACCGTGTGGTCATTTTGAGTGCGCCAACGCGTCCGGAAGGGTCGAAATAGTCAGAAAATACTAGTCGGGGGTTTAGTTTGGGTCTCGGGGCATTATTGGGCCATACCGGCAACTTAAAAGGGCATTTTGGTAATTTTGAAATTTTGGGATTTATGACCAACGAATTTTGGGAATTAAAAATAGGGAATTTAATAACCCACTAACCCATTAACAGCACTTAAGTGATTAGAGGGCAACGGGAGTTAGAGGAAAAAGTTAAAAAAGTTCCCAAAGAGAAAACCTTAACCTCCATCTTCAACCTTCAACCTTAGGAGAGAAAGAGAGAGACCAACCTTCATCAATTCAATAGCAAATTCAGAGAATAATCTGAGGCAAGTGGTTTAATTTCGTTAATTTCAAGCGAATGCTTCTTCCATGCTTAGAAATTGATATATTTGCATTGTATTGGGAAATTTATAAAAAAACCCATGAAATTGGAGTTATAAATTCAGATTTGATATAGGTTTGCATGTAGATTTGTTATTGGGTGATTGGACTAAAAGAAATACTACTTTTTATGTTACAAAAACGGATTTATTTATGGAAATGGAAGACTTTAAATTTCTAGGGTTCATGTTCATAAGGTTTGGGAAAAATTGGGGAGTTACGATAATTAGATGATGTTTAGGAAGATTTGGCCCTGTATAACTGTTAAGTTATGACCTACGAATGTTTAGTGTGGATTAAAAACCTTAAAATACTGTTGGGACGATTTTTATATGGGATTAGAGGTGAAGAAAATAGAGAAAAACGAGATAAGAAAATTCTGGGCTCAAAACTGGCATCTCGTTAGAAGACCTGCCCAGGTCGTTCGAACGAGCTCGTTCGAACGAGCTTCTAACGAGGTGACAGTTTTACTTCTAACGAGTTGGATGTTCATTCGATGCCTTTCGTTCAAACGAGATCTCGTTAGATGCCCACTTCGTTCGAACGAGACTTCTAACGAGTTGACATATTGGCCTTTTTGGCCTGATTTGATTTCTAATGTCCCGTAACCTGGTTTAATTGTAGAGATAACATTCCCTTGATGACTAATTGATATAGTTGGGATATTTGGGATATATTGAGGAGTAAAACATAGAAGTGTGATTTGAACCAAATGAAAATTATGGATTAGGACGTGAGTGACTAATTACGATGTGAGAATAATTGATGATTTAAATGTTAGTATTAACCGGGGATATGTGAATTTCGTAACATTATAAGTTGGTATCAAAATGAGAAGTATACCATTAATAAATTATGGTAATTACTAGGATGTGTGCATGCTTAGTATATGTATATGATTTTATGTGTATGACATACCTACCATACTTGCTATCACGGGAGGTTTACGTTCGCTTAGGGCCATCTAATCTTTGTGTGCCCGGATTTAGATTGGTACCTCGAGGACATAGGTCAGAGAAGGACTTATTGGGAGGTTAATAAGACTGCTGATCGTGGGAGCGTAGGTATGTGCGTGACCCATGTGATGTGACTGTGTTCGCCTCCATTGATTGTGAATGTGGTTATCTGAGAACGATTCCTGAGAGATTCGGAATGCGTGATCCTTATGTACGTGATGTACCGGGATGGATAGCAAAGTATGTGTGCACCGTAGCTTAGTCTCGGGGTGCTTGTATTGTATATTTATGATGTGAATGATATACGGTTAAATGAACAGACTTGTCATGTTTAATTATGAGAATAATTTATAGTAACTCCTTGAGAAGATAAATAAGGGGATAACCTCCAGTAAATTGTATTGCTAATAAGTGAGAATATGAGTTTAAGTAAAGCCCTCTATTTAATTGATAACGTTAGAATGTATAATGGGAATCGAGTAGAAATGTTAGAACTTATGACGGTTTAGTCGGATATGAATATCACTTAGATGGGTACGGTACGTTAGGAGTGCACAATTAGTCGAGAGGTGAGTATTTCATGTGAGAGCACGTATTAACATGTATTTTGCATTCATTGTTTTAATGTTATTAAAGCACTTGCTGTTTTTAAAATACTCTCCACTTTCGGGCTCTGACCCGTTTGCTTTCAAATCTATTTTTGTAAAAACCTTTTTAGGTGCCCAGCCACAAGGACACCATGCATAGGATTTCCATTCAGGTGACGAGCTTTAGCTGTTGTGGAAGTTACAGGGCCTTGCTAGTAGACGCTTATTTTGTATTGACTCCATATTAAGTTTTAATATTTGTAGGGCATGCCGCCCATTTCCTTTAGAGACATTTTATATTGCAGTTATTCAGACTTGGGTTTGTAATTAATTCAGGATGCAGAGTTTTTTCATTTATTTCCATATTGGCATTGTTGTGAGGAGTTTTCCTCCGGTCTTATTATTTGTTGGTTACTTTATTGAGACTTTATGGTGTATGGTGATGTTATTATTTTAAATTTCATTTATCGCATGTTAATCAGATTTAATTTAAAATTTGACAACTTACTTTTTAAATACTAGGTGGTTAGTAATCATTAAATGATTTCGACAGTGATGCTATTAACTGAACCAACTTATCATTTTGAATTAATTTAATAAAGGAGTAGCTACCCTGTATTTAATTAGTCGGGGTGTCACAGTTATAAGTTAATGGGTTGACCCTTATTGATTTCGGGTCATATCAGTGGCAAGCCGATAGTTAACGGATCAGGTTAGTGTTGATCCCTTCATTTGTTGATACCCGATAAGAGCCGTTAAGACCAATTAATTTAAGGAAATAAGATATATTATTATTATATATAAAGAGTTTATGTAGCTTAATGTTAATGTTAATGAATTATTAGGTATAATTGTGTTAAAAGATGAGCTACTACGTCAACTTATATATGATTCAAAATAAACTATTATATTAATGGGTCATGACGGGTGAACATGACACGACACGTCAAGATAACGGGTCAGGTTTGAATATAATTTTTTAAACGATAAAAATCCATCCGTTTAGACACGAACCCTATAGGACCCGAACACAATAAAATTGATACGAACACGACTCGACATGACCCATTGCCAGATCTAGTTATATTTTCCATATCTAATCAAATCATAAAGACCAAAAGACAGAAACATAAAAATCACCAACAACTTAACCTCCACCTTTATAATCTCTGCTACCTAGCCAGCAACACGATCAATCCACCCATAATAACAAACACTTCTTCACCATAAAACCTAATTTAGATTTTGATCTTTGAGCTTCTAACAAAATACGACATCTTAGTCAAAATTCTAAATTGACATTGAATTATTCCTAATGAGTATAACTATTTGAGATAAAGAACTACTTATAACTAACCAACCTTAATTTCATCTCATGGTGGATAAATGTTAATTTTATTACTTAAAAATTAATAACTTTCCCAAAAGATCGATAGTATTATGAATTATTAAAATGCGTATTTATAAAAAAATATGTGAATACGTGTAGAAGTATAACTAAATGAAATGGATACTTTAACAACCTATTATTTCCTTATTCACTTAAAAATGTTATACAAAAAAATTACGGCATAATAACTGCATGATATCTCAACATTATTTTACTCTTCATATTGTATGGTTAATATCAGATTGTAAGGACATGCTTTTATAAATGTCCGTTTAGTATCTAGGAATTTTTTCTGTATATCCTAGATCACTGCAAGTATGTCTGATACCGCTACATTCGACACGTCTCCACGTTCACCCATGACGGTCTCGACTTGGATCCGAAGTTATCACTCACCCACTACCTTCATACGTGCGTAGTACATCAACATTGACCTATCATACAACGCGCATCTTCAACGTTCATATGTTCCCACTACTCCACTCGTAATTATGGTAATATAATTTAATTGGAGCTTCTAATATTTGCATAAATATTGGGAATAATTTTAAAACAACTATTTTGAAGTCTGAAATGTTTTATCTCGAAACAAGAATTTTTTCTAAGTGTAGAGGCGAAAAATACAAGTCGTTCAGATCATTCGAACGAGAAAGCTTATCGTTCAAACGACAGCTCATGTCATGCTAATTCGTTCTAATGACAAGCGGCGCCATTTGAGTGACACTCCATCTCGTTTGAGCAACCCATCGCCTCGATTTTTGTATTCAAAGTAGTGTCCACTCTACACGATTTTCAAGTCTTGGCACTCATGTTTCTGCATTTTCTCTACATTCAAACGGACTTCGTTTTTCATGTTGTATACACTGTTTTGATTCACAAACAATTCCCAATCATTTATGTGAATCTTCTAAACCCAAAAAAATTGTTCTACTCATATGGAGTTCTTGTTTATAAGAAGAAGGCTGATTTTTCACTGTTGATCTTGGAGTTCTTGCAAGACCTCTTGCTGACGACACCGAACCGACACCTGCGGGTATTTTTTGTGTCACTGTATTTCATTGTAATCCATGTAAGTAGAGATTTACAAAATATAGTGAAATAAAAAGGTTTTGCCCCTTTGGGGAATTTTTCCTCAAATTGTGACTGTCTTGCATGTTTGATTTATTTCGTTTATCTGTCACAGTTATGTGCAAGAGTTAAGAATGATTTCGTCTAAAATTGGAATTCAATTAAATAAGTTGGACATTGATTACTGGCGTACTCTCAAATTGGTTTCAGCGCTAATTACACAATTTTTCGTGTAATTTTTTTCATAAAATTATCTGGATACAATTTTGTTCGAAAAATTGATTTTTGAAAAAGCGCAATTTCAATGGAAAACTTATATAATAGGGTCCCAATTTTTGACGGATCAAATTACGCATATTGGAAAGCCCGTATGAAATCTCACTTAAGAGCCATTGACAAACGTGTTTGGGTTGTGTGTGAAAGAAGGTGGACGCCTCCAACTGTAACTGTAGATAATGTAACTACCTTAAAATCTGTGACTGCATGGTTTGAGGATGAATTTAAATGTAGCACATATAACTCATGTGGGCTTAGTGCCATTTCTGGAGTTGTCACACTTGACGAGTTTCGACGCATCATGATGTTTACCACGTCTAAAGAAGCGTGAGATGTTCTTTAACTTACCCATGAAGGCACTAATGCAGTTAAAGAATCAAAATTGTAAAACTTAACAACACAATTTGAAACTATCACTATGCTTGATTACGAGTATTTTGATGAATTTTATGCACGCTTATTTGATAATGTAAACATTAGTTTCAACTTAGGTTAACATATTCCTGATGCTAGAGTAGTTAAGAAAATTTGAGATCACTGCCTAAAAGATTTATCCCCCAAGTTACTGTGTTAAATTCATTAGGTAATTTGAGTAGGATTAAATTAGAAGAGTTAGTTGGAGACCTACAGACCTATGAAATCGACATGTTCCCTAACATGATAAAATCAAAAGATAAAGGGCTAACACTTAAAGCCCAGACCAAAGAGAGTGAGGGGTCAGTGAGAAAGAGATGTGACTTGTATAGAAAATGAGAGGAAGATATGTCTGATTCTAATTCTGATTTTGACTTAGACAATTTGGCTTTATTGGCAAAAAAATTCTCAAATTAAAGAAAAATGGGAATTTTAAAGATAAAAAGAATTTTGAGAAAAATAAATCTGAAAAGAAATTTGAGAAAGATAAAAAGGACACCCCTAAGAAAGATGGAGAAAAATTCTTTGAGTTTGGAGGTAGAGGTTATAGGGGGTTTGAGTGTCCAATTAGGTTGAAACGTCTAGAATAATCCAAAGCTGCTTTGAATGCCTCTCTGAGTGACGACAGTGAGGTTGAGTCGGTGGATTCAGGAGATAAATCACCGCATGAATGTAACTTCATCACATTCATGGCTAGTCATGTGAGTACTAACAGTGATCCTCACGATGATGAGGATGAAAATTCATAGGGACACCTCGACAGTTATAGCGACGTGAGCGAGAGGGAGGATGGTGCAAGAGAGAGTGAGAGTGATCTCCGACATGCGTACACTAATTTATATGCTGATACTTTCAAGACCAAAAAGCGTAACAAAGTATTAGCACTTAGGATAGTATCCCTAGAGAAGGATTTATGAGAGATGAGAGAGAGAGGGTCCTCCATGAGCACTGCCTTGAGAGAGAGAGAGAGACCCTTTGTGTTAAAAGAGAAAGTTAGTTTAGGGAGAGAGATAAAGTGTTTGGAGAGAGAGAAAGTGTGTTTGAGAAAAAGAAAGGGGAATTGACCAAGCAAGTTGCTAATCTAATGAGTGAGCTCCATTCCTCCCTGGACACACGAAAGAAACTGGAAGCCCTTGTAGACCATCTCACTCATGACCTTGAGAGAGCCCAGTAGGTCAAGGTAAGAATAGAGGAAAAATCTGTTAAGATGCTCCTCGCCCCTGCTTTGGGTTTAGGTGATAGGTCGGGAATAGGTTTTGATGGATATTCCACGTCCCATATGACATTGGAACATGTTCCTGAGTTTACTATAAATTCATACGACCACCCATCAAAAACTCAGAAGAGAGTTCATCTTCAACGTCCCATATGACATTGACCTATCGTGTAACGTGCGTCTCCAATGTTCATCTGCTCCCACTACCCCACTTGCAATTATGGTAATATAATTTAATTGGAGATTTTAATATTTACATAAATAGTTTGGAACAATATTAAAATAATTGTTTGGAAGTCTGAAATGTTTTATCTCGAAACAAGATTTTTTTCTAAGTGTAGAGGCGAAAATTACATGTCGTTCAAATCATTTGAACGACAGTTCTTGTCCTTCAAACGACAGCTCATGTCGCGCGCAGTCGTTTTAACGACAAGTGGCACCATTCGAGAGACACTCCATCTCGTTCGAGCAACCCATCGCCTCGATTTTTGTATAGCAATGCCCATTCTACACGATTTTCAAGTCTTGGCACTCATGTTTATGTAATTTCTCTGCATTCAAACGGACTTCGTTTTTCATGTTTTATACACAATTTTGATTCACAAAAAATTACCAATCATTTATGTGAATCTTCTAAACCCAAGAAAATTGTTCTACTCATTTGGAGTTCTTGTGGAGAAGAAGAAAGCTAATTTTCCACTGCTGTTCTTAGAGTTCTTGCAGGACCTCTTGCTGACGACACCGAACCGACACCTACGGATATTTTATGTGTCACTGTATTTCATTGTAATTCGTGTAAGTAGATATTTACAAATTATAGTGAAATAAAAAGGTTTTGCCTCTTTGGGGGATTTTTCCTCAAATTGTGATTGTCTTGCATGTTTGATTTATTTCATTTATCTGTCACAATTATTTTCAAGAGTTAAGACTGATTTGGGATAAAAATGGAATTTAATTAAATAAGTTGGACATTGATTGCTCACGCACTCTCACAGATATTTTTACCTTATTAAAAATTTAATTATATATCCACTTTAGTTATTGTAATAGTTTTTTGTTTCACTTTTATTACGAAATTCTTACATTAACGGAAGTACCCGTGATTCGTGATTTGAACACAATTTTTATCATAAAAGAAATAAAAACTAAGATATTTTCTCTTAAAGAATTTAATCATGTCATACGATTGATTTTAAAGAGCAACACCTTTTTATCATTTATTATTATTATACCATAAATATGCCGTGTTCAGAGAACCAATTAATATGTGACATATTTTATTCTCCATGAGTAGAAGGAGGTAAGCTCAGGCCTAGTTTGGTTGTCCTAATATATTCTGTTCGACCCCGACATGACAAGCAGTCACTTTAGCCTACCAGGCCTACAACCATTGATTGCGTTAGTCAACATTGTGTACATGTGAACATTAACTAGTGGGGTTACGTAAGCAGCACTCAGCCGATAGGGATGAGGAATATAAGGTTTATTATTCCCTATTATTAATTTGCAACGTGTGCCCATCCTATCCTACAAATAAAGACATGTAAAGGTGTACCTTCTTAATCTATAAAGGCTGGCCACCTGTCATCCAACATTCTTTTTGTCTCAATTACTCTCTCTCTTTAGGCCCACACGTAATATGCATAATATAACACACAATCCCCCATAGAGAGGATCAAAAGATTAATGGCTACTGTTATGCTGCCCATTTTTAAAGTGAACTAGAGAGATTGTAATCCACTACTCATTTATGGCTTTTGCCCTCTGATAATAATACAATCACTACTACACCTATGGACATAGGCATAATCTTGGGTTGAACCACGTAAACTCGGTCTTCATCTATTTTCTTTAATCTTTTCTTTACTTTATTTACTCTAGATAAGCATTTCAATGATTATTCTCTCTTTAGTTGTTATGAATCTAAGATTAGTGTATTTAGCAAAGATATAAATTCGTACACCAGTTTTAGACATTAAAAGATTGGCGCGTCTGTGGGAAAGCAGTGACAAGCCTATTGTTGCTTTCCATCGATATTTTCTCTTACTACTCTAGGATTCTCAATCCTAATTTTCCATTTTTTGTTAATTGTCATCCCATTGGTTATAAAAATCCTTTTAATACTAATTTAACTTTGCATCCATAACCAGGTCTAATTTCTACAGACTATAACATGTTTTTTTACCATAAATCTTTTTATTCCTCTGTTTTCTGGGCTATAATGCTACTTTTTCCCAAAATACTATGAAAGTGGTAGAAAATCTAGAGAGCAGCAGTGCCCCTGAGGAAGCTTCACCTTCTACACTTGTGGGCATGAGTGCCCTATAAGGGATATTGTAGAGCTTATCTAGATGCCAAGAAGCTATGAAGGAATGGGCTAAGCCGTTAACTTAAGGCATCTTAACCGAACAAAGGAGTCTCGAAGAGAACCTTTATGTCAGAGTAGGGGTGAAAACCCATACCGAAGGCAAGAGAGGCCTCCATCGGCCCCACACAGAGAAAAGAGACATATGTACCACGAGAGGGCAATAGAAAATACAAGATGATTAGAATGAGGCTCATATAGAGAAGCTAAAGGGTCCAGATACACTGGATCCGATCGAGATGAGAAGTCCTACTAACCAGAAGAAACATCCATCATCAGAATGGATGGATACGATGACAACCATATTTTCTCTCTCAAGCGCTGAAGTATTTTGGAGAGGTTGAGCAGAGGGTCCCCATTTGATCGATTGGGCCCCAGTCCTGAAAGAACTCTCCAACGCATGGGGATCAAAGAGTACAAAGAGGAGCCGAGAATTAAAAAAACTATAACGGTTAAACTCTCAAACAGTTCCAAATCTAGCATTCAAGTGTCGGATAAAGTCAAGCAGACTTTCCAGTAAGTGAGGTCAACTGAGATCCGAGGACGAGTAGGGAAAAGGAATCGGTTAAGGTCAATAAGGAAGAGCAACCCTGGAAAGGGTCAATCCCTCACCTGGAGGATTATCTGGGTAAGATCACGAAGAAAAAAACCCTTTGTAGAGACGTTTCATACAAGGTTCCCTTTCATATCATCTATCATGAGCAACACTGGCAAATTTTAAACCACCACATGTCATCATGTCCAAGCATGATAGCACATCAGATCCGATGCTTTATATTGAGAAGTACTAAGATGCATCAAACATTTATTCTATCATTAATGAGATGCGTTGTCAATAATTCTCTAACACAATTATCAATTGGCATAAATTTGGTACAATGGTTTACCAAGGGGTCAAATTTACAACTTCCAACAATTGGACGACCTTTTTGTTAGTACTTTATATTTCAAATCGAGACATGGTAAAAGGGTTACCCATTTATTAATTTTTATAAAGATGATTTCTCCGGTGTCCTTTACTAGCACACCGACCCTCGTTACCATGGTGGTACATGATAGGAGGGTCGGAAGGATCCTAGTTGATGACGATAGCTCAGTTGATGTCTTATTTTATAGTTGTTCCCAAAATTTGAAACTGAGATAGAAAGCTATAAACATACCACATGCCTCATATAGGATTTTCAGGGGAGAAGGTGTCCCCATTGGGAACTATAGAATTGGAAGTTATGGTTGGCAACTGGCTAACTTGCTGAACAGAAAAGATCCGTTTCATATTTTGGATGAGAAAATACACTCGGCCTATAATATTATTTTCATAAGGGTCAAATTGAAGAAGTTTGAAGCTGTTCCATATACTGTTCAACACTGCTTGAAGTTACCAACCAATTATAAGGTAGGTGTGGTGGAGGGAAATTAAGTAGAAGCTCACGGCTGCTATTGCATGTTAGTAGAGCAGGAAGAATGGAAGAAATTGACTTCCACTTATCAAATTGAGGCATTGGATCCTCGAGATGAATATAGCCGGTAAAGGGGCAAGTAATAGAAGAGATAGAGAAGGTAAGGCTGATAAAGGGGCAAGTAATAGAAGATATAGAAAAAAAATTAACTGAATTCTTGAGAAGAAGAAAGAATGTGTTCGCTTGGAGCTATAAAAACATTCCTGGAATTGATCCAGACTTCATTTGCCACGAGCTTAGTGTAATGAAATATGCCAAGCTAATAAAATGAAAACTTCGTGTGTTTATCCAGGAGAAGAACACAGTGATCCAATAAGAGGTAAAGAAGCTGCAGAAGGTAGACTTGTCAAAAAACACGATAACTCATTAACTCGACATGACCCGACACGAAATTATAAGTTAATGGGTCTACCTTTATTGGATTTGGATCATTAGCGGGTTAACACGATAAACCCGTTAACACTAACGGGTTGGGTTTGGAAATTTACTTGTACTCGTTTTAACCTGTTTTTACCCGTTAATACCCGTTAACACTAATGGGTACTATAGGGTCACCAAACCCATACTCGATAATAATAATCATTAAAACCCATTATTTCTAAACCCTTTGAGAGTAACGGGTACTATAGGGTCACCCAACCTATACCCAATAAGAATTACAATTAAAACTCATTATTTTAAAACTATTAAAGACTAACGGTTACTATAGGGTCACCCAACCCGTTACCCATTTAGACCCAAATTGATTAGTTAATATTAGCGGATGGTAATGGTTCGGGTTGTGTACCCATTAATATTAACGGTTTGTATTTGGGTATTGTCATTAGACCCGTTAGCCTTAATGGGTCGTGTATGGGTTAGGGGTGTTTTGACCCGTAACCCGTACATGACCCAAACCGACCCGTTGAAAGGTCTAATAGAAGGCAGAGTTCATTGGGGATGTGAAGTATCTAGAATGGCTCTTGAACATTGTCATAATCAGAAAGAAGAAGGACAACTGGCGCATGTGTTTAGATTTTATCGACCTTAATAAAGCTTGTCAAAAAGATCACTATTATTTGAAAGATAGGGAGAAAATCTCGTTCATCACCAGCCGAGGTACGTATTATTACGATGATATGCCTTTTAGACTCAAGAATGATGGAGCAATATACTAGAGGCTGGTGAACAGGGTCTTTGAAGATAAAATTGGTATAACCATGGAGGTTTATGTGGATAATATACAGACCAAAAAAAAAATAAAGCTTTTAACCACATCAATGACCTTGGATGAACTTTTGACCAACTGGAAAAATACAAAATGAAGCTCAACCCGATAAAATGTGTTTTTGGAGTTAAATAGGGTAAGTTAATAGGTTTCATAGTCAATCAAATGGTCGTAAAAGCAAACTCGAACAAGATCCAAGCATTCATAGACATAAAATCTCCCACGACTAAGAAATATATCCAAAGACTAGCTGAGTGAGTGGCAGCGCTGAACAAATTTATGTCTAGGGCCACAGATATATGTCTTCCATTTTTCGAGGTGCTACGAAAGACCATCGAATGGAGTGGCGAGTGCGAAAAGACTTTTCTGGGATTAAAAGAATATTTAGGGTTTACATCACTGCTGTATAGACCAATTAAAAGTGAAAACTTTATTTGTACTTGGGAATTTCAAAATCAGCCATCAGTTCGGTGTTGGTTTGATAAGAAGATGAGGTTCAAAAGTCAGTTTACTTCACTAGAAAGGAATATCGTAGAGAATAAATTTGATACCTTAGGCTGGAGAAGTTGGCTTTGATATTGATAAAGGGCTACCAAAGGAAGAAACCTTACTTTCAGGTGCATACTATTATCATTTATACGGACCTGCATCTAAGCCAATCCGTTCATAAACTTGAGAAATCAGGTAGACTGATGGGTTGGGCAGTGGAACTAGGAGAGTATGACATTCAGTATGAATCCAGAACAACAATTAAGGGCCAGGTAGTGGCAGATTTCATAGAAAAATTCACTTATAAAGAAAAATATGCATAGCGAACTTCTAAAGAAGAGAGATTGTCCCAGAAGTGAACAGAAAAGACATTTACGAAAGAGAGCTTAGTAGTAAGGTCAGTCGAGAAGACTTCTCCGGAAGAGAGATTAACCCATCCAATAGAGATAACTTCCCCAAAAGAGATCTCCGAGATTTAACCCGCTAATTCGACTTCTAGGAAAGATAGTTTGATAACTTACACGACTGACCCGGTGAATGGAATACCCATGTCATCGACTCCATAATAGGAAAGAACTATTGACCTCGAGAAAATGAAAAAATTATCAAAAATGAGATTTAGTATAAGGAATATTTGAAAAGGAACTCTCGATTTAGAAGTTGTTCGTATATAGCTTATCATGTGCCAATGGATGTGGAGCAGGTTTGATAATCAAAACACCAGACGGGGATGATGTGGAGAATGCCCTCAGGTTCCACTTTGAGGCCTCCAATAATGAGTTGGAGTGGGAAGCCTTTATAGAGGGTCTGGGATTGACATCATCACGAGGAGCTGAGTAGCTGTCAGCCCACAACGATTCTTAACTCGTAGTTAATAAAGTCCTTAAAATCTATGAGGCAAGGGAAGAGTTTATGATGAAGTACTTCAAAAAGGCAAAAGCATCGTTGTCAAAATTCTTAATTGTTCAGATGGTTAGAATAACAAGATCCTAGAACACATGAGCAGACGCACTTTTCCACCTGGTATCCTCCAGCAGAACCGTTACGTAGAATAATACTGTACAATTCATAATTCAAGGGAGTAAATATGAGGAAATTTTATTGGTGATGGAACTAAAATTGGGACCATTTTGGATGGATCCCATCCGAGCATATTTAGAGTCTGGGATAGTTCTAGTAGATACAAAAGAGGCAAGGAGACTTCAGTATAAAGCGACGAGGTATGTACTGGAGCGTGGAATCTTATTTAGACAAGGATTTATAATATCACTGCTCAGATGTGTTCATCCAGCTAAGGTAAATGAATTAATCAAAGAGGTTTATGAGGTCTCATGTGGACCCCACTCGGTAGGGAGATCATTGGTAAAACGAGTAGCTATATAAGGGTATTATTAGCCAACCATGTAAGAAGATTGTGCGAACTATGCAAAGAAGTGTGACAAGTCCGAAAAGTTCACCGTAATCCACAAAAGTCCTGGAGCAACTCTAATATTGATTACCCTTGGCCCTTTGCCATGTGGGAAATTGACGTCGTTGGCCCTCTTCTGAAGACAAGGGGCATGTTCACATACTTGGTCATGATAGTGGATTACTTCACCAAGTGAATGGAAGGTAAGCCTTTGGTGGGGATACCTTTCAAAAAAGTCATTTCATATAAAAGAACATCATCTGGCCCTATGTAGTACCATACGCTTTCATCACAGATCATGGTACTTTATTTGATAACCAAGAGTTTGAAGACTATTATATATGCTCAAAGATCTAAAAGCTACACTCAATTTTTGGTCCCCTACAATGCAATGGGAAGACGGAGATAACAAATAGAACCCTGCTCAATCGAATGAATAAAAGACTGGATGATGCTAAGAGGAATTAGATTAATAAGCTATAAAGCGTGTTTTGGGCATACAAAACGACATCAAGAATGTCTACAAGGGGAACTCCATTTATATTGGCGTTTGGAACTGAAGCAGTAGTGCTAACAAAGATCAGCCTACCCAGCTAAAGGGTGATCAACTTTAACTTTCCAAAGAGCGATCTGATGAAAAGACTTGATCTATACCTAGTAAAAAAGGCCAGGGAATGAGCCGCACCACGGGTTGACCCATATCTACAGAAGACTACTTGGTTTTATAATAAAAGAGTAAAACCAAGCATTTTAAAGGAAGGAGACTACGTGTTAAAGAAGGTCATTCAGCAAACGAATAAACTAGATCCCAACCGGCACGGTCCATACAGAGTATATGTTATCGTGCTACCCAGAACATCTAGAATTAATACTCTAGATGGTAAACAGTTCAAGAATCCTTGGAACTCCAAGCACCTAAGGAGATACTACCCATAATAGTGACATTATACGACAAATTAAGGAGAAAGCAAAATGTAAACCCTCTTTCCCATTCCTTTGTAATTCCCTCAGTGATTAATGAGAAGAACTTCATTTCCTGCATATATGGTTATTTCAAGCTTTTGTACATTATTTAAAGACCATTTTGTCGGTGTGATAGGTGTGCAAAGAAGCCTAGGCCGAAGACACCTTAGGGATAAGCATATCAACATTCATGATCAGAAAACCTTCTTCACAATCAGTTCAACTTCATGTACGATCTCGTATTAGAATAGGTAGCGAATAATAAGTCCATACGATCTTCTCTAGGAAATCCAATGCAATCTTATGGACAATAAGATTCAACCACAACCGACTAACATAAGGATAGATCTTGGTAAACTTGGTCGACTTTGGTAACCTACTTTGATACATGGTTAAGACGACTAGATCCATTCATACGATCAATAAGCCGACACAAGCATTGGTAGAACCTAGGTCTGGATAACTCAGGTTCATCCAAAACTGGTAGCCAGTAAGGCAGATCTAGTTGGTGATATGTTAACCACATGTTTATAAGACTAAACTACTAGCAGGCCCATCCTAAGTGCCAAAATAGTTAACAAGTTGATATGACTGACGAGCAGTTTATTACGATACATCCATAAGATAAGTTAACTTAGCCCGAAAGACATTCAATCATATATACTTTTGTGAAGTACGAGTTACAGTATGATCTAGTCAAGCATATTTGAATATTCTCAAAGACAGCGTAGTAAGCAGAAACATGCATGGAAGACAATAAGGAAGATAGATGACTGAGCATTTCAATAAAAAATGGATATGTTCGTTAGAAATTACACATAGAAGAGAGGTAAAAATTCTCATCATAAATTATAAAGAGTTTCACAAAAAATTATCAAATAGGGATATTCGGGCTTCAGAAGAATTCTGGGTTCTAGCATCTGTCATATGGGCATTCATAATAGTGGCATGATTACTATTAGAAGTACTGGGTTGATCAACAACAATCTCAACTTGCTCGGCTGTAACTTCATCGGCTTCTCCCTCCACCACTATAGCCTCGCAATAAGCTACCTGGGTCTTGGCCTCATCATTATCTCCTTCCCACATGTGCACCATCTCGATGATATCAGGGAAGTGAATGATAACCCTTTTCTTGAGCTCATCATATCCCTCCACAAAAATGGTCACCAGGTCTATATTGCATTCTCCCAAGCTCCTAATTTCCTTATGCCCCCCTCTTCAATGTATGTGAGGGAAGACCCGTCCTTCTATAGGGCATGCATAAGTTTTTCAAGTCTTCTACCCCTTTTGCAACGTCGTCTCCTGATGACTTAAGCTTGACTGCATCCGTCTGTGCCTGCTCCTTCAGCTTTTTAATCTCCTCAACTGCCTGGCTCAGGGCTCTCATATTTTCCACCAACTAATCATCCCTCCCCTTTAGCTCAGAGTAGGCCTTATCACGATCATCTTCAACGTCCTTCAGCTCAATGGACAAGGCGTCTTATTGAATAAAGAGATCATCATGGTCAGCCTTTATCTCATCATACACATCTTGATAAGAGGACATATACTCTCGTATAATGACGGCACTCATGGTGCCTTAAAATAGAGAGATCAGTGTAACACAAAGATTAATGAAAGTTAAAGAAAAAACATAAATATAGTATGGAGCTCACCACTAGTATACTGTGTTGCACCATGCCCTAGAGTTAATCGATAATAAATTGCTAGAGATATTAGAAGTCCTGAGCATACCCATGGTACCCCAATACTTCAATAATATTCTTTTTGTAGCTAAGGATGAAGTCCTTATAAGTCCTCAGTTTTTCTCTTATGATAGGTTTCTTAGGGTCCAACTTAAATGGATTCACTTCCCCATAGGGGCAGGAGATCCAACACCTCAGACCAATCACCAAGCAAGATCTCCTTTAATTGTAACTCTTTTAACCTTACCCTAGTTCTCTGTTGTTTGGGGTTAGGTTAAGGGGGTTTATCCATTGGTCTTTTCTGAGGACTAAGTCCATCTTTAGACGTAATGTCCTTGCCCTTACCCCTGGCCTTAGTAGTGGCCTCGACATCAGCTTGCCTTTTTACCTCATATTCGACGTTCTTCCTGGCTTCTGCATTGGGCCTATTCTCATCATCTATTATCATCTTCTCCCTAGCTTTAGCGACAAAATAAGGTTTCTTTTTCTTAGCCACAACTTCTAGTTTCCTCTTTTTGGTGATCTCTATCACTTCATGATCAAGGGTTGGAGGTGCCATTGAGTTTGATGATTTCGATGAATCGAAATAAGCTGTACGAAAGGGGATATGATTATAATTATATAATAAGGATCATTCCTATTCACACAAAGATGACCAAAATCTAAATCCTTACCTTATACGATCTCCTCCTCTTCACTAAAGTCCTCACGAACCTCACGATTAGTAAGTATGTTAATTTTCTTATCCCTGGGAAGGGCAAGTGGTGCAAGTGATCCTGACTAACTCCCTCAAAGTAGGGGAAGCTTAGGATCCTTCTTCAGTGAAAAAAGATGAATAAAAAATGTGTTTAGTAAACATATACAAAGGAAAGAATAACAGAAAGATACGCTAAGGAATGTACAAATGTGGTGGCGTGAGCAATAATTGTGAGGGATACTGGAAGACCTGTACCTATCATCATATTAGAATTCCCAATCACCTTATATGAAAACAAGTTGGTTCTTCTAACTGTGATTTCTCATCTGTACGACCTGGACCATCTTCTGGGAAGTTTTGAGGTGAAAAGTAATAATAGTCATTGGTCATAGCATTATGTGTTGAACCATAATTCAAAAGGGATATGTCTTCGATCAGGTCGAACCCTATGTGGTTTGGCCAAAACACCATAGATCTAAGGATGGACTTGTAGGAATTTAGTGGGAGCTGAGTAGGAGCTACACCATATCCCCATATAATCGATTGAATAATGGGGTGAAGGGGAAGCTGAACCACCACCTGCAAAGCCCACACGGGGAAGCAAATCTTATCGGCATTACGTCGATAATAAACCTTCTCCTTAGGGTGTGGAAGGCATAGGGAAATGCTTATGGGGATGTCATACCTATGTCTCATATTTTCCAGGCCATCCTTTGTGATGTCACTGCCATGGTTTGGAATGTCAATGGAGGCTAGGTCCCAAGAATTAGAGGCCTTAGATGTCCCCTCATTGATGGGGGGCACGACAATAGGAGAGGTTAAGGCCATCTTCTCGTTAAGAGGAGGACGAGGAGGAAAATGATCCATGCCAACTAAAAACATGTATATGGTGTTAACAAGCCTTTCCCTATCAAGGGGATGAACTACATCTGTGGTATTTGCACCCACAGAAGACCCAAATTCGGCTATTGAGGGTCGCAAAGCAAATCCAATGGAGAAAGAAACTCTAGGGGTAAACATAGGTTTTTTTTTGGTCATCTTCAAGACGTACATCCTAAAAAAGGGTTGGGAATCTCCTAGAGGTAATACTAGAACAAGTTGGCTCTAACTCAGCAAAAATATCAAAAAGTTTCTTAACATAGGGTGGATAATTCAACAAGATGAAAAGCAAAACCCTAAAGTTGGGGGCTAATCAAACACAAGAAATAAATAGATGTGTTTGGGGGAAACCCTAGACAAGATGTAAGTCCTAGGCCAAACAACTCAATGTTTATTAAAATATGGGAAATACTTCAGTAAATCAATAATTCCCAATAAACCAAACAATCACAATAAACAATAAGATGTGAAGAATGTTAAAAGGAGGGTTTTTCCTAAAACAAACCCCAAACTGTAGAAACGGGATGAATGAAGTACCTAAAAACCCTAATGAATTATAAATCTAATCGAAAACACCTAAACCTTAAAGAAAATCAAATAAGACCTTCGATTAACGGACGGTTATGGAAGAAGCTCAGTAAATTTCTAGGATAAAAAAGAAGTGAAATTTCAAAGGTTTGGGGGATTTTTCTTTCTCTCTCTCTAAAAACACACACGAAGAACGAAGAACGAAGATCGATTAGAAAAAGGAAGAGATGTTTTTGAAATGAGTATTTATACTCAACAAGGGGCAATAATAATTAATCATGACACATGACGTCAAGCTTGTAAAGGAGATGGGCACTGATAGCTAGAACATGCACGCGCTACCCCCGACGCATATGATGATTATGCTGGGTGCAAAATGTCAGCCAGTGACACGTGTTAGGTTCCTCCTTGAAGAGAAAATATTGTAAGTCATTCTATTTGGTGTGCGCAGAGAATATTGTTTAAAAGGCCGACGACATTCTCTTCGGATAAAACTTCACTTCTTACTCTATCAACTCAGCAGATACTCCTAAGGCACAATACTTTGTTGGATCTGCCCCATTCCTCATCCGTTAGTAAAGTCTTAAGGTATTTTGTTATACCATAAATATGGTGTGTGCGGATAACCAATTAATATGCCACAGCTGGCATTCTCCCTGAGCAGAAGGAGGCCGGCTCAAGCCTGATCTGGTCATCCCAGTATATTCTGTTCGGCCCCAGCGTGATAGATAGTGACTTTATCCTACCAGGCCTATAGCCATTGACGGTGTGAGTTAACACTGTGTACAAATGAACATCAACTAGTGGGGTGACATCAGCAGCACTCAGCAAACATGAATAGGAATCATAGGATTTATTATTCCCCCATTATTGATGGGCAACGTGTGCCCAGCCCATCCTCCAAATAAAGACATATAATGGTATACCGGCCTAATCTGTAAAGACAGGCCATCTATCATCTAACAGTCTTTTTGTCTCTATTACTCTCTTCCTCTTGGCCCACATGTAATATGCATAAATTCGAGACACAATCCCCCATGAAGGGGATCAAGATATTGATGGCTACTGTTATGCTTCCCATTTCTAGAGTGAACTAGAAAGCATGTAATTTACTACTCATCTATAGATTTTTCCCTCCGATACAAATACAATCACTACTACACCTGTGGACATAGGTACCATCTTGGGCTGAACTACGTAAACAGAGTCTTCATCTCGTTTCTCTAATCTTTTCTTTATTTTATTTACTCTAGATAAGCATTTCGACGATTATTCTCTCTTTATCTGTTACGAATCTAAGAATAATGTATTTAGCTAAGATATAAATCATATATATATATATAATAGTCTCTTTTCTGTGGGGGATGAAAATGCAGGATTCCCGTACTAGGAATTTTTATAAAATCCAAAAAAGAATTATTTTTTTATTTCTTTTGTGTGGTGTTTAAACATTTCAGATGACTTATTAAAAAAATTCAAATCCAAATGATTTTGTTTGTTATTTTAAAAGAATGGGTCAATATTTAAAAGTTTTTAAATAGATTAAAATATGACCCCTTTTTTTTAAATAGTAAAAAAAATGATCTTAAATTGATTTTTTTATAAGTCCCCTAGAATGTTTAAACACCACACAAAAAAATTTCTTTGAAATTTTTAAAAAAGGACTCCACATGGGAGTTCCTCGTGTGTATATATATATATATATATAATGTCTCTTTATGTGTGAGTAATTCTATGCCGACTCTTATTTGGAACTCAATGAGTGCGACTCACTAACGTATCGCACTCACATTGACTCGTATTTGACCTAACACTAATGGGGTCCAAACATAAGTCAATACGGGTGTGGCACGTTAGCAATCACTCATTGAGTGGCATATAATTATTATTTTATATGGATGTTTTGATTAAAAAGTCTCACATTAAAAAATCAAAACATTTTAGTATTGTATATAAGATTCTTGGACGTCTAACTATGTTTTGATTATAAAGTCTCACATTAAAAAATCAAAACATTTTAGTATTGTATATATAATTCTTGGACCTTTTATCTAATAAGCAACTGACTTTATCAACATGTGATAAGCAACTAACTTAGTCAACATGTGGATATATTAGGACTCACAAATTTGTGGAACAACCATAGGCGTTTAGGAAGTTATTTTAATTTTAAAATCCTTATGATTTCTCACTACAATTTTAGCAACTTATGTACTGAGTCATCTATATATTCTTGGCTCTAAAAAGTGATTGGAATAAAGTACCTAGAATGTGTGCTAGTTGTCAACTGGAAAAAAGTAGTAGACTTCCATTTTATTTGAATGATCATGTTAGTAATGTTCCTTTTCAAAAAAGTGCATAGTGATTTATGGGGGCCTACTCCTTTTCATTCCTCTCAGCAAATTAGGTACTATGTATTATTTATGGATGATTTCACCAGGTATACATGGATTTATCCCATCAAACACAAGTCTGAATTCTTTTTTGTGTTTGTTAAGTTTCAAAAAATGATACAAAATTAATTCCAAAGCAGCATTAAAGTGTTTTAGTGTGATGGTGCAGGTGAATATAATGATTTTTATATCCTCAAATATCTTGATTCTCTTAAGATCACAGGATACATTTCATGTCTAGGAACAACTGAGCAAAATGGAGTTGTAGAAAGAAAATATCAACACATTATTGAAACTAGCTTGGCATTACTCTTTCATGCTAAACTTCCTCTCTATTTATGGGTTTCACTGCCATATTTTAATTAATAGGCTACCCTCAATAGTAATTCATAACGAAAATCCTTTCTTTAAACTCCATGGATCATATCCTGATTATAACTCTCTTGGTATTTGGTTATAGGTGTTTTCCTTATTTGAAAGCTAGACTCAACATAAATTTCAACCCAAGACGCAATATTTTGTGTTTATTGGCTATAATACCCTATATAAAGGATACAAGTGTTATAATCCCTTAACTAGAAGAGTGTATATTTCTAGACATGTGGTGTTTGATGAGTTTACTTTACCCTATGTAACACCTGACCGCTATATGGAAATTTGAGAAGAGCCCATTGATTTTGATGTGAATCGAAGACATTATTGTCTTTTTGGGCATATTAGTAGTTTTATTTTTTTTTTGTTATTTTTCTTTATTTTTACTAATTTTATTTTATTGTTTATTTCTAAGTTTGGGTATAGGTGAGCACAAATGGGTATTAGGGTTATTTGTAAAGTGGGAGTCTCACATTGGTTGGAGACCTATTTAGTGCCCCCCCTTCCCCCCTTATAAATAGACCCCTTGTAACCTCTTTTGAGGCAGACCTTGATTTTGAATATAGAAGAAGAGTATTTCTCTCTCTAAAGTGTGTGTTAGATATTTTAGGAGCCTTTTGAAGGGTGGATTACGTCAAATTGGTATCAGAAAGGGTGAAGCTCTACATTGGTGCTAGTGTATTGGTGATTTTTTTTCTTTTTTTCCAAATCATACACTACCTTCAACGGCTCCGGAGATGGCGCACATTCATGAGAGGTTAACTTCTCTCCCAAATCTCCTAAAACCTAGCTACTCCCATCACCCTACTCCTTAAAGCCGCCATCCTTGCCACCGATTACTAAGCCCTATGGCGGCGCGCCAACCAAACCCTCCCACTACCACAATCACCTCTCCACCCATCCCCCATGGCTGCCCCAATCCAAGAAGAACCACAAACCCTAGCCCCCCCAGCAGCCCCACCGACGTCCCGCCCCCTTCCCCACCCGCCGACCATCCCTCCCCTTCCGAACCAGCCACTAACAACCCCTCTAACCCTCACCTGCTTCAAAACCCTAGCTTTAGCCCCTGTCCTATCCTCACCGCTGCCCAAACCTTAGTCCCTACCCCCGCTGACCACTCCAAACAGCCCCTAGGGTAGCCAAAACCACCCCTAAAGCTGGCCGACCTGCTCGCCACTCAACGCCAACCACCCCGCCCTACTTACGATGCCATCCCCTACCCCACGACCACCCAAAATCCTCCAAACCCTTTCGGCCTCATCCCAAACCCCAGCCGACCTACTTTTAAACTTCACCCGAACCACAAAACCCCCAATTCGACTCCATTTCAGCTCCTTAACCTCTTCGACCCACCTGCTGCCCACTTTTCCCCCTCCACACGCATGGTTTTTGACTCGGGGATAATAATTTAGGATTTATTTGGGAGAAGACAAAGGAGAATATGAAGAAATAAAGAAGAAATTGCGGGATGGACACCCTCAAGTTTTAAAAATTGCATTTTTTCCCCCACAAGTTTTTGGTATCCTTTTTTTTTTGGAATTTCCGCATGAATCCCCAATTTTTAACGCTCGAGGACGAGCTTGGTGTTAAGAGGGGGAGATTGATGTGAATCGAGGACATTATTGTCTTTTTGGGCATATTAGAAGTTTTATTTTATTTTTGTTATTTTTCTTTATTTTTATTAATTTTATTTTGTTGTTTATTTCTAAGTTTGGGCATGGGTGAGTACAAATGAGTATTAAGCTTATTTGTAAAGTGAGAGTCCCACATTGATTAGAGATCCATTTAGTGGTCCCCTTCCCTACTTATAAATAAGCTCCTTGTAACCTCATTTGAGGTAGACATTGATTTTGAATATAGAAGAAGAGTATTTCTCTCTTTAAAATTGTGTGTTAGATATTTTAGGAGCCTTTGACGTGTATTTGATGTCAAATTAAACCGCATTTAATGAATTTCTCACTACAATTCACCTCCTTCACGAGAAACTCTTAAGTCAAACTACTGAGCAACCACTATCTCAGCTACTGTCCCTGATTCCTTAGGTATTGATTGTGGTTGTGGCATTAATTTGCCCCTCTTATCACCTAGTGCTCTTGTTCTGCCACCTCACATTCCTTATCACGCCATGGTCACTAGATCCAAAGCTAAACACACTACCTCACTTCATCTTGTTTTAGACTCTCCTAACCCTATTTCACCCGAGCTAACTTCTCTTCAAACCGTCCTCACTCAACCACAATGGGTTAAAGCCATGGATAAGGAACTTGCTGCACTAAAACTCAATCATACCTGTGATGTTTTCCATTATGATCCTTCTATGCATTTAATTGTCTCAAAATGGGTATTCAAGATTAAACTTAAGTCTGATGGTTCTCTAGATAGACATAAGGCTCGTTTAGTTACTCAAGGCTATAGACAAATTATTGGTGTTGACTTTGTAGACACATTCATCCCAGTCATTAAACATGCTACAATTAGGGTTGTTCTGTCTCTAGTTGTCTGGTTACATTAGAAAATTTGATAATTGGATGTTAAAATGCATTCCTTCTTCTTGAAGAATTTTTCTTTATGAAACATCCTCCTCGATTTATTGACCCTCTTTTTCCTCATCATGTTTGCAGATTAAATAAATCCATCTATGGTCTCAAACAATCACCATGTGCTTTATTTCATAAATTTAGATCCTTTAAGGTTTCATTGTTGTGGCGCCGACTCATCTCTTTTCACTCTTCAATCATCAGTTGCCAAAGTAATTCTACTCATCTATGTTGATGACATTTGTTGGAAAATTGGAATTGAATGGGTATTATAAAGCTGTCCAGATTTTCTGGACAGATTTTTGAGCAACTTTGTGCTCAAATTTAGGTGGGACCCACACTACGAAAATTGTGGGACCATATACGAATGCGTTCACCTCCGCAAGGAGATTAACGTAGTATACTCAAATGTCCAATTTCAATAAGTTATGAATGATAAATATGTCCCCAAAGTGACTCACAAAGCAATGAAAGTTAATGATTTGGGTATGTTTTAACTCTTGTCCCACATTGGAAGAGTAGTGGAATTTTGATGAGTTAATAACACCCCAAGTATGGACTAAGGCTTGGATGCCTTGGGGGTATCCCAACTCTTTGAAGGGGAGATGACCTAAGCTCTGCACGGGTTGACTTTTGGTCAAAAGTCCACACGCGCGCGCGCGTCCGTCCGTCCGACCGGCTCGGCTCGGCTCGGCTCGGTTCGGGCTTGGGCTTATAAAAATCTCCTACATTTTTGGGCTAATTACGAAATTAATTAATTAATTAATAAACTGTTGGCAGTTATTGCCAACAGTCAACAGTTAATTCGTTTAACTGATTAATTGTTTTTGACAGTTAATTTCGGTTGACTGTTCCAACAGTCAACACAAAAGCTATAAATTAAACATTTCCCCTACAGAATTATTAATGGAAAGTTTCCCTCCTTCCAGAATTGCTGTCATTTTGTCCCAGAAAATTCCTGTCCTTTTCCTACATAACATTTCTATACTGTTTGTTGTTGAGTTGAGTAAAAGCCACAGATTTGAGTTCGTTGTAATTAATTATTGTCGTGCTACGTAATTAATTAGAAAATCCGTTCTATCTTGGGAGACAATATTCATCAACCTCGAAGCACATTGAAGGGAATAATTTGTCTTAAGGACACTGTGAGATTCACAGGGCTCGGATTATATTTCTATTTTATTATTGTTTCTGCAAATTCAAGTAAGTGTTTCATTTCTGTAATTCTGTTTTTATTTCGAATTATATTATAATTATTAATTCTGTACAATTATTATTTATAAATAGTAGACATAACAATCTTAAGACAAATTATTGTTCTACTGTTTTTTAGTGTACATAATTTTTTATAACATAAATTTATTTGATGGAAATAAATCTGTTTTGACAGATTAAAATGATTTAATTTACTGCTTTATTGTAGAAATTAGTAAAACAATTTTGATATAGAAATTAATTTCTATACTGTTTTTATATTCTGTTTTAGAAAATAAAATTTTATTTGTGTACTCTTGTTAAAATCTGTTTATCTATATATTTTTTTAATCTTAAATTATAATTCTATTTTGTACGGAATTCTTTTTATTATTAAAAATTAGTGTGACACAGATTTTAAAAATTTAATTCTGTTTTGTACGGAATTCTGTTTTATATTATACTTTAATTCTGAATTATTATTTGAATTCTTTTGGAATTCATTTATTGTGAATTATATTTGGAGGAAATTGGTGCACAGAATTTTGTATTCTGTTTTGATTAATTCATTATATATGAATTTTATCATTGATAAAAATTCTGTTTTTGTAACAGAAATGGAATCACAAAGTACGAACACTACTCCTACGAAACTGATTGTCACCAACACAAATGTGACTGTACCCGTATCTATGCCACACGGGGAGAAACCGGAAAAGTTCATTGGGGCTGACTTCAAACGTTGGCAAGGACAAATGTACTTCTATCTCACTACCTGCCAACTGGGCAGGTTTGTATATGAAGATTGCCCCTCTATTCAAGAGGGAGATGACGCTGAAAAGGTTGCTGCTGTCGATGCTTGGAAGCACTCGGACTACTTATGCCGAAATTATATTTTGGCCTACTTGGACAAGACTTTGTACCATGTCTATTGCACTATCAAAACTTCCAAGGAATTATGGAATTCTTTGGAAAAGAAGTATAAAACTGAAGATGCTGGGATGAAGAAATTTATCGTTGGGCGTTTTCTGGACTTCAAAATGGTTGATTCTAAATCTGTGATCTCGCAAGTGCAAGAATTCCAAGTGATCCTCCACGACATTCATGCTGAAGGAATGTCAATTAGTGAAACTTTCCAAGTTGCTGCAATTGTTGAAAAGTTTCCACCTTCTTGGACTTTGTTCAAAAACTATCTCAAGCACAAGCGTAAGGAGATGAATGTGGAGGAGTTGGTGGTCCGGCTAAGAATCTAAGAAGACAACCGTGAGTCTCAAAAGAAAAGTGGGAAGAATCCGATGGAAACAAAGGTCCATGTCGTTGAAGGTCCTAAGAAGAACAAACGAAAGTACGATGGGGAAGGCACTTCCAAACATAACAAGAAAAAGTTCAAAGGCAAATGCTACAATTGTGGTAAACCGGGACACCGCTCAAGTGAGTGTCGTAAGCCTAAGAAGCAAAATAAAATAACTCTCAAGCAAATATGACTGAGGGTGAGAATATCACAAATGATTTGGCGGATATGAATCTTTCTGCCGTTGTCTCTGAATGTAACTTGGTTGGAAATACCAAGGAATGGTGGGTGGACACTGGAGCCACACGACACATTTGTGCAAACAAATGGATGTTCTCCACCTATAAGCCTTTGGAAAATGAGGAGAACCTTTTTATGGGAAATTTTTCCACTTCTAAGGTGGTGGGACAAGGAAAGATTGCTTTGAAAATGACTTCTGGAAAGGAACTTACTCTCAACAATGTTCTTCACGTGCCTGATATCCGAAAGAATCTGATTTCTGGATCTCTCCTTACTAAAAATGGTTTGAAGCTTGTGTTTGTGTCTGATCGCTTTGTGTTATCTAAAAATGACATGTATGTAGGAAAGGGCTACCTAAATGAGGGGCTCTTTAAACTGAATGTTCTTATTGTAACCCCTAAAACATCTGTTTCAATAAATGAAATTGCTAGTTCTTCTTACTTGATTGAGTCATCTAATATTTGGCATGCTAGATTGGGACATGTTAATTTTGATACATTGCGTAGATTAATTAACTTGGAATTTTTGCCAAAATTTAATATTGATAAAAATCATAAATGTGATATTTGTGTGGAATCTAAATTAGCTAGATTACCTTTCCATTCTATTGAAAGGACAACTGAACCTTTAGATTTAATTCACACCGATATTTGTGATTTGAAATTTGTTTAAACTAGAGGTGGGAAAAATTATTTTATTACTTTTATTGACGATTGCACAAAATATTGTTATGTATATTTGTTACATAGTAAAGATGAGGCTATTAATGTATTTAAACAATATAAGAATGAAGTTGAGAATCAATTAAGCAAAATAATAAAGGCTATTAGGAGTGATAGAGGAGGTGAATATGAATATCCATTTGAGGAATTTTGTTCTGAAAATCGGATTATTCATCAAACAACCGCTCCTTATTCTCCTCAATCGAATGGTGTTGCTGAACGCAAAAACCGTACTTTGAAAGAAATGATGAACTCAATGTTATTAAGTTCAGGAGCTCCACAAAATTTGTGGGGGGAAGCCTTACTTTTGGCTAATTACATTCTCAATAAAGTACCTCACAAAAAGACTCACAAGACACCTTATGAATTATGGAAAGGTCGAAGACCTTCCTATAAATATTTACGAGTGTGGGGGTGCTTAGCCAAAGTAATGGTTCCTAAACCTAAAGAGGTAAAAATAGGGCCAAAAACCGTGGATTGTGTATTCATCGGTTATGATACTAATAGCAGTGCATATCGATTTCTAGTTTGTAAATCTGAGATTTCGGACATTCATGTAAATACGGTTATTGAATCGAGGGATGCTTCATTTTTTGAAAATGAATTCCCGTATAACATGACCCGAGAATCTGGTCCTTCTAAAAGGACAAATCAAGCTACTACAAGTGGTACTCATCAACCTATTGAATCAATAGAGGATGAACCAAGACGTAGTAAAAGAGCAAAAACCTCGACTTCTTTCGGTCCGGATTTTCTAACATATTTGTTAGAAAATGAACCTCAATCGTATAAAGAAGCTATATCCTTACCCGATGCTTCCAATTGGAAAGAAGCAATTAATAGTGAAATTGAATCCATATTACAAAATCATACATGGGAACTAGTGGATCTTCCACCAGGTTCAAAACCGTTAGGTTATAAATGGATCTTCAAAAAGAAATTGAAGGCCGATGGATCAATTGATAAATATAAAGCTAGACTTGTAGCTAAACGCTATAGGCAAAAGGAAGGGTTGGATTACTTCGACACATATTCACCGGTAACAAGAATAACGTCCATTCGGATGTTAATAGCAATAGCTGCTATTAATGGACTTGAAATACATCAAATGGATGTAAAAACTGCATTCTTAAATGGTGAACTAGACGAGGAAATTTATATGGAGCAACCTGAAGGGTTCAAAGCTCCCGGACAAGAAGAAAAAGTATGTAAGCTTGTTAAATCACTATATGGATTAAAACAAGCACCTAAGCAATGGCATGAAAAATTTGAAAATGCAATGTTATCAAATGGTTTCAAAATTAATGAATGCGATAAATGTGTTTACTTTAAATACATTCATAATGGATATGTCATTGTATGCCTCTATGTTGATGACATGCTTATCATGGGTAGTAACTTGGAAATTGTCAAAACTACAAAACAAATGTTGACTAGTAGATTTGACATGAAAGATATGGGAATCGCCAATGTTATATTAGGAATTAAAATTTCTAGAACATCGGATGGACTTATATTATCTCAATCTCATTACATAGAGAAAGTACTTGAAAAATTCAAGAAGTATGATATTAGTCCTACCAAGACACCTGTAGATGTAAATTTACATCTAGCAAGAAAAAATGGTGAAAGCATATCTCAACTAGAATATTCTCGTATTATCAGCAGTTTAATGTATATCATGAACTGTACGCGACCGGACATAGCATACTCAATAAGTAAGCTAAGTCGATTTACGAGTAATCCAGGAAGAGATAACTGGAAAGCTATATTGAGAGTTTTGGGTTATTTAAAATATACTCAAAACTATGGATTGCATTACTCAAAATATCCAGCTGTTCTTGAAGGACATTGCGATGCAAATTGGATATCTGATACAAAAGACTCTAAGTCTACGAGTGGGTATGTGTTTACCCTCGGAGGTGCAGCCGTATCTTGTAAATCCTCGAAACAAACATGCATTGCTAGATCGACAATGGAATCTGAATTCATTGCACTAGACAAAGCTGGAGAAGAAGCTGAATGGCTTCGAAATTTCTTAGAGGATGTTCCAAATTGGTCTAAACCTTTGCCCGCAATATGTATACATTGCGATAGCCAATCAGCGATTGGAAGGGCACAAAATCACATGTATAACGGAAAGTCACGATATATTTGTCGTAGACACAATACCGTTAGACAACTTCTCTCAAACGGAATTATCTCAATTGACTATGTAAAGTCAAAAGATAATATATCGGATCCACTAACTAAAGGTTTAAACCGAGAGCAAGTTGAAAGATCATCGAGAGGAATGAGTCTAAAGCCTATAAATAAATAAGAATCAATATAGTGGCAACCCAACCTAGCTGACTGGAGATCCCAAGATCTAGGTTCAATGGGCAAACCGAACTACATTGTATTCAGTAAGCCCTGAAGGATATTTAATCCTATCCATTCCAAAGATGAGACAGTGCACATCTGCCGCGAAATTAGGATAAGTTATGCTTTTAATGACATCTATATCTTAGTACGTCTAAGTGGGGTATTGCAGAATACTCTTTATGAAAGTCACCTACGTGAGTAAGAAGGGGGCCACTTCTATGAGAATAATGAAAGGCATATTCTCTAAAATACTTGCGGAACCAAGTGGTGTTCACGGCCAAAATGAACACAAACGTAAGAACCAACTGTGTTGAAGAATTGTTGTGTGAATACTGTTGTCTAGGTTTACAAAAACGGTTGACGGTTCAAGGACGTGAAGTCTACTGATTAACCAAGTAAATCCGATAGTATATCACTAAGGAAAGTTCAAGGCCACTAGGCTATTTCTCCCGATGCAATAAGTCTTCAGTTTTACTCAACTTGTGTCTGCATTTGCATAAGCATCTGTTTTGTTTTATTTATAGCGATATATCATTCATGTGGGGGATTGTTGGAAAATTGGAATTGAATGGGTATTATAAAGCTGTCCAGATTTTCTGGACAGATTTTTGAGCAACTTTGAGCTCAAATTTAGGTGGGACCCACACTACAAAAATTGTGGGACCATATACGAATGCGTTCACCTCCGCAAGGAGATTAACGTAGTGTACTCATATGTCCAATTTCAATAAGTTATGAATGATAAATATGTCCCCAAAGTGAGTCACAAAGCAATGAAAGTTAATGAATTGGGTATGTTTTAACTCTTGTCCCATATTGGAAGAGTAGTGGAATTTTGATGAGTTAATAACACCCCAAGTATGGATTAAGGCTTGGATGCCTTGGGGG
Organism: Sambucus nigra; assembly: GCA_949130495.1. Lineage (NCBI taxonomy): Eukaryota > Viridiplantae > Streptophyta > Magnoliopsida > Dipsacales > Adoxaceae > Sambucus > Sambucus nigra. The sequence continues at coordinate 63,472,908 of OX422207.1, read as the reverse complement.
TATCCTAACTCTTTGAAGGGGAGATGACCTAAGCTATGCACGGGTTGACTTTCGGTCAAAAGTCCACACGCGTGCACGGGGGCGTCCGTCCGGCCGGCTCGGCTCGGCTCGGCTCGGCTCGGTTCGGTTTGGTTCGGGCTTATAAAAATCTCCTACATTTTTGGGCCGAATTTATTTAACTTTCTGGGCTTTAATTATTAATTATTTACGAAATTAATTAATTAATTAATAAACTGTTGGCAGTTATTGCCAACAGTTAATTCGTTTAACTGATTAACTGTTTTTGACAGTTAATTTCGGTTGACTGTTCCAACAGTCAACACTAAAGCTATAAATTAAACATTTCCCCTACATAATTATTAATGGAAAATTTCCCTCCTTTCAGAATTGCTGTCATTTTTGTCCCAGAAAATTCCTGTCCTTTTCCTGCATAACATTTATATACTGTTTGTTGTTGAGTTGAGTAAAAGCCACATATTTGAGTTCGTTGTAATTAATTATTGTCGTGCTACATAATTAATTAGAAAATCCGTTCTATCTTGGGAGATAATATTCATCGACCTCGAAGCACATTGGAGGGAATAATTTGTCTTAAGGACACTGTGAGATTCACAGGGCTCGGATTATATTTCTATTTTATTATTGTTTCTGCAAATTCAAGTAAGTGTTTCATTTCTGTAATTCTGTTTTTATTCCGAATTATTTTATAATTATTAATTCTGTACAATTATTATTTATAAATAGTAGACATAACAATATTATCATCACATGTCCTAGTGTTGCATTTCTTGTGATGCTAATACCCAAGCTCCAATCTTCTTTTGCCATTAAAGATCTTGGTCTGCTACACTACTTTATGGGCATCTCAGTTCAATCTTTTCCAAGGAGATTATTTCTTAATCGGAGTCAGTATGCCTTTTAACTTCTTAGAAAATGCAATATGTTGGAATCTCCTATACCGTGCCCTAGCTGCTACTACAGCTAAACTTTTATGGCTCTCCTATATCTTGCATAACCTTGGGTTTCCACTTTCCTCTCCTACCGTGTTGTTTTGTGATAATTTAACTACACTCTACATGATAACAATTCATGTTCTTTATGCGCATACTAAGCATATTGAATTTGATCATCATTTTATTCGGGAAAAGGTGGCATAGGGCAAACTAATCACTAAGTTTGTTCCCTCTAGTTCTCAGCTGGCTGATATTCTCACTAAACCTCTTCTAACTACTCTATTTTCCAATCAGGGCCGGCCCTGGCCATGTGCCAGGTGGGCAATGGCACAGGGCCCATTTTACAATAAGTGCCGGTATATGTGTATTTTAGGGGCCCAAAAATATTTTTTATATATTAAAAAATATTTTTTTTAAATGAGTTTAGTTTTTTAGGGGCCCATTTTTTTAACTATTCAAAAAAAAAATGATACAACTTTCCAAAAAAATCTCACCCAACTCATTTAATATTACTATTTTTTTAGGAGCCATTTTTTTAACTACCCACAAAATATTTTTGGTTCCCTCTCTCTCTTTCTTTTGCACGCCGGCCCACTCTCTCCCTCTCTCCTTACGTCCCTCTCTCTCTCTGTCTCTTTGTGCAGTGCAAGCTTTCTTTTTTCATTTTTGTAGAAGTTGGAGGCTGTCTTCATTTTACTACTGCTCTACGCAGAAGTTGGAGGTTGTCTTCGTTTTTCATTTGCCAGTTGTTGTCTTCTTTTGCATCAAAAGGCAAGTTGTTTTCTTTTTTCATTATTTTTTTATACGTATGCTAATCTTTTTTATTACTATTTTTTTTAATAATCTGTTTTTTTTTAAATTCATCAATGTTTTACTAATCTGTTTTTTATGCAATTAATTTTTTTTTTATCAGGTTGTTTCTTTCTACATTAATCAAGTCAATGAAATTGGAGAGGGAAGAAAAGGCTCAAACCAGGTGATATTTTTTTATATTTTTTATATTCAATCAATTGAGATATTTCTAGACTAAAATTGCTAGATAAACTTGATTGTAAAACTTTAATTAGTGATTTTGCAAGTCGAAATGCTAGAAGAACAATTTTTCAATGAGTTTTTAGGTATTTAATACTTTTGTACAATATTTTTTTGGAAGGCCCTAAATTGAGTATCGCACAGGGTACTACAAATCTCAGGACCGGCCCTGTTTCCAATCTTCACAATATGCTTGGCATCTTGTCATGTGATATGCTCAGATTGTGGTGGATGATAAGCAACTAACTCAGTCAACACGTGGCTATATTAGGATTGTCAAATTTGTGGAACAACCATAGGTGTTTAGGAAGTCATTTAAATTTTTAAATCTCTTTGATTTCTCACACATTTGCAACAACCTATGTACTCAATCATCTATATATTCATAGCTCTAAAAATCCTACTGCATGTGTGATCAAAATATTGAGAGTCATACCATATTCAAAATTCTACATTATCCATTGACAACTAATATCTAGTTAATTTCATATTTAATAAGATGCAATCTTTATGCTTTTATTAGTATATTCTGTTGTTTGGGAACAAAATTTTTGATGGAGACTACAGTGAAAATGTAAAGCTATGGATCCAACCATCAAAATGTCATTCTTCATAATATTAATATCACAAGAGATTTGCACACATCATGAATATAACGATAGTCTTATGGGGTCATTTTTTGCTTTCATGTCTTACACGCATTAGATATATTACACACTGGAGGTGTACCATATATTTTATTGAAAAAATGGTGGAAAATATACTAACCTTGCAGAATCTTCAGAGGCAAACTCAATGTCGGTTAGCCCCAAGCTTCTTGTATAACTCAACATATCCTTCACACTCTTCAAAACCTCCTCTTTGCTCTTTTTTAGCTTATATTTCATATGAATCTCACTTGTTGATATAAAAGTTGTCAACCTTGGGTGCTTTGCATGTCTCACTGCCTCCCATGCAATATCAATATCTTCACGTAATAATCTAAAGAATATTGAAATTTTAACTGTTATTTAAATTAATACAACATTTATAAATTGATAATAGTTTGGAAAGATAATGTGTTAAGGCCAGCCATTTCTGGATGAGAATCTGAAATACTACCAACAAATGCCAAAAAAAGATGGGCCAGATTGGTGTCAAATGCTAATAACCTGAATTTGACATGAATAACATTATTTAATATCTTGTGGAATGAAATGATATTTTTTTATACTGTTAGTATTTGCTATTTAATACCTTATTAGTGTGTGGGGAGCTTATGAGTTACATAGTAAGATAAAATAGGATGCAAATATTATATTATGTTTTTTCCGGTTACACTAGTCAACAACATCATACCAAAGGATAATTTTGAATCCATTTATTAGTCTGGTGCACGAAAATTGATTCATGATGTCCTTGTCAAATTAAAAAAGATCCGTCCATGGATTATGTGTGCATCAACTAAAAAATAATTAATAAGTTAATTAACAAGATGGATGTCTATAAATACATATCACATTTTAGTAGATTAACTTAATAACCATTTCTTCTTGTAAGATTTATTTATAAAAATTACAAAATATGTGGATGTATCCACGATCACGACATGCATTCACTATGTCCGACTTATACTCCAAAAATAATTAAATCTATTGCGACAGTGCTTATTGATTTTTTTTATAAATTCAATTGTGCGTCTTCGAACCATGAGGAATTTATCATTTTACATGGATTAATAAGGCAAATATGAGTGTTTAGAATTTTTTTTGTTCCGAGCAAAGAGGCGTGTGTTGCCTTGAAATTAAAAATAAATTGAGAAAAAAGTTGGTTTGACAACTCATTTGCTACTTGGAGTAAAAATAGTCAAACAAAAAGGAAAATTGTCATGGCAACAAGTGAGTTAACACCTGGGTACCCTTTTTTTTTAGAACATATCACCGATTCTGGTAAATAAATAGGATTGATTTTTGACCAGTTTTTGAATTTAATTGAGACATTAAGTCTCATATAGAAAAATTCGATTCTTGCGTCACACTATATAAGATTCTGGATCCCTGTGTTGAAATATAAAGTTTCACAAAGAAAAACAAGAATTTTGGACCATCGTATATAAAGACAGCGTGACCCCTCGATCCATTATCAATTGATTTTGATTGGATACTCGTATATTTAACGGTGAAATAGATTCTAATGCTATAAAACACAACCCTGTAATACATTTTAACACCCATTTAGGTTGTCCACATGGCATAACTTTAATGCCTTTTATTTGTTTCCTCTTTCTACACTACACATTTTATCTTCTCTTGATTCATGCCTTACGTCCCTTCTATGTCAATGAGTTTGGGAGCTCATGAGTTTCTCATATATTCATTTACTGATGGCTACCAATCCTTTCATCGTCTAACTCTTTTTCTCCCTCTATTTTGCTACAGCCCATCAGTATTCTTTCACTATGAAGAGGTTAATATACCGTGCATATATATTGAAGCTGAGCTAGAGCAATTTCTCACGCTTGCTGCTAGGAAGGGAATATTCTTTCAAATCAAGGTAATTCTTCAATAATTCTTCAATCTTTTGTACTTCCAACCTGTAAATTTCGAATTTACCATATATAATGTTCTCTTGAAATGATTTTTTTTTAAGGATCAAATATCAAAAAATCCCTCAAACATTTTTTAATACACATTTAATCTAAGCCTTTTATTTTATACCAAAAAGTCATTTATTCTCTTATCTTTAAAGATCCGCCCCCACGGCATAGTAAAGTCTTTTTGACATGGTGAAAGACTTTTTGGTGCAAAATAAAAATGTTTGGACTAAATGTGTATTAAAAAAAATTCGAGGGACTATTTGATATATACCCTTTTTTTTACGGCATCTTACACGTTTGTAAGCATGACCCACTTAGACTATATATAATTTTTAAGGAAAGTACTCCTAGGTCCCTCATAAACAAATTTTAAACATTAAAGGAATTTTGACAAATTTTAAACAATTAGGTCCACTAATTCTCTTCTTGTAGAAGTCCACACTAGTGGGATAACTAGTGGACCTAATTATAAATTGTCCTTAAATGTTTAAAAATTGTTACCAAAGGACCTAATTGTAAATTGCCCTATATTTTTTGTTAATGAATGTATCATCTTTATTCTTGATTTATTTTTAGTTAATGAATATATCATCTTTAGTCTTACTTTGTTTCATCCTACATGTTTGTGACCAATAAAAATAAGAGAATAGAGGTATTAAGGTGAAATTATTATTTAGCCATCAACAGAAGAAATTGGTGAATATACATGGATAAATAAAACATATCATATGTACTAAAGTATCAATGTACTTTGGCTTTCTACATGTTATTTTGGTTTATTTGCAATAGTTATTTTGTACAGAAATAGTAATATCAATCAACTAAAGATATTTTCTACTGCATACAATTGTTAGTGTTATGCATATTCGAAACTAAAAAAGGGACTAAAAACTTTATTTATAGATATTTCTTGACTTCAAATATAGAATCCACCTCAATTTAATATAGTGAATGGAAGGAATATTTCAGATCACATTGTACTTCCTCCTTTAACGTACAATGATAGCAATGCATGAACTTATTTAACTAAAAATCATTCACACGAGATGTAGAGAAAGTAAGAATTTGATTCCGTGGAAAATCGAAAAAGTAAGAACATCTCCCCCGACTGCTCATCTTTTATCCAACTCAAAACAATTCGCTGTTTCTCAAAACTTTAAGAATTCGAATATCAAACGGATTATTTTCACTTTTTAGTTATTGCAATGTTAATCACATGGTATGCACGGCTAATTTGCCTTTTCTACTTATCCGGGACAACTCCATTTTTTATCTTCCCGTGTTTATTATCATTTTAACTTGATGATGTTTGCTTTTTTTTGTTTTGTTAAAATATATCAAGCGATTGAGACCAAGAGATAGAAACCAAGATATGGATTCAAAACACGGTTCAAATTCAAGGCCGATACCGCGACGTTACGGTCGAGTTGACTACCGATCCGATTTCGAGTTACGAGTTGAGTTTTCAATTATTTATGTGAATCAAACCTATATCGGTAATTTCTCGGTAGTGTCAGTGATATAGCGGTATAATAATTGGCCTCTATCGACGATATCGCAGAAGAATCGGCCCATATCGGCGATATCGCGATGAAATCGGCTCATATCGGCGATATCATAATAATATCGACCCATATCGGTGATATATCGGCCGAGATGGTATAAGTTACTAAGCACTAATCTCTCTCTCCCCCCCCCCCCCCTAGTGTTATGTTGGTAAGCGTGGTTTTTTTGGGGAGTTAGGAAATGCTAATTGTTTTTTTAATTTAGTGTGTTGTGTGTGGGGGTTATTTGGTCATTGTGTGGGTTTAATTTAGTGCGTTATATATGTGCCAGATTTTTTTTATAAAGAATGCAAATGATCCAAATGTTATTTGTTATTACTTTTTTTATAATAATGTTCCCAATGTTATTTTTTAATATGTTATTATTTATAAAAAAAACGTAAATGTTATTCTTTTAGAAACAAATATACAACTGTAATTATTGTAAAAATAATATATGTATCCTCTAAACATTTGTAAAAATAATATTTGCATCCTTTATGTAAAAATAACATTTGCAACACAAGAAGAAAAATTTGCATCCTCTTTGTTAAAAAATAACATTTCCATCAATTTAAAAAAAAACATTTGCAACCCCCCCCCCCCCCCCCAAAAAAAAACATTTACATTCCTTTTATAAAAAAATAACATTTGCATCATTTTTTATAAGAAAATAACATTTGCATCCTTTTTGTAAAAAACGATTATAAAAAAATGTAGTGTTTTGTCAAAATCACTATTTGTATCCTCTTTGTAAAAAAATAACAATACTAAAAAAGAAATATTTCTATCCTTTTTAGAAAAATATAAGATACTTAAAAAACACATTTGTATCCTCTTACTAAAAATAATACTAAGAATATAATAGTTGTATCCTCTTTACAAAAAAAAAAAAAAAAAAATTATCCTCTTACTAAAAAAATAACATTTGTTTTTCTTTGTAAAAACATAATATTTGTATCCTCCGTGAAAAAAAAAACATTGATTTGTTATGGAACATTGAATCTGGCAAGGTCGCAACACGTTAATATAATCAATTGTACAATGTTATGCATATTAAAAGATAGATGTTTTCTTATCTGATTGGTCCACATTGCTAATCTTATTTTTTTAAAATTTTTTAAATTTTTGCGCTCTCTAAATAGTATATCTTTGTGTATTGCCCGATACTATGACCGATACCGCGACCGAATTGAAAATCGAGTGGACAATACCGGAACAAATACCGAGACTTTGAACCATTATTAAAAAACATAGGATAAACGAAAAGGAAGGAGGTCTTTTTGATCTTTGTTTGTTTGGATCAGGTTAGCCTTCTTTTGTTTCTTTATTTTTCTTCGTCTCATTCTTAACGAAACAAAATATATCGATCAAATCTTACTTACATCTTCTTCGTGTAGGTGTGATGACCATTATCATAATATTGGACTTACGAATATGTAGGATGCTTCCAATTTCAAGAAGGGATGAAGACGGATAGCAAGCAAGATGGATAAGATCTACTAAAGTGTGAATATACTAAAGTGTTATATGAGAGGGAAGCTAAGTTTTTTTTTGATTCTTGGTAGATATGAATTGTGCAAGTGATTGTGTCACACTATATCTTTGTTTATGTCTTTTTATAAAAAATAATAAAGAATCTTCTATCTAAATTGAATTTTTTAGATGTATGTGTTTTAATTTTTAATAGAGGGCGAACGCATCACGCAGATTGCATGTTAGTATCATTATATAGTGTGATGTGCCGGTCTAAATAAAATAACGTTACCTACACAACGCACTAATGACGGGGACATGCCCAAACTCATCCATGGTGTTACCAACTTCCTTAGCAACCAATTTGGTGGCCTCAAATTCAGCATTTGAAGAAACTGGGAACCCAGCTTCAATCACGTCCACACCAAGTTTGGCCAGTTTATGAGCAATTGCTAACTTCTCATTAGGCTTCATAGTAGCCCCCGGAGCTTGTTCACCATCCCGGAGAGTGGTGTCCAAAACCCTAATATAAGTATCATTTAATATTTTATTTGGAATGTATAATGGCCTATGGGTGGGCAAACAACACATAGTTTTAAATGTCACTTTTGACTGGGTTTTTTGGGGTTTGAAAATTTTAGGGGAAAGAGAGAAAATGGATGTTATGGTAAGAGAACCCATTGAATGGTGGAGAGAAAAAAAAAGTATTTAGAAGAGCTAAGAAAGCGGTATGTTTGTTTGCTCTCGATGTGTATGTTTAAAGGTCTATTTATAAACAAGCAAAAAAGGGAACATTTTTTTTTGTTGGCATGGCATGGATTTGATTAGATATGTGAATGGATAGTGTCGATTCGTATTCGTGTAATTTTTTATCGTGTTCGAGTTTTATTGGGTTCGCGTCTAAATCGATTACTTTTTTATTGTGTTAAAAAATCATATCTAAACCCGACCCGTTACGTTAATGCGTCGCGTCGTGTCGTGTTCACTCGTTAATACCCGTTAAGATAATGAATTATTTTGAATTATATACAAGTTGACATATTATCTCATTTTTGAATCCAAGTAGACCAATTAATTCATTAACATTGCCTTATTTTGTCATGTCGTGTCGGTTCGTGTTGTGTTATCCTATCGTGCTTTATTTTGCCATGTTTAGATTTGATGGGGCTAGAGAAGATTTTCTCTCATTATTTTTATTCAAGTAATATAAGTAAGTAATACTTATTTTTACTGTACAAAAATTCTGAACACATCCCACATGATATCCGTTTGAATTTCAAGTTTTAAAAACGTAATCAATGGGGTTGTTGATACCCAATATCCATTCTCAGGTAATTCCGTTTGCAAATTAACTTTTTACAACAAAAAGAATTTAACTGAATTTAAATTTTAATTTTATCAAATAAAATTAGTATGGTCCAATTTTAGGCGTGAATGCAAATTACTTAGGATTATTTGTGATTCGGGGTACGATTGTTGTCGTTTATTCTTGATTGGATGTCATTGTTTTTTTATTACTCATTGGATGCCGAAATGATTGGGAAACGTTGAGAAACAATAGACAAGTATTATCCATCTTGTTTGAAGATATAAAATGACACTTTTGACCCTATTTTACAAAATAAATTTTTTACAACTTTCTTACAATTCAGTTATTTTTTTAAAAACTAAAGTACAATATTCGTCCCTCGCCTTTGGTCTTGCCTTAATTTAATCTCTTACCTTTTATTTATTTCAATTTCATCCCCCACCTTCAACTTGTTTCAATTTAGTCATTATCTCAACTCTTCATCCAAATCCAACCTAAATTGGATAGACATTCACTAATTTATCACTCATGTTCACCCATCATTGAATTTACTAAATCAATATATATATATATATATATATATATATATATATATAATGGTTATTTATGTACACATTAATATTCTGAAAAAGGGTTATTTGCGTCTAGTTATTACATTTATTTTTAAATTATTTGTACGTAGCTATTAATTTATATAATTTTGAGAACTTCAAAAATCGTAAAATTATCGAAATAAAAAATAATAATCTGGAAATAAAAAATGTTATTTTGAATATTAAATTTTTTAAGTTATAAAAAATATTTTGTAAAAACAGTTATAAAAAATTGTTTTACAAATAAAGTAACAAAAAACCATTTTGTTAAAAAATTATAAATATTTGTATAAAAAGTTCATAACATTTGGACGTTATTTATAAAATTTAAAAAGAAAAATAAAAAAAATATTTGCAAATAGAACAAAGTTTAGTTATTAAAAGACCCGATGCTTATTCATTAAACACTAAACATTATTTTTGTTAAAAAATAGCTAGACAGAATATTTTTAAAAGCTATATTTTTGTGTTGTTGTTTAAAAGTTGTTATTTAAAAAAGACATATCCTGTTAATTAAAAACTGATTTATTTGTAAAAAACAACAGTAATATGAAGTTTTTTTTAAACAACAGTAATTATAAAATTGGATGGAATTTTTAAATTAGTAATAAATTAAACATCTATTTATTAATAAAAATAATGTTCAATTTTATTTTTTAATAAAAATAATTTTCAATTTTATTTTTCAAATAAATAAACGTCTAGTTTTTTTAAATAATACATTATTTTCTATTTACAAAATAGTTTTTATTTTTTTAAATGTTATAAATAACTTCCATATATAATGAATGTTCTATAAAATAAATAAATTTCTAGTTTTATTATATACAACAAAGTAGATTTTTTTTATAACGTTTTAACAAAATAGTTTTTTGTCACTTGTTATAAAATTTTTTTTGTATAACTTTTTTACAAAATGTATTTTATAACTTAAAAAAATTTATATTCAAAATAACCATTTTCTATTTAAAAAATGTTATTATTTTTTTATTTTTTAAAATTTTGCAAATATTTAAGTTTTCAAAATGATATAAATTAATAGCTAGAAACAAATAATTTAAAAATAAACGTAATATCAAGACACAAATAACCTTTTTTTTTTATTTTCAGAACATTAATATGTACGCAAATACCTCTTTATATTAATCCATATATATATATATATATAGGGATATTCTCAGGTGCGAACCAAACCGTACGCATCCGGTGCGGACTTTGTCCTGTTCCTTACGTGATCCCCTCGTGGTCCCTAAAGACATTTTATTATTTTCTTTAGATGGTCCCCCTTTTGTTTTATATGAAATCCTTACTTTAAGACCAAATATTTAAAAGATTTATAGTTTAAGTCCAAATTGGTATCAAAGACCTTAAAGATTTTAGAAACTCACAAAATTCCGACCAAACCCTTAATTCTGGCATCAGAGCCATAAGACGCTCCTTTTAGACTTTTAGTAAAAAGACTTTAATGACTTTGGAATTTATTCCTCGTATTTATCAAGATATTTTTGGAACCAACCCAGACTACCATCCCATACCTATAACTGATTTAGACTCAGTAGGTTGTTTAACCACACACATAGACGGTTGTTCTCACACTGAACACATCCCAGCCAAACACGCATACAATAGACAAGTTACTGCTAGTGCTATTAATAGCATAATAGACCAAAATAAGTGTATACACCTTATATTAAGACAATTAATAAAAGACACTCAAACCCTAGAAACAGAGATAAAAAATATCTCTAAAAAACTACTAGAAATAGATAACCAAATCCCAATAGACCTTGTCCATGTTTTATAAAAAATAAATATTAAGACTAATCATATAGAAGTCCTTAACAAAGACATCTTAGAAATTAAAACCTTAATTAAAAATCAAGACAATGAGTTAATTAAACTTACTAAAGAACAAGCTAAGCATATCCCTAGATTAGATAGTTATCTTCCTAATGGAGATAGTTAGATCAGACTGGAATGAGGTACCAAGAGACCTCTCCATTCAAACCTTATCATACTTTTATCAAAGAATTTTAGAAAAGATAAATGATGATAGATTTTATTATAAGATAAATGAAAATGAGATTGTCAACGCTGCTAAAGCAACTAGACTTATATTAGAAAGATTAAATTTAATTTCTACATCCATAGCAGCTACCTAAGACTATAACAGTAGCTTTGTTAAAGACTTGCATTTAGATTTAAAGGCTAAGACAAAAGGATTAACTACCTTCTATACAGACTTTGTTAAATTCTAACAAAATTTAGCAAATTACCTTAATAATATGGAAAGCCATAACCTATCCAAAATGGATAGTGTGATTAATGAACTTAGACTAGACATAGCCCAAGTAGAAGAAAAATACAAAGAAATTATAAATGGATATATAATAAGACTTCCCAAGCAGAAATAGACTCGCCTTTTATTCTAACTCGTTTAGATAAAATAGAAAAAATCGTAAAATCTATAGAAGTTAGAACCATGCAACAACAAGAAAAAGATAATGAAATAAAAGACTACATTACAAATATTGCAAAATCCCTAGTTAATTCTCTAGCTAGACATAGTGAAGAAACTTATGGGAAGACTAGAAAGGAGAATAAGAATTTTAAAGAAGAAATCCTTAGTCAAATAAAAAGACAAAAAGATTATTCAGACTTCTTAGAAAGAATTGAAAAAAGACTTGAACAAAAACAGGTAACCACCTGTAAATTTAGAGAAACCCCTCCTATAGAAACTAGAGAAAGGAATACCATAGGTAGACGAGTCATAAATGACGGATTAGATAAGACTAGTAAGATAGTTAGATCTATCCCAAATTTTGGACAGAGTAATCATATGCTCCAAAGACTTAAGGATTCATCCTCCAATGTTAGGACATGGTGTAAAGAAAGAAATTTCACCAATCCTCTCCAATGGAAAGAATGAGGTAAAGTTGACTGGAAGATTGTTGAAGATTCCATTCATAATGGACAACTTCCAGCCGTTAGATACATAGGCTTGTTTAAAGAAGGTGTCACGCCTAAGACTCCTAATTATAACATGACTTACCATTGTAGGAATCATGTGTTAGACAAATCCTATACTGAGCTCCAAGTGTTTAACTCAGAATGGCTTATAGATCTAGAGGAACTGATAGAAAGTTCCAATTCCTAACCTTTGGACTCTTTCAACCAAGAATCTAAGGATTATATAGACCTTAGAATAATATCAACATATTATGTTATTTAGTAGACAAAAGATGGAAAGATTTTGAGAAAAGCCTTATTGGGATAGCCCAATTAGAAATGTCAGACAATATAGGATACTTTAATGTCATTTCGGCATTTACAGTAACCGTAGACATAACCAAACATTTTAAGTTAATCTTATATGCTAGTGGCTATGAAGACTATATTATCCCAGATGCTAATATAAATATAGAATTTCAAAGGTATGTGAAGTTCTCCCAATTTCCTTATGAAAGAATGCAATCGGGGATTCCTAGCGGTAGACTTAATGAAGAAATCTTAGTTAGAACCAATGTTTCAGACTACAATCATACTTACAGTATTAGGAATACTATACCTATGAAAGAAAAAGCTAAGACCCTCTCGCAATTGCCAGAATTTCAAGAAACTAAGACTATACAAAATAAACCTTTGTTTATTAATCAAGACGATGTCACTGGAAATGTTACCATCGAGTTTCGTCCTCCTTAGATTGTCAATAAGAATATCCAGACCGAAGAAATTAGATTTAGAAAAATGGTAGAAGTCATAATCAATGATCCTTCAGAAGGAGAATGTAGTTGTAAGACTAGTGCTAGTTTACTAAGACAAGCCCCGATAATTAGACCTAGAAGATCATTTGAACAAAAAGACTTAATTAAAGAAAAAGCTAGGATCCAAAACTTTGGACAAGAACCCTCAGAATTGGATATGAAGACATTTAAAGATCAACTTAAGAAAAGTCATTCGGTTAGATTTCAAGAAAGAGAAAGATTTAATATAATAGCCCAAGATCTCATATTAAAATTAAAAGAATATAAGAATACAAAAGAACTTCTTAGAAACCTAAGACTAATAGAAGAAGGAGAACAAAGATTGATGCGAGCTACCAAGTAGAGCCTAGTAAACAAGAGATAGGAAGTAGTAGTAGGCTAGAAGATGCTCCTATAATTTTTAGTAAACCAATAGGAATAAATATTCCTACATACTCAAGCATTATAGTTAAGACTAAACCTGATTATATAAAAGACTTTCCAACTAGTGACAAGAGTTTCACTCCTATTAAGACTATTGCAAGCCAAGCCGTAAATCCAGTAGGTATATACCTCAACCTAGACAATGTTCAAGATAGAAAGAAGTCCTTAGATTAATGGCGTAATCATATGAACATGTGTTTTGCATCTAATGAGCAATGTGATGCAAGTTCATGTAAGCAGTACGCTGAGCAATCCATTAGAGGTATTGCAAAAGATTACTTAGATAGTTTGAGAAAGGCTACAGATGAAGACTCCTTAGCAAAGGTTGAGAATATGAAAGAAAACCTAGAAGAAAGATCAATTGAAGAATATATTATATTGTTCACATCAGAATTCATTGGAGCTGGACATCTAGCTCAAATCAATGAACAAGACCTAGCAAAAACGAAGTTATCCCTCCTTAGCATTTGCAAATTAGATAAGATAAATGAATATAGCAATAATTATGAGCAGCTATATTACCAAATTAAAGAATTTGGAGAGACTTTAAAAGATGAATACTTTAGAAAGATACATGCCATAGGACAAATCCTAATTAATGAATATATGAATTGGCCAGGAGTAGATGGAGTTAAGAATAACTCCCTTGGTGAAAGAATCAATTTCGCCAAAGACTATATCATATCTAAGAGACGTGATATAACTCAACGAAAATTGATAGAAGAGACTTTCAAGTAGATTCCTCTAATCAAAGACGAAAGAGACACCGCTCCAATCCAATGGGGATGTGGTAGTGAATCTAAGAAATTTAAGAAGAAATTAGAATGGAAACATAAGAAGTTTAAGACTAGACCTTTAGGATTTCCAAAAAAGTATAAATCTAGACAATCTACTACATTTAGAGAAAGGAATCCTAAGACTAAGAAGAATAGATTTAACCAAAGAAAATACTTTAAGAAGAATACTAGTAAATATAAGAAGGTCCTTAATTATAGGAAAGATAAAGATATAGCTCAATCTAAGACTGCCATCAAAGAATGTTGAACTTGCGGCAAAGAAAGACACTTTGCTAAAGACTGCACTAATAAAAAAGATAAAGAAGGTATTAAAATTATTAATATAATATTAGACTATGCAGATCAAGAAGAGTTAGACATCCTATATGCTATAGAAATATCAGATATAGAAGATGATGACAATACTAGTATCTATAGTGCATATACAGACAGTGATTCAGAAGACTATAGTGATACTGATGAGTATAAAGACTCTCAGGATACTCTAGACTTGTATATGATTCAGACTAATCAAGACGATTTAGATAATGAATATATAGACTTTGAAGAAGCTTGATATAAGTGTATATTAAGCCCCTTTTTAAAGAAAAGATGGACAGTTAGTAATCCTGAATTACTAACATATATACCTAGATGTTACTTTGATGAAAGACATTATTGCACATTTGAAATGAAATGTAGCAAAAAAGACTTTAGATGCGTAGAATGCTTTGAGATTATACAAACATAATTGTTTATGGTTTGTGTTATTTTTTAATTACACTACCATGAAGACTGTTGGAGAACTAGATTTAGAGAAACTTATACTAGTCAGTATGACGCTCAAATAGACTTAGATATTAGAACATATTATCAAGACATTGATAGAAATATATCCAAAAGATTGTAAGAAAATGAAGACTTCAAAGGAAAGGAAATTTCCTATGATTGAGAAGAATACCATTCTGATAGCAATTCAGAAGACCAAATACCCTTAGATTTTATAGATAAACCCCAGAAAGGAATATCTATTTTAGAAAAAAACAATTTAGGAATTTCTACTAAACCACATGCTTGTTTTCTTGAGTTATTTGTCCAACACAAAGACTATCCTAAAAGACTTTCAACTTTTATAGATACAGGATGATCTCAGAGTATTTGTAAGGCTAATGCCTTCCCTGAAGACTATTTTTTAGAAAGTACTCAAGAAATCTATGGTAAAGTAGCTAATGGAGATCCATTTACCTTATATTTCCAGACTATTCCTATTTATTTTAAATTAGGAAATCAGACCAACAAAACCGTTAATCATAGGTTTTGGATAATGGATCCTCGTCCTAGTTTCAGAGGTAACATTATTTTAGAACAAGACTATAAGTAAATATCATCCTTATACTCAGTATAAAGATAAGATATTTAATATTAAATCCCCTCTAATAGATCACAAGACTGTCTTTGACCTTATGCAGGTCAAACCTAATTATAGACCCATAAAACATCAGAGTTCTTCAGTTGAGCATGGTGGACCTAGACCTACAACCCAATAAGAAGCCTTAGAAATTACTAAGCCCTTACAAAAAGAATGTAAGTGTCCAGACCAAGACTGTTATAAGCAAATAATGCTTATACCACAAGACATTTTAGATCAAGCCCAGCATACGTTATTACAGGTTCAAGCTATATCCAAAAAGAAGAATATGGATATAGAAGTAGAAAAAGAAAAGATTAGGCAACTAGCAGAGCTTACTTTAGGAGAAAACCCCATCGCTAAGTGGGAAAAAGACCAAAGTTATTGTGAAATCATCCCTATTAACCCAGACGCCACTATTAATGGTGGAACCTATAAGAAAGGATATTCACAAGAAGACATAGAAGAATTCAAGAAAGACATAGATGAAATGCTTAAATTAGGCATTATTAGAGAAAGTAAAAGTAGACATAATAGCCTTGCCTTCTATGTTCAAATGAATTTGAACGTAAAAGAGGAAAAAGACTCATGGTTATAGATTATAGACAATTAAATAAGAATTGTGAATTTGATTCTTATAAGATAACATGCAAGAATAATTTGATTAATTTAATTGAAGATAGAATTATATTCTGTAAGTTTAATTGCAAATCAGGCTTCTGGCAAATTAAGATGCATCCAAATAGTATTACTTGGACAACCTTTAGTGTGCCCCAAGGAAAATATGAATGGTTAGTAATGCCATTTGGATAATTGAATGCTCCTCAAGTATTCTAAAGAAGAATGGATAATATATTTAGACCTTATTCGGAATTTTTTTTTGTTTACATAAATGATATTCTTGTAGCTAGTAAGACTGAGATAGAGCATGTAGACCATCTTAAAAAGATTATTTTAGAATTAGATAAACATGGTATTGTTATTCCCGAAAGGAAAATGCAATTATTTCAGACTGAGATAGACTTTGTGGGAGCGCATATTAATAAAGGAAAATTATCCTTGGCATAACACATAACTAAGAGGATTCTTGAGTTTTCAGATCAACTCAAAGATAGAAAACAATTACAATCATTTTTAGGATTGCTCAATTATGCTGCAGACTTTATTAAAGACCTTTCTTCAAAAAGACAAAGCCTAACATCCAAATTAAAAGGGACAGATAAGACTAATCTTTTTTATTGGACCAAAGATGATTTTGAAGTCATAAGATAAATTAAAGATGCAGTCAAGAATATTCCTTTACTTGAACTGCCTAATGCAGAAGTCCAGTTTATAGTAGAAACAGATGCTTCTGATAAACAATGGGGAGTAGTATACTTTACCATTGATCATCAGACAAAAAAGAAGAAACTTTGTAGACATAGTTCTGAAACTTTTACAGACCTAGAAACAAGATACACTGCCCATGAAAAAGAAGTTTTAGCCATAGTATGGGCAATAGAAAAATGTATGCTTTTCCTTAGACCTAAACATTTTACTGTTTATACTGACTCTTCTTATGCAGTAAAATTCAGAGACTTAGACTTGTCCAAATCAATGACTAATAAACTTACTAGATGGCAACAATTGCTTAATGGTTATGACTTCTCTGTTATACATATTAAGGGAAGTAAAAATACCATTCCAGACATCATATCAAGCGAACCAATGTTTGCTAACACTAATATAATTTCATATTTTATGTTGAAAACAGAAGACCTAGACAAAATGAGTTTCTCTGGAACGAATAGACTGAACAGAGAAGACGTTGCAGACTATCTTAGACGCATAAGACCAAATGCTGGTACAACGCAAAGATAGACTCATATTCAAGACTCCCAAGAAAGACCAATCCTAGAGAACTTTGATGATATCTTGGTTCCTCCAGGAAAATCTAGACAATAGATTATTGCTCAAAATAGACTCATTAGGAAGATGCATTTTCCCTAATACAGACCCGATCAAAAATACCCAGACTTGATCAAATTTAGACAAGAATTTTCAGATGACGAAAATACTCTTATAGACACCATATCGTGGAATATGAAGAATAGACTATGGATAGAGTTCAAACAAAATTTGGTAGCCATTGCCAGATTCATGAGGACTCAAAGGCTTGCAGTTACCTAACTTAGTGGTACTGCTATACCTAGACCACAGAGTCAAACCTATGCTCAGACTCTTGGAGAATCCTCCAAAGCTAGACCCACTGATAATTTTTGTTATAAAAAAAAGACTTTTAAGACTAAGATTGTTATACCATTTGGTCATAATAATCTTCCATTAATAAAAGACTATAAGAAAGAATCTAATATCATTATTGAACATTTCAATATGTTATTATCTGAGACTAATGGAGATTCCTTAATAATGAAAGGTTTCTTCAAAGACGTTCCAAAGATTTATCTTGTTGGGAAAGCAGAGATTTCCCAGATAACCTTAGCAGACTATGAGTTCATTGGACTCATCCAAACTGAGACTATAAAAGACTCTGTTACTCTTGAAAAAATAGTCCATGAGTACGTTAAGAAGGTAGAAGATTTTCTTCCTTTATTTGCTAGAATCTATCAGATTGCTCCAAGTTCCTGCAGAGGAATGAGAGTTGAGGGATTTAAACTTATTAGATTTTCCAATTATATATTTTAAGATGCTGAGATTTTATTAGAAGATGAGACTAAAGATTTATTTATTGATAAGTCTACGCTCCAGATTGCTCAAGTCATGGAGACAATTGAAATTATGGAGTTATTGACAGGAGAAGACAGGTGGTACACTGCCTACCACAAAAAGACATAATAATTCAAGTCGATGAGCCATTCAAGGGAAGGCTCAAGAAAGAATCCAAAGAATTGGTAGAGATAGCTTTACCAGCTAACTTTAGAATCGTGGGCCTTATTGATGAATTTTTCAATAATGCCCTCCCAGGCCAAGACAAGGCAGAAGAAGACAGAGATACAACAAAGGGCCCCTCAGTAGTGGAAGAATTATTGAAGACGGAAGACTCATTTACTTAGACTCTACTTTCCATAAAGATGCTTGCCCCAATGGGCCACCAGACTGATAAATAGATGAAGACTTTGGTTGTTTGATGCTCTTGCATTATTACAAAGAAGACAAGACTCATGATCAAGACTTGGCACGCCCTATCAGATGGAATTTATTTTCAAAAAGAAAAAGGGTCCTCAATTATCAAAAGACGTTAAAAGCCTAAAGACCCAGCGGATAAGATTCTGAAGACAAAGTTGCTTTATATATTTCTATTAGATTACTTTTGGCAGCCGGTTACCAGTCATTTGTAGTGCCCTTGAGCTATAAAAGGGAGCATCCAGTTGAGTTTTAAGACATCAGTTATGAGAGAGTGATCAGTTCTTAGACTTCCAGTATTTTTAGAGAGTATGCTTGTAGTGAGTAATATGTACATGAGTGAGTAAACCTGTCATAGTTAGGGGAGAGGGGAGAGTTGTATTTACTTATGAAATGCAATAAAAGTATTTTTTTTTTCCAGAAATCTCTTATGCTAAGTTGTTATTATTTTCCAAATTGTCTCCAACTTTCTGTTCATAGAGGACTATTGTGTGGAACCTCTGGTGAGCACACAAGGTGTTATACTGGTGAACTGCCGTCAGGTGCCGATTTGCCGTGAGCCGTTAGCCAAGTGGGCGTTAGGCGTGAAGGTGTACAGGCAGGAAACGGGTTCAACGCTAAAATAGTGGATTGAGGTGTGACACATAAAGAGAGAGTTGTAGGAGGCCGAGACCGGAGAAGAATAGTAGTAAGGGTGAAGAGAAGAATGAAGGAAGATAAAGATATTGCAGACCAGAAGGAAGGTATTACTCGATCCAAACTCTTAACTATTTTTACATATTATTGCTTTAAAAAAGAATCTTGCATGAGCCTACAAATCACTAAATACTTTTTAGAATTTGTTAATCAAACAAATGTAGACTTAACTAGAGAAATCCAAGATTGGACTCTTACAGACCCTAAAGATAAAGAACTTATAGAAACTGCTTTAACATACGCAGGTGGTACTTTCAAATATATAGACCAGGTTCTTGAGTTGTTAGCACGAGAAGTACCTAGAATAGAAATAATTAGAACTGGGATCCGAGATCTCTTTAGAAAAAAATTAAGAACTAAAGATTTTGCAGAAGAACTGTCAAGACCTGAAAAATATCAAGAATATACTAGGGTACTTAAAGATAGCATAGACGTATTAAAATTTATTAGACGAAAAAGATTAGCCGAAACAAAAGCTATTTTAATTAGAGCCGGAGGAATCCGCCCCCTCATTAAAAACGTAGAAACAGCTGCCCCTAGAACATATCATAAATTTTTGTCATCCTATGGTGATAATAATTTAGACGAATTTATAGATAACGATATAATTGATATTATTAATCAAATATATAAAGAAACTAGACTGATAAATCCACGATATCGTATTAGGTATTGAAGACTAGAATATTTTCCATCAAAACCTCTTTCAATTTCTAGACTCCCTGAAGAAACTATTTATATAGATAATCCTCTCTATTCAGAACTCCAGTACGATAGTAACGGAAGAAGCTTAAGAACTAACAGTAGCACTGAAATTTCTACACTTAGACTTCCATATTAATTAGGCTTTAAAATAAGCTTAAAAGACCTTAGAAATCATTGGGGTAGAAATTAATATTCCAGAAACCTTAGAAAGAGAAGGTGGTCCCTAAGCGGTCCAGAAAAGACAAACGCGGTCCTAAGACTTATTTGTACGTTAGCTAATCCGCATAGAATGATCCGCATGAGATTCGGACTCTCTCTCTCTCTCTCTTTATATATATATATATATATATATATATATATATATATATATATATATATATATTAATGTGTATACTCATTTAATATTTTTATTGATTTAGTAAATTCAAAGATGGTTGAACATGAGGGATAAATTAGACAATGTGTATCAAAGTTATATTTGATTTGTATGAAAATTAAAAGAAAGATTTAATTTAAACAAATTAAAAGGTGGGAGACGAAATTGAGATAAATAAAAAGTAAACCAGAAAATTGAGACATGATCAAAGGTGAGAGACTAATACAGTAATTCTCTCTCTCTCTTTTAATTTTTAAACTTTTTTACTAATATTGAACCATTTTTACAAATCAAACAAAAACATATCAACTATTTTTTACTTATATGAGACAACTTTCTTAATTTTTTTACATTTATACTTATAACTTTATTACAATTTTTACTTATATAAGAATAAGTTACTTATACAATAACTAAAATGACTGATTTCTTACAACTTTCTAACAGAAAATAGCCAACTTTTTAAATTTTTTTACTAACATAAAAGTGTCTTATAACGAAGACTTTAAAAAAAAAAAAAATTAGATCTAGCTATTTTTTCAAAAAGAAAGAAGAAAAACATCCTGATTTATTTTAATAAAAATAATGTCCATTTAAAAGAAACGGTTTTTTAAAACTTTCTTACAAAGTAGTTCTTTCATCACCTTTTTTTAAAAATAACTTCATGTTTCAAATAACGTCATTTATTGTTTCGTAAATGAATCAGTTTATTTAAAAAATGCTATAAATAATGTCCTTTATATATTTATAAAATGTTATAAATCAGTTTTTTTAAATTTTATCAGTAACTATTGTTTCATTACATTCTTTAAATTAAGTAATGCGTGTTATAAATAACGTCTGACTATTTGTTTTTTTTTATTAAAATGTTGCAAACCTTTTGTAAAATTTTATTTTATAAATTTTTCTGTATAAAGAGTTATAAATAACATATATGTTTTTGTGACAGTTTCGTATATAAATAGATAACATGTTTATTTTGTATATAAAAAGTAGTTTTATATAAAAACTATTTTTTTTTCATATATAATAAAACAATGTCCATTTTTTTTTAAAAAAAAGCGGAAACATTTTTTTAAGCTAAACATTTCTATAAAACTTTTTATAAAAATGTCCATTAGTTTAAATAAAATATACAGTTTTTTTTCCATGTTTTGTATAAAACTTACAAAAAGTGGACGTTATTTTTACTATATATGAAAACAAATTATATAAAAATACTTTCATATACAAAAAAAACTATTGTCTCTTTATATATATACGAAAACTATGACAAAAAATATATGTTATTTATAACACTTTATAGAAAAAGATTTTATAAAATAAAGTTTATAAAACATTTACAACATTTCAATAAAAAAATTGTCGGACACTATTTATAACACTTCCCACTTATTTTAAATAACGTAGCGAAACAATAGGAATTCATAACATTTAAAAAATGATTTATAACATTTTACGAAATAATAAAGGACGTTATTTATAACATTTGATTATAAAACTGATTTATTTACGAAACAATAAAGGACATTATTTAGAAAAATGTTATGAAAAAACAAGTTTGTAAGAATTTAAAAAAAAAAAAAAATTTATTTTACATTATTTTTATTGAAATGAAACATGACTTTTTTTTAAATAGGTTTTATCTAACTTTTTTTCAAAAAAGTATTTTTTACAATACATTTTTATATAAGTTAAACAATTAAGAAAGTTGGCTATTTCTTGTAAGAAAGTTGTGAGAAAATCAATTATTTTAGTTATTGTATAAGTATTTGATTCTTATATAAGTAAAAATCGTATAGTATTGTAAGAAAGTTGTAAATATATAAGTATAAAAATTAAGAAAATTCTCTTATATACGTGAAAAAAACATTTGGATTCGTTTTGTTTGATTTGTAAAATTGGCATAAGATAGGTAAGAAAGTGAAAAAATATAACTCATTTGTAAGAAAGTTGTAAAATAAGTTCAAGAGTGTCATTTTATATCTACAAATGAGATAGATAATGTTTGTCTATTTCTTCATAATGTGTTCTATTAATTTTGGCACCCAATGTGTAATCGAAGAAACAATGGCACCCAGCCAAGAGGTGGAAATTCGCGTTAGTCGTGTCATTTTCGAGTTGCGTTGATTTTAATTTGCGTATAAGTTTTGGTTAATCTTAAATCTATACAAGCTAATCATGTCATGTTCGGGTCATTTCGGGTTATTACTGTAAACGGATTATCGTGTCAAAAATTGCCAGCCCTAGATAAGAATAACCGTACCTCAAATCACAAATAATCCAATTAGTTAGGGCAAAAATGTAAAAGGTAAACATACATGAAAGTAATAATTTATAGTAGAACCCTTGCAGGATAAATAACTATCGCACGCCCAAAAGGTCAAATCAACTAATACCTACAATCACTTACAAGAATGACGCAAAGTTTAGGTACAACTTATATGAGATTCAATATCCAAAATCTTCTCCATCGCAGTGCTTGACAGCTATGTCTTTGAAGTCACAAGACTATATGGTCTAATATGGATAGGGTAAAAAAAACTTCCAAATTTTAATTTTTCAATAAGATATAAAACTTAAACGAAAATAATCCTTACCACCAGTTTTAAACAGTTGTTGTGATAAACAGTTTATCAAAATTGATCCTGTCCTAAAATATGCATCTAGGTGAGATCAAGAATAAAATAAAGCAACAAATCACAACATGTCAATGTACGAGAAAAACCCGCGAGGGAAAAAATTTCGGACGACCAAATCACATAAACTCAGTATGATAAGGTTTCATAAAATTCGACAGATGACTTAAAACACATACTCGATGCCCTCACAAGCTTTGACGTATCCTCAATCTTCAACCTTTCCTCCACATCGACACACGGGAGTCTACCCATGCAACTGCAACAACATGTGAGTCCACACACACCTCAGTGTCTACCAATAAGGCTCAACGATCGTCTACGAATATGAAACACGGACACACCGCTTCTTCATCGCAACAACACAAATACTTAGTCCACGGTGTGTAAACAGTAAATACGGAATCCACCTTATGAAATGTACTCAATAGAGATGATGATGAGTGAAACATCGATACCAAACGAAATCTCAAAACATAAAAAGATTGAATCTTGGATCTTAAAGAGGTTTGGGTGAAACTAGGGTTTGGAGGCTTTCGGCTTATGATTAGAAACTGATTTTTGCCAAAATTCTCGAACAAAATTGATGCCATCACCCTAATTTATTGAAAACACATTTTTTGAGGTGGAATATATTTCGAGTCAACTAGTTCAAATGAGATTACTAAGATTTTTTGAATGAGTTATGCATTCTCGTTTGAATAAACATCGAATGAGCTTTAAGCAAATAATTTCTGCAAAACAAAAAAATCTCGTTTGAAGCTCGTTCGAACGAGATTCCTTTCTCATTTGATCCTCATTTGAATCTCATTCGAATGACATTGCCTTCTCGGTATATCCTGGTTTGAAGATCGTTTGATCGACCAAAAAACTAAAAACAATTCTTAAAAAACTTTTAAAAAAAATAAGCCCCAATGATTTTAAAACGTAAACACTTAAAATTGAATTGAAGGATTAACATAATATGCATTCATATCTCTCGAGATCCATGGATAGTAAAGATTAAATATGGCACGAAACAAGGCATGTTGAATGTTGATACCAAATTTAATCTGCTGACATGGACCAATCATATGAAGACACGTGGCTATCTACGTGGCAACAACCAACACTTCCGAGGGACCCACGCGCTCCGAGGAACAAGACTACAATGAGGAAGACTAGTTCCCCGAGGAACTCACAAGCTCTGAGGAACAATGCCTCTCCGAGGAACTCTTGAGTACCGAGAAGCTTAGGCAGTCCGAGCAACTCAGGCGGTTTGAGATGCATCTCGAACAAAGCATTAATAGCTGGATAATCAACAGTTCAACTGATTCATTAAATGCTTATCATTCAGATGCATACGCAAAGAGGGCATTAAATGTATTACCCTTTCATATGTATATCATTTAATGTATTACCCTTTCACATTACAGCCTCAGGGCTATAAATACGTTGTACAATCCTCATTGTAAGGGGGGACCTGAATCCATAGTGGAATTTCTTGATAGAATTCACAAATCGAGAATTCCCAAACACTCAACAATAAAGCAACAGTGGACGTAGGCCATTCTTATAAGGCTGAACCACTTTAAAATTCTTTGTCTCATTTATTTATCTTGGATTGAATTATTAGAGTGATCTAATTTTTTACATCAACAGATTGGCGCCATCTGTGGGAAACGACTGATAATATCGTTTTTCATAAAAAACAATCCATTACCAATGGCTGATATTCCTGAATCCAGCAATCGAAATGCTGGAACCTCTCCAAATCCATCTGCTCCACCAATTATTCCAGATCTGACTGGAATAATGGAAAATCTGGCTCAGGGCCAGACCGTCATGCAAGAAACAATGCGACAACTCATCCAAACCCTCCATGGCGGTGCATCAGCTCATTCCGGACCACGAAGCATTCAAAGAAATACCCGTGCGCCTTCTTCGCATACTAGGCGTACTAATTCATATCGCAATGAGGAATCTAAAGATTTTTCTTATCAACCTAGACGAACTTCGTCAGTGCGAGCCACAGATACTGAACAACGTGTCACCCTCTCCCCAGAAAGGACCAGCGCATTGGAACGATTAAGTAGGGTTTCTCCTTTCGACCGATTAGGCCCTAGGAGGAACAAAGGTCCTCTTAATGCAGCGTCGAGGAGCTTTCGACAACCATCAGATTTAAGGGAAGGATCTGCTCAGTCGCGAACAGCTGCTCGTCAAGATAAATCCTATGACCGACCAGCTGCTCGTCAAGATAAATCCCAGGAAGCCACATCAACGCGATCAGTTGCTCGAACCAATAGGCCCGAGGAAAAAAATGATGCATGGAAAGGATCTATTCAGAGGCTGGAGGATAGATTAAGGGAAATGGCTAGGGCCAAGAACCCTCTACAACGAACCTTTGTTCAAGGAACACCTTTTGTCCAGGATATTGTTGATTTTCCAACACCATCAAAGTTCAAAGCGCCTGTTGTGACTCCCAAGTATGATGGGAAGACTGACCCTGTCCTTCATATAGAACAATACCAAGCTGCAGCTGACATCTATCATGTCCCAGATGAGATGAGATGCAGAGCATTCTCGGGAACACTTACATGATCTGCTCAAATATGGTATAATAATCTTCCTCGGGGTCAGATTTCAACTTTTCTTCAACTGGCCGAGTTATTCATTGGAAATTTATGCTTTGGAGCAAAGCCAGTTAAACGAGTAGCACATTCGTTAAGTGTTAGACAAAAAGCTGGTGAAAGTACCAGAGATTATATAACTCGTTTTAATAACGAGAAACTCGAAGTCATTGATTATGAAGAAAATACAGCGATTACTACTTTGATGAGTGGACTACTGCCAAACAAGTTGTACTACACTTTGGCCAAAGATCCACCTCGAACCATGGCAGACCTGATGGGAAAAGCATCCAAGATTATGAATGCCGAGGAGGCTATGTCTGCGAAGAAGAATATGGACGCCAAAGAAACCAAGGTGGAAGGTGATAAAGTTAAGAAGAAAGAACATAAGAACAATGGTGGTGACAAACAATCCAAAAATAGGTCGTCATGGGAGGTCTTGAGGAAATTTGATAATTACACACCTTTAAAGGTAAATATCAACCACGTCCTGGAAGAAATTAAGAACAGCGAGGAGTTAAATTGGCCAAAGAAAATGAAGGCAGACCCTGACACGAGGAATAGGGAAAAATATTGCGAGTTCCACAAGGATCATGGCCATATGACCAAAAATTGCATAGCTCTTCAGAATGAGATTGAAACACTCATCCGACGAGGAAAGCTAACAAAGTATATTGATCGGGGAGGCGAAAGAAGAAACAATGATCGAACTAGAGAGAGGTCTAGATCTCCTCGGCGAGCAAAGGAGAACAAGAAGAGAAACCATGAAGTTGATCCAGAAGATGACCTCGATCTTCCCAAGAAACCAAGGCAGCCAGAACGAGAGGTATTTTCAATACACTTTGGGTCATTTGATTGTAATGTTATTACAGGAGGAGATGCAGGAGGAGGAGACCTTACTGCAGAAAGAAAAGCTTACCTCGGTGAGGCCGAAGCTTGCTCGTACATTCAGCGAATAAATCTAGCTGAGGAAGATCGCCTGAGAAAGGTGAACAAGGAGAAATTGGTTATCGGTTTTTCAAAAAATGACCTTGCAGGTGTTTTATATCCTCATGATGACCCGCTGGTGATCAAAATGAGAATGAAGGAGGTCATGATTTCAAGAGTGCTGGTTGACAATGGTAGCTCGACAGACATCATGTTCTACTTGTGTTTCGATAGTTTAAATCTAAAGCTATCTCAACTGGAGCCTTACCACAGACCCCTCATCGATTTTGCTGGCGAGAAAGTATTTCCACTTGGAACGATCAAGTTAGATATATTCATTAGTACGTGGCCTGCTTGTCGGACATAAAGAATACGTTTCTTCGTGATGGATAAGAATGTCTAATCATCGTACAATATCATCATGGGAAGAGTAGGATTGAAGAAGTTCGAGGCTGTACCATCTATAGTGCATCAGTGCCTAAAATTCCCAACAAACTTTGGAGTAGGAGTTGTGAAAGGTGATCAGAAAGTAGCTCGGGAATGCTATTATTCATCCGCCGAGCAAGAAGAACTGGAAGAATCAAAGAAAAAGACTACTACCTATCAAGTGGATGAAGGTGCAGAAATTGAAACATTGGATCCTCGAGATGAGTCGCAACTCGTGAAGGGTCAAGTGGTGGAAGCTACTGAAAACATCATTCTGGACGACGAGCACCCTGAGCGAACTACTCAAATAGGTTCATCATTGGAAGCCTCATTAAAACAGGAATTGATAACTTTACTTAGAAGCAGAAGAAAAACTTTTGCGTGGAGTCATGAAGATATGCCTGGGATAAACCCAAACTTCTTATGTCACGAGCTCAATGTGAATAAGGAGATCAAGCCTGTGAAGCAGAGAAGAAGAGTATTCAGTCCCGAGAAAAATCAAGCTATACAGGAGGAAGTCGAGAAGCTCCAAAAAGATTGTTTAATTGAAGATGTTAAATATCCAGATTGGTTAGCTAATGTGGTGATGGTAAAGAAGAAGAACAATAAGTGGAGGATGTGTGTAGACTTCACCGACCTCAACAAAGCATGTCCAAAGGATCACTTTCCACTGCCCCGAATTGATCAACTGGTGGATGCTACCTCGGGACACGAGTTACTGAGCTTCATGGATGCTTATTCTGGCTACAATTAAATTAAAATGAAACCTGAAGACAGGGAGAGTAATTCTTTCATTACCCCTAGGGGAACTTATTGTTATAATGTTATGCCTTTTGGTTTGAAAAATGCAAATGCGACATATCAGAGGCTGATGAACAAAGTCTTTGCTGAACAAATCAGTGACAATATGGAAGTCTATGTTGACGATATGCTGACGAAAAGCAAAAAAGCTGCCGATCATCTAGTTGACTTAAGTCAGACTTTTGATCAACTAGATAAATATCAAATGAAGCTGAACCCGACGAAGTGCATATTTGGAGTACGAGAAGGCATGTTCCTCGGGTACATTGTCAATCAACGAGGCATTGAAGAAAATCCTGAAAAGATCAAAGCTCTATTAGGGCTACGATCTCCAATGACGAAGAAGGAAGTACAGAGTCTCACAGGACGAGTAGAGGCACTCAAAAGATTTGTGTCACGAGCAACTAATAGATGTCTCCCATTCTTCAAGACACTTAGAAAGACTTTTGAGTGGAATGATGAATGTGAGAAGGCTTTTCAAGACTTGAAGAAATACTTGGGAGAACCTCAACTGTTGCCCAGGCCGGTGATGGGAGAAAAATTGTATTTGTACCTTGCAGTGTCCGAGAATGCAGTTAGCTCGGCGTTGATCAGAGTGGAGAATGGAGTACAAAAGCCAATTTACTACACAAGTAAAGCCTTCCGAGGAGCAGAAATCAGATATCCAAGGCTGGAGAAATTGGCATTGGCGCTGATAGAGGCGAGTAGGAGAATGAGGCCATACTTCCAGACTCATACTATAGTAGTATATACCGATGCGCCATTGAGACAAGCCCTTCATAAGCCAGAAAAATCAGGCAGATTGATGTACTGGACAATAGAGCTCGGTGAATATGATATAATTTATGAACCCAGATCATCATTAAAAGGGCAGGCTGTAGCAGATTTTATAGCGGAGTTCACCTATCCTGATAGCTCCGAGGAATAAAAGTTACTCGATGATCAACCTGTGGATGTTATAGGATCAACAAACACAGGCTCAGACCAATTTTGGTTGGTAAAAGGGCGTGTGGATGTTACAAGATCTGACGCAGAGATAGTTGTGAGGACTCCGGACGAGAAACAAGAGTTGCTCACTAATCAACCTGTGGATGTTACAGGATCAACAAACACTAGCTCAGACCAACTCCGATTGGTAAAAGGGCAAGTGGATGTTACAAGATCATTGACTTCGGGCTCAGACCAACTCCGGTTGGTAAAAGGGCAAGAAGAAATGATCGACGAAGAGCAAGAAAAATCCGAGGAGGAAAGGAAGCAACAAATATTTCACCGAGGAACTCTGACTGATTATAAATTTGAAGACGAGTTACCTATATGGAGGCTATATGTAGATGGCTCATCTTGCACTGCAGGATGCGGCGCAGGGATTGTTTTGAGCACTCCGGATGAGGTCGATATGGAATACGCCTTGCGTTTCCAATTCAAAGCTTCCAACAATGAGGCTGAGTATGAGGCCATGATTGCAGGACTTAGTTTGGCAAAAATTATGGAGGCGCAATAGGTCATTATTTTTAGTGATTCTCAATTGATCATAAACCAAATGATGGGAGTATATGCAGTTAGAGGAGAATTAATGATCAGATATCAAACAAAGGCAAAGGAGCTGGTGTCAGAATTTGTCGCTATTCAGTTGGTCAGAATACCAAGAATGGAGAATGCGAGAGCAGAAGCCCTAGCCCGACCAGCATCAGCTATTCGCACCGAGCTACGACGAACAATCCCAATTAAAGTGTTAACTGGTCGGAGCATAGATGAAGATCTGATGATGAACTTTATCACCCTTGATTTAGGACCATCTTGGATGGATTCCATCAGGGCGTATATCGAGGAGGGAAAATTACCAATTGACAAGCTCGCTGCCAAAAAATTGAAGTTTAAAGTTGCTCGGTATGTATTAACTAATGGTGTTTTATATAGATGAGGAATTATGGCAGGTTTGCAGAGATGTGTACACCCCTCCGAGGTGAAAGAATTAATTGAAGAGATCCATGAAGGGTCCTGTGGAGCACATGTAGCAGGTCGGACGCTTTTGCAAAGGGTGATGATGCAGGGATACTACTGGCCGACGATGAGGGCTGATTGCATAGCCTATGCCAAGAAGTGTGACAAGTGCCAGCGCTTTTCCTCCATCCGAAGAACTCCACAAGCATTGTTGACACCCATAACTTCGCCTTGGCCATTTGCCATGTGGGGAATAGACTTGGTTGGGCCACTGCCAACGACTCGAGGAAGGTTCAAGTACCTCGTCGTCACAGTGGATTATTTTACTAAATGGGTAGAAGCTGAGCCACTCATTGATATGACGTACGAGAAGGTGTATCAATTTATTTGGAAGAACATCATTTGTCGATATGGTCTACCTCATGCCTTCATCACAGACCATGGAACACAATTTGATAACGAGGAGTTTGCCGCCTATTGTCATCAATCAAATATTTTGAAGGTCCACTCAGCACCAGACCATCCTCAAAGCAATGGACAAACTGAGGTGACAAACAGAGCGCTGCTAAATGGCTTGAAAAAAAGATTGGATGATGCAAAAGCAAACTGGATCAACGAGTTACAATCAGTATTTTGGGCTTACCGAACTACTCCCCCAGTAGCAACTGGAGAATCACCATACATGCTGGCGTTTGGAAGTGAAGCCGTTATACCTGCCGAGTTGGGCCTTCCAACACACAGGGTACTGAATTTCAATTCCCCTATCAGCAACTTAATGAGAAGACTGGATTTAGACATGCTCGAGGAAGTTAGAGAAGAAGCAGCCATTAGAAATGCTGTTTACCAGCAGCGAACAACTTTGTTCTACAACAAAAGGGTGAAGAAGTGCGACTTGAAAGAAGGAGACTATGTGCTGAAGAAAGTAATTCAAAAGCACAATAAGCTGGAAGCAAACTGGCATGGACCATACCGAGTTACAGAAGTTGTTCGACCAGGAACTTATCGAATAACGACTCTAGAGGGGGAGGAGTTCAAGAATGCATGGAACGCAGAGCACCTACACAAGTATTATTAGTGATGTATATGTAACACCATTCCATCAGTATGAATAAAATGAAGATATTATGCTAAAGTCTCTCCTTTTATTGAGAATTTTTCGGGGAATACTAGTGCTACACACTACTCGGCAAAACTCAGACTCTCAGCAGCAAAATATTCCTAAAAATGCCAACCTCGGTTGGTTAGGAAACAAAATATTCCTAAAAATGCCAACCTCGGTTGGTTAGGAAACAAAATATTCCTAAAAATGCCAACTTCGGTTGGTTAGGAAACAAAATGTTCCTAAAAATGCCAACCTGTTTGGCTAGGAAATGAAATATTCCTAAAAATGCCCACCTGTTTGGCTAGGAAACGAAATATTCCGAAAAATGCCAACCTCGGTTGGTTAGGAAACAAAATATTCCTAAAAATGCCAACCTGTTTGGCTAGGAAATGAAATATTCCTAAAAATGCCAACCTGTTTGGCTAGGAAACGAAATATTCCTAAAAATGCCAACCTGTTTGGTTAGGAAACAAAATATTCTCGCAAATGCCAACTTATGTTGGTCGGGAGGTAAGATTATTCCAGAAAGTGCAAAAGTTGCTAACTATGGCTGGTCGGGGATAAAAACCCACCAACTGTAGTAGGTCGACAAAGAAAATTTACCGACCTTGGTTGGTCGGAAACATTTAAGAGAAAAGTCTACTAACTATGGCTGGTCGGAGATAAAAACCCACCATCTGTAGTTAATCGACAAGCAAAATTTACGGATCTTGGTTGGTCGGAAACATTTTATGGGTAAAATTATTTCAAAAAGACTAACTATAGCTGGTCGGGGATAAAAACCCACTAACTGTAGTTGGTCGACATGGAGAGTCTAACAACCTTGGTTGGTTGGAAACATTTTAAACAACATTTTTATACTCATTACTTTATTATTAAGTGATCGAGCAATAATATTGATACTTATAACTTTTTAATTGTTACTGAGTTGGTCGACAAACAACACAATATTGTTATCTTTTTAACAGATATGCATGAATATAAAGTGTTTGATAACTACAAGACAATAGCAATCAAGATTTGCAAACAAAATGAGAGTTTTTCATTGAATAAATTACAAGTACATTGATATTGAAATGCATACTAACTATTACATCAAAAATTCCTATTCTACTGGTCTTTTCCCCTCTGCTTTTGACACAGGTTCCTCCCCAGCAGGCGGATCATTTAAAGACAGAGGAGAATTGATGAAATTAAGATCTTTCAACATCCTTGTATTCATCACGGATGGTCGATCTAAAAGATGCTCGGGACGAGATACCTCGATTTGAGAATGTAAACTGTAGTCACCGAGATACTTTGAAATTAAGCTCCGAGGAATGGCCCGAGCAGGGATCCAATCCATGTCCAAATTATATGGTGGCAAAGGCAAGTCA
Organism: Sambucus nigra; assembly: GCA_949130495.1. Lineage (NCBI taxonomy): Eukaryota > Viridiplantae > Streptophyta > Magnoliopsida > Dipsacales > Adoxaceae > Sambucus > Sambucus nigra. Next base: position 63,440,334 of record OX422207.1, on the reverse strand, counting down.
AGCAACCCGGGATCATGATAGTCCCACAGATAATGACCTTGTTCGAGCTTCAACAAACCTAAGGCATTCAGCCAGCCTTGCTTGTAGCCCTCAATGTTGGCATTCTGGATACGATCGTCGAGGTGGAATAGTGCTTCGTTGTATCCATCCATCCAGAACTCCCTGGGCTGTTTGTGGAATTGATATGTTAGCCTTTGTAGCTGCTCGTAGAGATTCTTGATGAAAAGCTCCTTATTCTCCAAAATTGACTTCTGCGCAGAGAGCTGTTTTTCCAGGTCCCTAATCTTCTTTGACATATCAGACAACGCCTGGTTCTTCGCCATTAGTTGGAAGGCCTGGTTCTCTAAGGCAGACTGAGTCCTCTGTTTCTCGACAAGAACCCGAGATGCTCTTGCTCATCCCTGAGAAGATGTGGAAGGGCCCGACCTCCTCAAGGTGTCCAACTCTTCCCTTAACTTAGCGTTCTCAACCTCTAAGAACGAAAATCCCTCGTCGGTCACTGGGATCAAGGCACTAGAAGTGGAAGCTGCAGACTTCAGTTGTGACAGCTCCTTTTGCAGGTTGTTGTTTTCCTTTTCCAGCAACTCAGCAATCTGTCTACATTCTTCAACCTCACCTCTCAAGGTTCTCTCTCTTACATCGTACCCAGCAAAAAGCTTCTCGTAGCCCTTGTCGGTAATAATCTGGTGATACTTCTTCTCGTACCCCTCATGTAACAAAGCAGTGGATTCTTTGTATTGAAGCTGCAGGTCATCGAGGGTGCTTTGAAGATCCTCGATCATTTCATAATAGGCAATGTTATTGGCTACAGCCCGATCAAGCAGACACTTCAGATATTGATATGATTGCACTGCCTGTTCTGAAGCATCATGACCAAGGATGTCGGCAACTTGTGCAGCACTCAGGTCTGTGTGACCAGCCTTAAAGTACTCATTGCATTGTTGTAGTAACTTTGTGTCATGGGCAGATAGCAGTTCCATCCTGGACAAAAACTAGCAGAGAAAGAAGAGCAATCATCAATAAGAAGAATAAGCAGAGTATGAATGAAAGATAGACAACAATATGCAAAAAGTTCAAATTTTATTAAATCATAATTCAGAGTTACATCTTCTGAGTTACATTTGATAAAGAGAAACAAAATAAAGAAAAACCCAAACAACACTAAACCTTTTCCTTATCTCCCAAAACCTTCTCGGGAGGCTGTGATGAAGAGGTAGGTTGCTCGAGGGAAGAGATAGTTACTCGGGTAGAGTAGGCAGTTGCTCGGAGGAAGAAATGATGTGCTGATTTTCCTCGACAGCATGCTGAATGGTTAGGGCACGATCTCCCATCACCATCGAAGATTCTTCATAGGTAGCTTCGTCCTCTTCTAATTCTTCTGGAGTTGGAGGGGGACCAGGGATATGTCTCTGGAAGAGCTCGGAAGACTCGTCGACCTTCATTTCCTGAAGGGCAGCAACCCATCCATCCCTAAAGTATTTGAGACTGCCATAGTCTACTTGCGACACCATGGCAGCCAACCCCTTGTTCCACCCCTTGTCCTAGCCAGAGCTGAAAGACTTCGTCATAACAACTTTCCTCTTCAGCTTCTCCGAGGAAAGTTTCTCAGACAGCAGGTTCTCAGCAGCCTTTAATTTATTTTCTGTTTCCTCCTTTTGCCGACCTACTTCTTGAAGCTGGCCCAACCTTTCCTCAGCAACCCTGAGCTTATCTTCAAGCTCTTCAGCAGCTTTGAGCTTCTCTTCGAGCTCTTTATTTTCCTTCTCCAAGGCATTCTTTTTCTTCTCCAACTCTTTGGAGGCTTCAACAGCTCGAGCTTTATCCTGCTCGGTGGAGGCAAGCTTCTTCTCCCAGACAACTTTGTCATCAGCATATTTCTGGCGAGAATCTGCCAGAGACTTGGTAGCTTCTTCCAGAGCTCCTTCCACACTGGACGAGGATCAAGAAGCTTTAATCGCTTCATCCTTCTTCAGGATTATATTGAAGCAGCTCGTCAACTGTGAACAGAAAAAGAAAGCAAGTTAGAAACAGAAATGACAAAGGAAATATGAAAAATTCAAAGTAAAGAGACTTACAGAAGCAAGGTGACGAGCAACTAGTGAGGTGACCATGTCCCGAGTAAGGTTTTCTTCAGTACCTTGGACCTCGGGAATGATCGAGGACTTCACCGATCTCATGGCAGAGCTCGGGGGAACAAAAGTTGGAACCCCAGTTCCAGTAACTGGGGGCTGAGTAATGGTCTCAGCCAAATTGACCGAGGAGCTCTTCTTCAGCCTCCTCGGGGGAACAGGTACAGATTCAACCAAGGAAGAACCCTTGGTCGGTGATATAACAATCACCTCTCCAGGAGAAGCAGACCTACTCGGAGCCACTGCGGGCTTCTCGGCAACTTTAACAGGAGCAGCTGGAGGAGCTGCATCAGTCTTCTTTGTCCCCTCCCTTGGGACATCAATCCTACTCCTTTTTACCTCCCAGAATCGGAGGCAGTTTTCTCAAACAGGGTAGGAGGTCTTCTCTTCTTCATCCTTTCACATAAAGGAATATGGGATTCATACGATGAGCTTGTGGAAGCTGGTACTGGCTCTGATTCACTTATTACTGGACGAGCAGTGAAAGAAGTGGTGTAGCTCTTGTACTGCAACAGATACGAAGCTGATCTAATGTGCTCATCGACAACACTTTGATGCAGACTCCAGATAAGTTTCAAATGCCTTATATTGACATCTGCATCTTTTGGGCACTTTCTCTTGCTATCAACTGCAAATAAATAAACATTGTTATCAGTCGCACATTTTATCAAACACCAAAGAAACATGATTTCAAAATAAATAAAATAAAATAAAAATAACCTATCCCATTGCCATAAGGAGGGCATCTGGGACCCTGGTAAACCTCATCTCCAGCTAATGGAGGGTGTTGCCAATTTTTTATGATAACCCCGTGTTCAAAATAATCCCTATTGGCATCAGGGAGATTGACTACTAAGGCTCTATTTAAAAATCTAGTTTTTAAATAAAAAATATTATCATTAACTGCCCATCTATAGCAGTACATGATTTCTAGAATTCCTATTCGAGTTCCATGAATTTGATTTAACCTATGCACCCCATTAACTATTCTCCATGTGTTGGGGGCTATTCGTGCAGGAACAATGTCAAAGTACTGACAGAATTCCAGACACAAGGAATTTGGTGGAAAAGAAAATCCACACTCAGCAAAAAAGAGACTGGGAAACCAATGTCCCTCAGCCAAATGGAAGTAATTAGAAGGCTCAGAAAGCTCTTTCAAAATAACCCATGAAGGAATGGAGAAATCAGAACGAAACTTCTCAAGAGATTCAACAGGGTAAACCATGGTGAATAAAGAAATGAAGAAGAAGGAAGAAGATCTTACAGGAAAAGAATGGATATGCTGACAACGAACGACGGAAAAGATGAACGCACAAGAGAGTAGGAAGAGACGACGTAAAACTCGAAGATAAAAATTTGAAAGGTAAAAGACGATGGGAGCGTCTGTGAAGTTTAAATACCTTGCCTTGGGAAATGGTGAAATAATGATTACAAAAAAGGATGATTACGTTACCGACGGCTAAAAAGATGAAAAGTGGCGCGGGAATCAAAGCGGACAACAGCGGCTAAAAAGATGAAAAGTGACGCGGGAATCAAAGCGGACAACAACGGATAAAAAGACGAAAAGTGACACGAGAATCGAAGCACGCAGAAAAGTCCAAAAAAGCATGATTCTACGAATTGGGAAGGAGAAATAAATACAAGGGAAACGCTCCTAAAAATCAGGAAGACTATTTAAAGCTACCATATTCCGAGAAAGAATGTTCCATACTCCTCAAATTTCAAACTATGAAACATTGGGGGCTTCTGTTGATACCAAATTTAATCTGCTGACATGGACCAATCATATGAAGACACATGGCTATCTACGTGGCAACAACCAACACTTCTGAGGAACCCACGCGCTCCGAGGAACAAGACTACAACGAGGAAGACTAGTTCCCCGAGGAACTCACAAGCTCCGAGGAACAATGCCTCTCCGAGGAACTCTTGAGTACCGAGAAGCTTAGGCGGTCTGAGCAACTCAGGCGGTCCGAGCAACTCAGGCGGTTCGAGATGCATCTCGAACAAAGCATTAATAGCCGGATAATCAACAGTTCAACTGATTCATTAAATGCTTATCATTCAGACGCATACGCAAAGAGGGTATTAAATGTATTACCCTTTCATATGTATATCATTTAATGTATTACCCTTTCACATTACAGCCTCAGGGCTATAAATACATTGTACAATCCTCATTGTAAGGGGGGACCTGAATCCATAGTGGAATTTCTGGATAGAATTCACAAATCGAGAATTCCCAAACACTCAGCAATAAAGCAACAGTGGACGTAGGCCATTATTATAAGGCTGAACCACTTTAAAATTCTTTGTCTCATTTATTTATCTGGGATTGAATTATTAGAGTGATCTAATTTTTTACATCAACAATGAATATAGTATCTTGAACCTGGCTGCTACATTTTCATTCAAACACATCATAGGACTGAAAGTTCAAAAACACAAAGTTTAACTCATGACTCAAAATATTTTGTTTGGAAGTAATCCAATAAATAAAAATTGACTCAATTAGAAACTCGTCTTTGAAAATCTCCCTCCTTGGTATTCAAGGACAAAACACAAAACAAAAAATCCTATGGGATGTCAAGCTCTCTAAAAGACTCAATCCCCAACCGTAAATGAAACAAGTTTAAACTCATTAGACATATACATTGAGTAACTTTGCTCGCTTATAAACTTTACCGTATTTACAAACCCGCCCACTTGAACACACCTTCAAATGCAAAGATAATATATAAAAAATATAAATCTTCATATGAATAACACTCCTCACATGTCTAATGATCTCCACATAGGTAAGACGTCTCCCCTAAAGATAAAAATCTCCTTTTAACACTGAAATGAAAGATACCATTTCTCCCCCCTCCTTTTTTTTTCCGGAATAGAGAAAAAAGGAATGCATAAAAGCTATTTATCCCCCATAAACCATATCTCCCCTAAAAAGTTAGAGCACGTGATAACAATAGAAAATAGAAAGGAAAGAATAATGTCATGTAATGGTGTAAAGTGTAACAAATATAACATGGCAATACAAGAATAAATAATCCAAGAAATGATCAATCAATACCAAAATTGATGCAATTAATGATACCAATTTGAATACACAATTAAGCACGAGTTACCAATGTAAACAAGCAACAAGAGATACCAATATGATCATATAACATACCAATTTGATTCAAAGATAAATCACATAACAAACATGTATTAAATACACACGAAAAGACTCAAAACAAAAAAGACACCATATATAAAACTATGCAAAATATACTAATGACCCACAGTCATATTATATATAGAGGTATAAAAATCATAAAATAATACAAAATACATAAGCTTTACACACTAGCATAGTATTGACGTGTCTAAACATATGGGTTGGAGTGAAGGGGCGTGAACTCGAAATACATAAATTATGACTCAATCACTAAAAAATATTCAATAAGTTCTATTTGACCATAAAACCTTATCAAACTAAGATTTAGCCTCAAGTGATAGATAAAGTGAACTCAAAGAATAAACAAGCACAATGCATGCAAATCTAGAGTTTTGATGATTCTACAAATCAATAATGTCATGACATGAAAAACAGAACTGGAATTTATTATGCAAACCTAATGATCTTCAACTATTACACCCTCAAAAGATAAATAAATATCATATTTTCCGCTCAATTCTTTTAAAGTTACCATTTTCGAAAATCAATCAAATAAACATATTGGCCTTTAATATTTGCTTTTTCCCCTCATTTTTTAGGCTCTTACCAACGGTTTATTTTTCACAAAGGAGATTTGCTCCTTTCATAGCTATTTCCCTCATATATTCAATAAAAACAAGCTCACGAGAAACGATTATTACATGCACGAATTATCATAGTCAAAAGATACGTGGATGAGAAGATTGATAGGAGAACTTGTCACTTAGCTTAAATATAACATGTGAAGTTAAAATCCAAACGTGCTTGTCCATGTGTGTGTGGAGGCATATACAAATTGAGTCCACTAACAAATTTATTTTCAAACTACTCCATGCAAGCGTGACTAAGAACGATCTAAGCATTAAAAATCACAATCAAATATCATAGCCACATAAAAATATGAAATGATGTGGATTCAAAAACACCAACATGCCACACCAAATATGTCAACCTAAACTACACATAAATCAAAATCTTTTTGAGTTTTTAAATATTTTTCAAAATGATACCAATTTAGAAAAATTAACTGAAAAGGCAAACAAATTTTTTTGCATTTTTCTCATTAAGACCCAAAAAATGAAAAATCAAAATATAAAAGACAAACATGTCACAAAACTAGTTGTAACAAATAACATGAGGCGCAACACTAGTGTGGCAGAATTATGCAATCACAATCATTCGTAGGATATAACATGGGATGAATCATGTAAAAACGAATGAGATTCAACACACTTAACATTTAGCTCCTCCAAATCGGATCTCTTAACCCACATAGGTGTAATGTGATTAACTCGGACTTGGGGAACCTTAGTGACAGTAACCTTAGATTTCCTTAGAGATTTTCTAAGACCATAACAAAATGCCTAAGGTAAAATTTCCTACCACAGTGTATGCATGTGAATAGACGAGGAATGTTACCTTAGATTAACCTTTTCTAACGACCTTAATATTTATTGTCTCTCTCAAAAGTATCGGCTTGACTTTAGTAGCGGAAGCATATGTATCATCGAATCCAATCCCACACTTGTCATCTTTGATTTGGACGATTCCTAACATTTTATCCAACTTTCTCTACCTAGTCTCCAAATCAAATTTGACATTACTCGAGTCTCTTAATATCTCCCCCCTAATTCAAAAAGCCTAGACTCAAACAAACGTCTAGACTCTTCAAACTCAACAAACTCCTTCTTCAAAACCTCCATCAAACCAAGAAAGCTATCTCTTTCGCATTCAAGCTACTCAAAATTCTTTTTAAGAGTCCTCTCATGTGCCCTAAGATCATCAATCAAAACACTCTCATCATTACCTACAAAACCTTTGTGAAACCCGAATAACGACGGTGTGATAATTGATTTAAATTAAATTCGCAAGTTTCCAAGTAACCCTTATTTAATTAGATTCTACTTTTAAATCAAATAAATACATCCCCTACATATGCAGCTAAATCAACCCATTAAAAATAAAGCATGCAACGCAGTAAATATGCTGAGACACAGATTTTTGGAAAAAAACCCTTTCAGGTAAAACCTTTATTTCACTATGAATATATAAATCGCAACTTACAATTACATAGAGAAATCTGCAATGGATCAACGCGTAGCTAACCCACAAAGACACGCAGTCTTGAACTCAGCAAGAGAATACACGCAGAACCCTCCAAGGACTCGCAGCCCAAATAATAAGGAAAGAATCGCAACTCTTCTCAATGACACGTAGCCATAACACTTTGTAGAGACTTACTTAGCAATGACACGCAGCCCTCGGTTGCAAAGATCTCCCCACAAAGGTTGAATAATAGCAAAGCTTGTGTTCTAGGGTTATAAAGGATTCACAAAGGTATGAAAAGTTGTGTGAATTAAAACATGAGTCTTGGGACTAAAAAAGGTGAATACTAGAGTAATTAGGACTCTTAAATTTTTCTCCAAAAGTCTTAAAAACTAACTCCCCCGAAGTTGGTTTATATAGGGAAACCTGAGCCGAAAAAATCTCATAAGATCTATTCAATTTTATCAGAAGCGGATAGGCCCGTTTTTGGAGGCAGATCGGTCCGTGGTCGGATCGGTTCGTTTTCTCAAAGGGCTTCTTCGATTTGGCTTCGATCCGGGGTTCTCTATTTTTTGGTGGAAAGAGGATCGGTCTGGTATGGAGGCAGATCGGTTCGTTTTTAAAATACACGGATCGGTCCGGTTACGCAGAAAACTAATTCCAAGTTGAAGATGCTTTGATATTCGGATTCGTTGATGTAGATGCGATCTTGAATTTCTTCAACGGTGTAACGGCGTATGACATACATATTGACAAAAAAGTGTGACACCCCGACTAATTAAATACCGGGTAGCTACTCCTTTATTAAATTAATTCAAAATGCCAAGTTGGTCCAGTTAATAGCATCACTGTCGAAAACATTTTAATGATTACTAACCACCTAGTATTTAAAAAGTAAGTGCCAAATTTTAATTAAAGTCTGATTAACATGCAACAAGTGTAATAAGGATAATAACACCATTCACCATAATGAAGTAAGTAGAATAACCATCACAAAACGTAAATAAAGTCTGGAGGAAAACTCCTCACTACAAATCCCACAACTGATAAGTAAACTGAATACTAAATCAATACATGCCAAAGTCTGAAAACTGTAATGGAAATGTAACTCTAATAGAAATGGGCAACATGCCCTACAACTGATAGATAATGAATCTGGAATCCAAGTGATAGAGGCGTCTACAAGCAAATCCCTGTAGCTTCCACAAACAGCTACAGCTCGTCACCTGAATGAGTATCCTATGCATGGTGTCCTTGTGGCTGGGCACCTAAAATGGTTTTACAAAGAAAAATAGATTTGAAAAGCAAACGGGTCAGAGCCCGAATGTGGAGTTATATTTTAAAAACCTGCAAGTGCTTTAAAAACATTTAAAACATTAAATGCAAAGTACATGTTAGGACGTGCACTCACATGATATACTCACCTCTCGTCTAACTGTACACTCCTAACGTAAGTACCCATCTATAACGACACAAATCACTAGCTAAGTACCATCATATCTAGCTAGACTGCCATAGGTCCTACCCTTATTACTCGGTTCTATTAACATAATAACGCTCGTAATTAAGTAGGGGTTTAACGTAAACTCAGATGCTCAATATGCAATATATATAACTATCAGTTAACTCGTTATATTTCTCGAAACAATACTGTAATTATATTCACAACAATAACATGAAGGTTCCCATTAATTAAGTGTATATTATTCACATCATAAATATACAATACAAGCACCCCGAGAACTAAGCTGTGGTGCACACATACTCTGCTATCCATCCCGGTACATCACGTACATAAGGATTACGTATTCCGAATCTCTCAGGAATAGTTCACAGATAACAACATCACAAATAATGGAGGCGAACACAGTCACATCACATAGGTCACGCACATACCTACGCTCCTACGATCAGCGGACTTATTAATATCCCAATAAGTCTTTCTATGACCTATGTTCATCAAGGTAACCAGTCTAAATCTGGGCAACACAAGGATTAGAGGGCCCTAAGCGAACGCAAACCTCCCGTGATAGCAAGTATGGTAGGTATGTCATACACACAATTCATATACCAATACTAAGTAAACACACATCTTAGTAATCCCGTAGTTTAATCGTAGTACATATCGCATTCTCGTACTAACTTATAATTATCGCAATTTATACTATTCCGGTTTATAATCATACGCGCCATAATTTATTCTCACGTCGTAGTAGACACTCGCGTCTCAACCCAAACCGTCCATTTAATATAACTCTCGTATATAATTTCCTTCTCATATATACCCAAAAGTCCCAATTCTATCATTACATCATCATTGGAATGTTATCTATATCCTCGAACAAGTTTACGGGACTCCAAAAGTCAAAAGAGTCCAAAAAGGCCCAAACTGTCAACTCGTTAGAAGTCTCGTTCGAACGAGACTGTTCGAACGAGATTCCTCTGTCAACTCGTTAGAAGTCTCGTTCGAACGAGACTGTTCGAACGAGATTCCAGTTCGTTCGAACGAACTGTACCTTCTAACGATATCTCGTTCGAACGAGATTATCGAACGAAGTTCCCTTTCGTTAGAAGCGACTGGTCAATTTGTTAGAAGCTCGTTCGAACGAGTTCGTTCGAACGACCTGGGCAGGGGCTTCTAACGACCTGCCAGTTTCGTCCCAGATTTCTCTAAGTTTCGTTTTTCACCATTTATACTCCTCAAATCTCTTCTAAACTAAGTCCCAACAATCGTTTTAAGGTCTCTAAACAACCCTAAACATATTATAATCACATCCTAACACGTTTTGAAGGATTAATCCATCCTAACATCAACCAAATTTATAAATCTCTAAACTTTTTCCCCAATTATCAAGAACATGAACCCTAACTTTTTGAGTCATGAATTAACCCAATATAAATCCGTTTTAATTTCTTCCAATCACAAATATTATGGGAATACTCATCTACCTATCATTCTACATGCAATTCTCCTCAAGATTTCAAGTTATAAGCTTCAAAATACATGGGTTTTCATTATCTTTCAAGAACAATTGATATTCTTCAATTTTCTAACATGGAAGGAACATTCTACGAATTTAAATATAATTAAAACACTTGCCTTGATTGTCTCTGAGTCTGGATGATGGTTTGATGAAGATTTTTGCAGAATTTCTTCTCTTCTCTAAGCTTCTTCTCCAATGGTGGCTTAAGGTGGCTAGGGTTTTCTTTGGGAAAGTTGTAAACCTAATGATAGCCTCCGTAGCTTAATGGGTTAATATGGGTTGGTTAGTGGTTTTAGTGGGTTAAATCCACATCAGATTAAAACTCCCAATTTTCGTCACTTTTAATTCCTCAAAATGTAAAATTACCAAAATACCCTTTATGATACCGGTATGGCCTAAAAATACCCCGGAATCCAAACTACACCCCCGGCTAGTGTTTTCTGACTATCTCGACCCTTCCGGACGCGTTGGGGCACTCAAAACGACCATACAGATAATAGAAATAAAAATCACTTTTATAATTAAAATAATATATCATGACGCGGCGGTCACACGCGTCTCAACAAAATTCCCAAATTACCGTATATACATCTCACGACAAATTTCATAATTCCAAATTCATATATAATCATATATGCACATAATCAAATACCAACTCGCATCTCGTTAGTATTTATAACCCGAATTAATTTCCAATTAATACGCATTTAATTAATTAATCCCAAAAATAAATATAGCCAAAAGTACGGGGTATTACATACTTCCCCCCTAATAACTGAATTTCGTCCCGAAATTCGAAACTAGAAAGTACCTGCTAAAAACAACTCTGGATAACGTTCGCGCATCTCATCCTCGCGCTCCCATGTGGACTCCTTGACATTGTGATGTCTCCACTGAACACGCACTAACGGAACTATCTTTGACCGCAGTTTCCTCTCGCTTCGGTCCAAAATAGCAATCGGCCCCTCCTCGTAGGAGCTATCCGGCTGGAGATCGATGTCCTCCACAGCAATGTGAGAATGAGCCAAATTATCTCTAAGGTATTTCCTCAGCGAGGAAATATGGAACACATCGTGAATCCGATGCAAATGCTCCGGTAGTCCAAGTCTATACGCAACCGGTTCGATCCGCTCAATAATAGGAAACGGCTTCACATACCTTGGTGCCAACTTCCCCTTCTTCCCGAAACGCATAATCCCCTTCATAGGAGATACCCTGAGCAAAACCTGGTCCCCTACTTGGAACTCCCTGAAAAATCTCTTCGCATCAGCATAACTCTTCTGCCTGTCTTGAGCTACCCGAATGCGACTCCGAATCAACTCAATCCTTGCCGAAGTATCCTGAATCACTTCCGGCCCAAGCAGTTTGTTGTCCCCCACCTCTAACCAACATGCTGGGGAACGACAAGGCCTACCGTACAATGCCTCAAACGGAGCCATGCCAATAGTGAACTGATAGGAGTTGTTGTAAGCAAACTCCACCAGTGGAAGGTACTGCTCCCATCCACCCCCGAAGTCAATAATGCACATGCGTAGCATGTCCTCCAACATCTGATTTGTGCGCTCAGTCTGCCCATCAGTCTGCGGATGATAAGCCGTACTCAACCGCAATTTCGTGCCCATGGCCTCCTGGAAACTCTCCCAAAACCTCGAAACAAATATCTTGTCTCTGTCAGACACGATATTTAGGGGCACACCGTGAAGTCTCACAATCTCTGAAATGAAGAGTTGGGCATACTGTCCCGTAGTGTAGTCAGTCCTTACGGGTAAAAAGTGAGCGACCTTGGACAACCTGTCCACAATTACCCAAACGGAGTCGTGACCCCTCTGCGACGTAGGCAACCCCATGATAAAGTCCATGGATATGCTCTCCCACATCCACACCGGGACCTCCAATGGCTGTAGCAATCCTGCCGGTCTCTAATGATCCACTTTTACAAGCTGACAAGTGGCGCATTTCGAAACAAACTCAGCGATATTTCTCTTCATACCGCTCCACCAATACTGGCGTCTCATGTCTTGGTACATTTTGTCCCCTCCGGGATGTACCGCGAACCGTGAGCCGTGCGACTCTGCCATCACATCGTGTCGTAATTCATCCCCTTCCGGAACTACCAATCTCCCATTGAAGCGTAATCCCCTGTCTGAGCTAACGGTATACGACTCGGCTCCCTCTGCTAGTAATCGAACTATCTGCTCCTGACAGAACGAGTCATTAGCCTGTGCCCGTACTACCTTCGTGACAATCTGCGGTGTAACGGTCATCACAGACATGAAAGATCGGGCCACTGCATCCTAGTGTCCCAATTCCTTCCACTTAGCCTTCCACACCTCTGCCACCTCATCTGCTGGTCTACGGCTCAACGCGTCTGCTACCACGTTAGCCTTACCTGGGTGATACGGATGTCGAACTGGTAGTCCTTCACAAACTCAAGCCACCTACGCTACCGCATATTCAATTCCTTCTGCGTGAACAGATACTGTAGGGACTTGTGGTCCGTGAACAGTTGGAACTTCTCCCCCAAAAGATAGTGCCTCCAAATCCTTAGGGCAAATACCACTGCCGCCAACTCCAAATCATGCGTGAGGTAATTCTTCTCATGAGTCTTAAGCTTACGGGATGCATAAGCTATGGCCTGTCTCTCCTGTTGCAATACACCTCCCAGTCCTTACAAAGACGCATCGGTGTAAACCAAATACTCAACTCCCGGTCTCGGCAATGCTAACACAGGTGCTGAGGTCAATTTGTCCTTCAATTCATCGAATGCCAACTGACAGGCATCACTCCAGATGTATGGCACACCCTTACGAGTCAGATGTGTCAAAGGACCTGCTATCTCCGAGAAACCCCGAATAAACCTCCTGTAGTATCCTGCTAGACCCAAGAAACTACGAATCTCAGTCGGTGTCGTGGGCTGTCCCCACTCCCTCACCGCTGATACTTTCCCCGGATCAACAGATATTCCCCGGTCGGAAATGATATGGCCCAAAAACTGGACTTCCTTCAGCCAAAACCCGCACTTCTCATATTTTGCATACAACTCGTTCTGACGAAGTGTCTGCAAAACCTGCCTCAAATGCTCGGCGTGCTCCTCCTCTGTCTGGGAGTAAACCAGAATGTCATCAATGAAGACAATGACAAACTGATCTAGGAAATCCCTGAACACTCTGTTCATCAAGTCCATAAACACAGCTGGAGCGTTGGTCAAACCGAAAGGCATAGCCCGAAACTCGTAAGAACCATATCTCGACAAGAACGCAGTCTTTGAGACATCCTCCTCCCTGATACGTAACTGATGGTACCCCGATCTCAAATCAATATTCGAGAAGAAAGAATCTCCTCTCAACTGGTCGAATAAGTCATCGATTCGAGGCAATGGATACTTATTCCGTATCGTGACCTTATTCAACTCTCGGTAGTCCACACACAATCTCAGTGAACCATCCCTCTTCTTCACAAACAAAATTGGAGCGCCCCAAGGTGAGGTACTCCTGCGAATAAAGCCCTGACCTAACAGCTGCTCTATCTGATCCCGTAACTCCCTCATCTCAGCTGGAGCCATACGGTACGGTGCGCGTGCTATAGGTCTCGTACCCGGTAGCAAATCTATAACAAAGTCTATCTCTCGACTGGGGGGTAAGCCTGGTATCTCCTGAAACACATTCGAATACTCCCTGACTACTGGAATAGAATCTAAAGGAATCACTACCTCCTTAGAGGTATCCTCCTCAATGTAATACAGATGAGCGGTCGATCCTCCCTCTGGGTGAGGCATCGCCACTATAAACATCTCTTGCCCCGGAATGGCAAAAACAATGCTCCCGCTGAAGCAATCAACCATGGCCCTATAAGCTACGAGCCAATCCATACCGATAATCACATCATGAACATGCATATCTAATACCAACATGTCTGCAGGTAATACCAAACCACCAATCTCTACCCTCACTCCCCGGCATATAAAGAAAATAAGTGACCCACTCCCCAATGGTGAGTCGACACACGTCACTGTGCTCTCTGCCGTAGCTAATAATCCTAAAGCTTTCGCAAAGTGTGTAGCTATAAAACAGTGTGTAGCACCCGTATCAAACAATACCCGACCCATAGTGCCATGGATAGGAAACGTACCCTCAATCGCGGGCGGTGCCTGTGGAACTGCAACCTGGTGGACGTTGTAGACACGTCCGTACTGTAGCTGTCCCTGCTGAACTGGGACTGCTGGAATGGGTGGCAATGCTGCCATCTGTGGCGGTGCGGGAAGAGCGACGGGAAACATAGGCCTCTGTGGCTCCTGGCGAGCACCCTGCTGCTGCTGCTGCTGTGGGGTCCTGCCCCTATCAGGACAATCCTGTCGCTTATGGCCAGTCTTGCCACAAACAAAGCACTTCCCTGGGAAGTTCCCTCCTCTCTGCCCCTGCTGTCCCCGGCCCTGGTGGCCGTTTCCGTTCCTCCCTTGGCCCTGCTGGCCCTGGTGAAACTGCTGCCCATTCTGCGCCTGTTGGCCCTGATGGCCGTTTGGACCCTGATGGCCCTGACGGAAACCTCCTTGTCCCTGTCTGTAGTTCCCTGACCGGAACCTCTTATTATCCCCCTGCTGGGAGCCCTGCTCATTCTGTCTCTGCCCCTGACCAGATTGTGCCCCGCTGGCACCATGTCCTCCAGTTCTGCCCTGATGGCTAGACTCCCCCGACCTCTTGCCCTCGACCATATGAAAACGGTGGTCCTGGCAGTGTAACAATGCAGCGTTAACCACATCAGAATAGGTGGCCAACGATAGGTTCCCTTGCAGATGCTGACGGATCCTCCATGTCAACCCGTCCGTGAACTTCTCAATCTTCTTCTTCTCTGTTGGTATCTCATCTGGAACGATATTCAACAGATTTGTGAACTCGGCCTCATACTCGTCCACAGTCTTACCCTCCTGCTTTAGACTCATCAATTTCTTCCTCATTTCCGTGTGACCAGCCGACGGAAAGTACTTGCGGTCAAACCGCACCCAGAAGTCCTGAATAGTGAGAGTATCCCTCTCCTCCATGGTGGTAATAGACTCCCACCACTGTAGCGCAGATCCAACTAGCTTGAAAGTAGCTAGCACCTGCTTCTGAACATCCGTGCACTCATACATCCTTAAGTGCCTCTGCATATCCTTCCTCCACTGGCTCGAGACTACCACATCTGAGCTACCTGCAAACTATGGCGGATGCACTTTCTGAAAAGCATCACGTACATGCTCCCAAGCAGACGGGAATGCATTAGCCTGTACTGGTGCGGCAACCGGCGCCTGAGGTGGTGCCTGCTGAACAACGGCAATGGCGGCCTTTACCGCTTGGGCTACTATAGCTGCAACCTCAGCGGCGTTCATCATGCCCTGAACTGGAGCGGGATGGGGTTCGGGCATTGCATCCCTGGGAACTCGTCGTGCACGTCGTGGAGGCATCTGAAATAAGAACAAAGTTTATAAGTTCGCTGTTTATAAACTTAAGATAGCTGAAGAACGAAGCATACACAAAAAGAGTACAACAGTCCTAAAATATAGGGCTCTATATCAAAGAAACTTAGCGGAAACATAATAAGCCGTCAGATCCTAAAGGACACTAGAACCTGATGCTCTGATACCACCTGTGACACCCCGACTAATTAAATACCGGGTAGCTACTCCTTTATTAAATTAATTCAAAATGCCAAGTTGGTCCAGTTAATAGCATCACTGTCGAAAACATTTTAATGATTACTAACCACCTAGTATTTAAAAAGTAAGTGCCAAATTTTAATTAAAGTCTGATTAACATGCAACAAGTGTAATAAGGATAATAACACCATTCACCATAATGAAGTAAGTAGAATAACCATCACAAAACGTAAATAAAGTCTGGAGGAAAACTCCTCACTACAAATCCCACAACTGATAAGTAAACTGAATACTAAATCAATACATGCCAAAGTCTGAAAACTGTAATGGAAATGTAACTCTAATAGAAATGGGCAACATGCCCTACAACTGATAGATAATGAATCTGGAATCCAAGTGATAGAGGCGTCTACAAGCAAATCCCTGTAGCTTCCACAAACAGCTACATATCGTCACCTGAATGAGTATCCTATGCATGGTGTCCTTGTGGCTGGGCACCTAAAATGGTTTTACAAAGAAAAATAGATTTGAAAAGCAAACGGGTCAGAGCCCGAATGTGGAGTTATATTTTAAAAACCTGCAAGTACTTTAAAAACATTTAAAACATTAAATGCAAAGTACATGTTAGGACGTGCACTCACCTCTCGTCTAACTGTACACTCCTAACGTAAGTACCCATCTATAACGACACAAATCACTAGCTAAGTACCATCATATCTAGCTAGACTGCCATAGGTCCTACCCTTATTACTCGGTTCTATTAACATAATAACGCTCGTAATTAAGTAGGGGTTTAACGTAAACTCAGATGCTCAATATGCAATATATATAACTATCAGTTAACTCGTTATATTTCTCGAAACAATACTGTAATTATATTCACAACAATAACATGAAGGTTCCCATTAATTAAGTGTATATTATTCACATCATAAATATACAATACAAGCACCCCGAGAACTAAGCTGTGGTGCACACATACTCTGCTATCCATCCCGGTACATCACGTACATAAGGATTACGTATTCCTAATCTCTCAGGAATAGTTCACAGATAACAACATCACAAATAATGGAGGCGAACACAGTCACATCACATAGGTCACGCACATACCTACGCTCCTACGATCAGCGGACTTATTAATATCCCAATAAGTCTTTCTATGACCTATGTTCATCAAGGTAACCAGTCTAAATCCGGGCAACACAAGGATTAGAGGGCCCTAAGCGAGCGCAAACCTCCCGTGATAGCAAGTATGGTAGGTATGTCATACACACAATTCATATACCAATACTAAGTAAACACACATCTTAGTAATCCCGTAGTTTAATCGTAGTACATATCGCATTCTCGTACTAACTTATAATTATCGCAATTTATACTATTCCGGTTTATAATCATACGCGCCATAATTTATTCTCACGTCGTAGTAGACACTCGCGTCTCAACCCAAACCGTCCATTTAATATAACTCTCGTATATAATTTCCTTCTCATATATACCCAAAAGTCCAAATTCTATCATTACATCATCATTGGAATGCTATCTATATCCTCGAACTAGTTTACGGGACTCCAAAAGTCAAAACAGTCCAAAAAGGCCCAAACTGTCAACTCGTTAGAAGTCTCGTTCGAACGAGACTGTTCGAACGAGATTCCTCTGTCAACTCGTTAGAAGTCTCGTTCGAACGAGACTGTTCGAACGAGATTCCAGTTCGTTCGAACGAACTGTACCTTCTAACGATATCTCGTTCGAACGAGATTATGGAACAAAGTTCCCTTTTGTTAGAAGCGACTGGTCAATTCGTTAGAAGCTCGTTCGAACGAGTTCGTTCGAACGACCTGGGCAGGGGCTTCTAACGACCTGCCAGTTTCGTCCCAGATTTCTCTAAGTTTCATTTTTCACCATTTATACTCCTCAAATCTCTTCTAAACTAAGTCCCAACAATCGTTTTAAGGTCTCTAAACAACCCTAAACATATTATAATCACATCCTAACACGTTTTGAAGGATTAATCCATCCTAACATCAACCAAATTTACAAATCTCTAAACTTTTTCCCCAATTATCAAGAACATGAACCCTAACTTTTTGAGTCATGAATTGACCCAATATAAATCCGTTTTAATTTCTTCCAATCACAAATATTATGGGAATACTCATCTACCTATCATTCTACATGCAATTCTCCTCAAGATTTCAAGTTCTAAGCTTCAAAATACATGGGTTTTCATTATCTTTCAAGAACAATTGATATTCTTCAATTTTCTAACATGGAAGGAACATTCTACGAATTTAAATATAATTAAAACACTTGCCTTGATTGTCTCTGAGTCTGGATGATGGTTTGATGAAGATTTTTGCAGAATTTCTTCTCTTCTCCAAGCTTCTTCTCCAATGGTGGCTTAAGGTGGCTAGGGTTTTCTTTGGGAAAGTTGTAAACCTAATGATAGCCTCCGTAGCTTAATGGGTTAATATGGGTTGGTTAGTGGTTTTAGTGGGTTAAATCCACATCAGATTAAAACTCCCAATTTTCGTCACTTTTAATTCCTCAAAATATAAAATTACCAAAAGATCCTTTATGATACCGGTATGGCCTAAAACTACCCCGGAATCCAAACTACACCCCCGGCTAGTGTTTTCTGACTATTTCGACCCTTCCGGACGCGTTGGCGCACTCAAAACGACCATATGGATAATAGAAATAAAAATCACTTTTATAAGTAAAATAATATATCATGACGCGACGGTCACACGCGTCTCAACAAAATTCCCAAATTGCCATATATACATCTCACGACAAATTTCATAATTCCAAATTCATATATAATCATATATGCACATAATCAAATACTAACTCGCATCTCGTTAGTATTTATAACCCGGATTAATTTCCAATTAATACGCATTTAATTAATTAATCCCAAAAATAAATATAGCCAAAAGTACGGGGTATTACAAAAAGGTCCTTACAAATCTCTTCCTATGTCTATGCCGGTACATACATAAAAAATCTGAATTATCAAATAACAAATTTGCCCATACAAATCTACCCTTCCATAAACCCAAAACTGAAACGGTATAAATGAATAAGTCTACATCGTTTGCTCTTTAGATCTTCAAAAATCATCAAAACTTTTCTCGTCAGGGTGTGCAACATATTGATCTTCAATCTTCGTACCTACACACATGAGATAAAGTAAAATACCAAGTGACTTATCGAGTTTGAAATGAGATAAACATAGATACCAATTTATGAGAAAAACACAAAACTTATGATAATTCTTTCTCCCCCTTTTTATGATGTCCCCAAATAGACAGATATGAGAAGCAGAAATAGATGCACATGGAGAATGTCACAAGGTAAGAAATCTCTATTTTTGAATTTTTCAGAATTTTTCACACAAAATATATAAACAAAGAAACACACCATGAACGAACACAAAACAGCCAAGTCGATGATAGCATAAATGTATGGGTGTGATCAAATTCGATAGGAAAATCAATGCATATAAACATGACATATGTGCACGATGAATATTGGATACTCCTAATGAATGAAATCAAAAGTATCCTTAGGTGTAAAATTTTTGTTGAATTTAGATGACATTGTCTTATGCAAATCAACAAATCAATGTCAAAGTGATTTCCACACCAATAACGTCCAAAACTATGTAGCGCATTATCAAGCATTTCAAGGACGTGCAAACTCGTTTTAATTCTCCAACCAAACTCCCTCAAATATATTTTCTTTTAGAGGTAATCTAAATTCTCAAACTTTGGAGAATTGGTGCAAAAACCTAAATGGCCCCTTTTTGGCATGAATATCTTTTTATTGCCTTTCAATTTTTCGGGCCCTTTTAAACCTCTTTGGACCCCGGATAATAAAATCCCTCCATTTTTTAGGTCCAATTTAATGGTGGCTTAGTATTCACA
The DNA here is from genome assembly GCA_949130495.1 of Sambucus nigra. Classification (NCBI taxonomy): domain Eukaryota; kingdom Viridiplantae; phylum Streptophyta; class Magnoliopsida; order Dipsacales; family Adoxaceae; genus Sambucus; species Sambucus nigra. The sequence continues at coordinate 63,420,412 of OX422207.1, read as the reverse complement.
AAGGCAAAATGAACCTCTCGCAGCCCTTCCCCGTTTTCAAACAAAGCACACAAACTCACAAAACGGTTCTTAAATGCACAATTTCCTTATCAAGTTTTATCGCGCTTAGTTCGTTTTAAGAACATGATTAAAGTGAAAATACCCAACCAACATGTGATAAGACAAGCACAATAATCAAACAAATCCGTGCATGTGTGAAATAAAGGAAATCATGAGTCAAACATGTAGAAAGTAACACTTAATTACATCTTAATGACTCCAAACATTATAAAGCACATGGATGAATTGACCTATTGTCTCAAAACACTATCAAATAGTCACATGAAGAATGGAATGATGTTGTGACTTGGTCATCCTAACTGTTTATCCATAAAAGGTGCAAACAAAATACAAAAATCTTTTTGGATTTTCAAATTTGACCCAAAAAAATATATGAATGGACACTCAAAACATAGAAAATCTTTTTGTATTTTTCAAAAAAATTTCAAAACAAAAAATATATACAAAAAGTACATGTCATTACACTAGAAAATATATATCATGAAACCACAACTAGTGTATGACAAACATGCAAACACAATTATCTATATGATATGGCAAGAGAAGAATCATGTGCAAGCAAACGGGAATCAACTTGTCTAAAATCTAGTGCCTCTAAAAGTGATTTCCTAACCCAAATAGATGTGAAATGTCGTGCGGGGGATTTGGGAACCACGGGAACACTAGACATAAACTTCCTAGGACATTTTCCAAGATCAAAACAAAATCGCCTAAGGTGACCTTTCCTACCACAATATGAACATGTGTAAACGGGTGCAACGACACCTAAAGTGTGATCATTTCTAACATCCTTGGAATTAGTTGACCCTCTAAAACAAATAATGGTTTTGGCTTTAGCATTAGAAGCATGAGAACACAATGAGCCATTAACCTCACTATCAAACCTACTTGAGTCTGTCAAATCATTTTTTAATTTCAAAATTTTTAACTAAAGCAAACAATTAGACGCTTCCAAATTAACGGACACCTTTTTCAAGTTTTCAATAATTCCAAAAATCGTATCTCTCTCCCTCAATTAAAGAAAACTTTTTCCTAAGAGTCTTTTCACGTGCCACAAACTCATTGACTAAAATATTTTCATCCTCTTTGGCACAAACACAAACCATCGAATTTTTAAGGTCCTCCAATTCTTTCTCTAAAAATAGGACCCTATCATCACTCTCCTTCTTGGACAATTTTAAAGCAGCAAAGTCATGGTCCAAGGAAACAAATTTTTCACGATAAAAATCTAGTTGATTTTGAACCGTTTGCAAAAGATCCATCGCGGAAGCATATGTATCATCGAATCCAATCCCACACTTGTCATCTTTGATTTGGACGATTCCTAACATTTTATCCAACTTTCTCTACCTAGTCTCCAAATCAAATTTGACATTACTAGAGTTTCTTAATATCTCCCCCTAATTCAAAAAGCCTAGACTCAAACAAACGTCTAGACTCTTCAAACTCAACAAACTCCTTCTTCAAAACCTCCATCAAACCAAGAAAGCTATCTCTCTCGCCTTCAAGATACTCAAAATTCTTTTTAAGAGTCCTCTCATGTGCCCTAAGATCATCAATCAAAACACTCTCATCATTACCTACAACACCTTTGTTAAACCCGAATAACGGCGGTGTGATAATTGATTTAAATTAAATTCGCAAGTTTCCAAGTAACCCTTATTTAATTAGAGTCTACTTTTAAATAAAATAAATACAACCCCTACACATGCAGCTAAATCAACCCATCAAAAATAAAGCATGCAACGCAGTAAATATGCTGAGACACAGATTTCAGAAAAAAAAACCTTTCAGGTAAAACCTTTATTTCACTATGAATATATAAATCGCAACTTACAATTACATAGAGAAATATGCAATGGATCAACGCGCAGACAACCCACAAAGACACGCAGTCTTGAACTCAGCAAGAGAATACACGCAGCACCCTCCAAGGACTCGCAGCCCAAACAATAAAGGAAGAACCGCAGCTCTCCTCAATGACACGTAGCCAAAACACTTTGTAGAGACTCCCTTAGCAATGACACGTAGCCCTCGGTTGCAAATATCTCCTCACAAAGTTTGAACAATAGCAAAGCTTGTGTTCTAGGGTTACAAAGGATTCAAAAAGGTATGAAAAGTTGTGTGAATCAAAACATGAGTCTTGGGACTCAAAAAAGTGAAGACTAGAGTAATTAGGACTCTTAAATTTGTCTCCAAAAGTCTTAAAAAATAACTCCCCCGAAGTTGGTTTATATAGGGAAACCTGAGCCGGAAAAATCTCATAAGATCTGTTCGATTTTATCAGAAGCGGATCGGTCCATTTTTGGAGGAGGATCGGTCCATGGTCGGATCGGTTCATTTTCTCAAAGAGCTTCTTCAGTTTGGCTTCGATCTGAGGTTCTCTATTTTTTGGAGCAAAGCGGATTGGTCCGGTATGGAGGCAGATCGGTTCTTTTTTAAAATAGGCGGATTGGTCCGGTTATGTAGAAAACTAATTCCAAGTTGAAGATGCTTTGTTATTCGGATCCGTTGATGTAGATGCGATCTTGAATTTCTTCAACGGTGTAACGGCGTATGACATACATATTGACAAAAAATGTCCTTATTTTAACCTAGATTCCAACTTCAAGTTTTCCTTTTTTAATTTTATTATTTCCTTATATAACTCATGGAAGGTAACTTGGAGTTCACTCTCCTCCTCCTCCTCCTCCTCCTCCTCCTCCTCCTCCTGCTCTTCTCCATATTCTCCTTCTCCCCTCTTTCCACCATCACACACTTAGGAGTCACAAATAATTTCCTCGGATGTGTCATGTTAAGAATGATCTTTATTGGAATATTCTTCAACGACGCTCTTATGATAAGCCATGAATGCAGTGAAGTTGTGCTCATTGGGGGAATCGAGTCCCTCTCCTGGATTAATATAACCAAGGGTGGTATTATACACCTTAGGTTTCTTTACCACCTTCCTTAGTTTAGTGGGACATTCAGCTGCCCTATGGCCATAACCCTCACAATTAAAGTATCTATCTGACTCATCCCTCTTAACATTATCATTACAATTTTTAGGGAATTGATCAACTTTGTTATACTTATTTTTTTTAAACTTCTTTATATCTTTATATTGTTTTTTCAACTTGAGAAATTTTCTAAACTTCTTTGAAAATATGGCCATATCATCATAATCGATATCAGGATTATCATCCAAAATAAGTGTTCCTCCTTCTGGTGTTTCAAAGCAATGCCCTTATCTTTCTTCTTCTTTTTGAAGGGAAACATGTCAAGCTCATAGATTTGACGGTCACCCACAAGCTTTTCGAGCTTCGTAGAGTTTAAAGTACCTAATGAATTCAAAAATGTAACTTTTGAATTAATCTTTTAGGCAAGGTCCTTAAGATTTTATTGATTACGCAATTTTTGGGCATTCTCTCTCCCAAGTTAAAAGACGAGTTCACAATGTCCAACAATCTAACATATAACTCATCAAAGGTTTCGCTTTCCTCCATCTTAATGGTTTCAAACTGAGTGGTGATGTTATAGAGTTTTGAAATCTTAACAGCACTAGTACCTTTCTGGGTGAGTTGGAGTATGTATCAAGCCTATTTGGACGTTTCACATGTCATAATATGACGGAACTCCTCCGATGTAACTGCACAAAATAAAGAATTTAAACCTCGATAATTATAGTTTGATAACATATGGTCTTCCTCACTCTACCCCATCTTCAACAGTGGGTTGAGTCCACCCTTTAACAACCTCTAACCAAACCCGCTCATTTATAGCCTTAAGTGCTGATTTCACACGCATCTTCCAGTATGCATAATTAGACCCATCTTATTAAAGAACTTATAAAGAGAGTGACGCACCATATTAAAATTTCTATTATTAATGCCTAAACACGGATGTAAACACAATAACTTAGTGTATTAGCTTTGATACCTATTCGAAGTTGCAAAACCATAGTGTCTAATATGGATAGGGTAAAAATAACAACCAATTTTTAGTTTTCAATAAAATAAAAACTTAAACAAAAATAACCCTTTGCACCAATTTTAAACAATTATTATTATAAACAGTTTACTAAGTTTTATTTTATTCTAAAACATGCATCTAGGTGAGAGAAAGAATAAGATAAAGCAACAAACCACAACAGACCGATGTACGAGGAATATCCACAAAGAAAAAAAATCTCGGATGACCCATCCACACAGATTCACTAAGATGAGGTTTTAGAAAATCGACAAATGACTTCCAACGCATACCCGATGCCCTCGCAAGCCTTGACGCAACTTCGATCCTCAACCTCTCCTCCACAACTACACGTAGGAGTTCACCAGCACAACTGAAATAACATGTGAATCCACACACGCCTCAGAGTCTACTGATATGCCTCACCAACCATCTACGGATCTAGAACACAAACGTTCCACTTGTTCATCGCAAAACCATAAACACGGAGTCCACCATGTGTAAACGAAAAATATGGAATCCATCATATGAAATGTACTCAACAAAGATGACGATGATTAAAACCTTGATGTTAAACAATACTTGAAAGCATAAAAAGATTGAATCTTAGGTCTTACAGAGTTTGGGTGAATCTAAGGATTGGAGGCTTTCGGTTTATAATTGGAAACCAATTTTTGCCCAAAATTCTGAATAAAAACTGATGACAACACTCTAATATATAGAAAACACATTTTCATAGGTGACACATTTTTCAAGGTAACTTGTTCGAATGAGTTATGCATTCTCGTTTGAATGGACATCAAACAAGATTTGAACGAATAATTTCTACAAAATAAAAAAATATAGGTTGAAGCTCGTTTGATGCTCATTAAAACAAATTGCCTTCGCATTTGATTCTCATTTGAAGCTTGTTTTAATGAGATTGCTTTCTCGTTTAGTCCTCATTTGAGGCTCGTTTGATCCTCATTTAATCAACAAAAAACTAAAAAAATCTTCAAAAATCCTTTTTTGAAAATAAGCCTCAATGATTTTAAAACATAAACACCCAAAACTAAATCCAAGGATTAACATAACATACATTCACACCTCTCGAGATCCATAGACGATGAAGACTAAATATGGCACGAAACACAACACGATGAATGTAATCTTTTGAACTTGGCTGTTACATCTTCAATCAAACACATTATTGGCTTAAAAGGTAAACAACACATTGCCTAACCTATGACTTAAAATGTTATTTTTCATAATTAAGAAAGTATATACAAATTGACTCAATTAGAAATTTGTTCGTACATTCTGCACTAGTAATGCATTGCCCTCCATCATTCCTTCCTAATAACTTGCGCAACCCTCATATCTGGTTATCCACCAATGTCAACCGAAACATGATCACCCCAAATGAATCTCTTGAGTTAAACCTTCAAATGATGAATTATAGGGATTAGATGTAAAATTCTCTATTGGAATGAACGATGTTATATGATCTCTCAAACTCTTATAAAAGTTCTCAAAACCTAAGTAAGTCTTGAAATAAAAATGCACAATTTCTCTAAAAGATAATATTCGATCTTATTTATATGCTACTTCAATAAAGAGGGAAAATAACCACGTTTCCCAAAATTAGAGTTGTTGTACGATTTATAAACTTTGTACGAGAAGTTGTAGTTTCGCATAAGGAAAAAGTATAATATCATATGAAGGAAATTTTGTACAAACTTTTCTCCTCCAATAAAATTTGCATGAGAAATGTTGTCTTATACAACAACAACTTTATATGAGAAATTTTGTCTCAGAATAACAATCTCGTACAAAAAAGACTTTTTGTGAGAATTTAGTGCAAAAAAAACTTTGTTCGAAAAAAATCATAAATTAATTTTAAAATAAAAAATATAGTTTTAAAATCATTTGCAAAAAAAATATTTTTATGCTGAGAAGGCCCGATAGTGCTTAAGCAGGAATGGTTCGAATAAAAAAAATGTTTATTTTTAAAATTTTCATTTTTAAAGAATAAATTTTAAATATATCAAAGCCAATAAAACATGTGCACCAATTTTAAACCGTTTGCTGTGAAAGAACAATTTATCTAATTTTATATTTTTAACCTAAAACACGTATTTAGGTGATAAGTAGATAAATTAAGTAAAACAATCCACAACATGCCATTATACAAGGAAAACCCACAATGGTAAAAACCTCAGACGATCCATCCAAACAGTTCACTACACTAAGGTTTTACAATGACTACACATCAGACTTACTCAACAATGTGTCTCCCTTGAAAGCCTTAACGCTCTCATATCTTTAACCTCTCATCCACAGTGCAACGCATGAGTCCACCCATGCAAGCGACCACAACGCAAGAATCCACACACGTCTTGGTATCTCGGCCTGTAAACGGATCAGATTCGGACCAGATTAGGAAAATCCAAATCCATATCCGTTTACGTTAAACGAATTCGGATCCGATCCGTTTATTAATCGGATCAGATAAGGAAAATCAAAATCCATATCCGTTTATGTTAAACGGATTCGGATCCGATCCGATTATCCAATTATTCGTTTATGTTAAACTTGATTTACAACATTTTTATTTTCAACTCCTATTTCATAAATTTATTTTGCATTCTAAAAAAAACAGATAATGAAATAAAAAACTATTATAATAAATATTTAAAATATATATTTAAAATATTATTAAATACAATATCTACTAATTAATATATATATATATATATATATATATATATATATATATATATATATATATATATTAAAAGTATTAATCGGATCGGATTATTAACTGATCGGAGTATATAAATCCAAATCTGCTCCATTTAATAAATGGGTAATCGGGTAACTGGATAATCGGATTTTAGGCATGATCCATATCCACTTAAAAGGATCGGATTCGGATAAAATCCGATCCATTGACAGGCCTATGAAGCTCAGTAACCGTCTATAAAATCAGAAAACAAAATCATCGCTTCTTCAATACAACACAGTAAAGTAGTACAGATTCCATCGCGCGAAACCTTTGTAATACCCCGTATTTTTACGTGTATTTATTTTTATTATGAAATTTTAAAATTTTGGATTAATTAATTTAAGAAAGATAATTTAAATTGTCATTAATCCGATTTTATGATAATAATTACTAGCATGATGAGAATTAGTAGTTATTGAAATAATATTATGGTCGGGGATGAGATACACGACAGTTATGTTATAAATATTTGGGACGCATATGAGTCGCGTCACTAGTATGTATTTGGAGGTTTAAAAGGTAAATTATTTTTATATCTCGGATGACTATTTTGAGTGCGCCAGAGTGTCTGGAAGGGTCGAAATAGTCAAAAAACACTACTCGGGTATTTAAATTGGAGTCCGGGACATTTTAGCCCAAAACGACAACTCGGAGGGGTATTTTGGTCTTTTGAAAATTTTGGGTAATTAAATGGACGAAAATTAGGTTTAATTAAAAGATTTTAGGTTTAGTGGCCAGTTAGTTTCAACCTACGTGAGAAAGAGAGGCAAAGAGAGAGAACAAAGGAAGAAGAAGAAGACTCCATTAGAGCCCTAAGCCAAGAACTCAAGCTTTCACACCAAAAAGTACACTAACGCGTAGATCGTGTCAAGAGGATCGTTCCCATACAAATTTCAACCCTCGAATCAGAAGTTCATATTAAGGCAAGTGATTATCTTGCTCTCTCTCTCTTAGAAATTATTACTCTTGTTAACATATGTAGAGGTTTTAGAACAACTAATACCAAATTGGGTTTACCTATGATGAAAATCGTGTAGGAATTTTAGAAATCTTTTGGGGGTTTGCATGTAGAGGATTTTTCCCCTTAATAGAAATGTGAAATTTTGTGAATTAGATGTTAAGCAAGAAATAAAAATGGAGTTTTTTAATAGATAAATAATTCTGGGTTTATGTTAATATGATTTATGGGAGGAATTTGTTGAAATTACATGATGATTAGAAGAATTTGACCCCAAAAACTGTACTAAGAAGTGTCCTAGGGTGACTTAGAGTAGTTTGTAAACGTCGTACTTGGGTTGGAATGGGTTTAGGTTGAGATTTGAGTGGAGAAAATCTGTAAAAACGAACATTGGTGATGAACTGGGCAACTTCAAAAATTTCGTTAGAAGTCCACCTTAGGTCGTTCGAACGACCCCTTTCGAAAGAGATTTCTAATGACATTCCAGTGTCACTTCTAACGAGTTTGGTGGTTTGTTCAAAATCCCTTCGTTCGAACGAGATTCTCCGGGTCTTTTAACGAGATTACATAATGACTTTTAAGTCCCGATTTTGTTTCAAAATCCGCGTAGACTTATATAATTGAGTGTTAGGCTTGTATGAATGTCGAGTAATTTAAAATTTATAATTATTAGTGAGCGGAGAATATGTCGAACCTCAGATAGTATGAAAATTTATAGAATTTGAGAGATGCCAAAATACAAGGGAGAATATATATACGAATGAGGTACGGGGTATAATAGGGGATGTTATGCGTACTACGAATACTAAGCTGCGGGAAAGCCAATGAATTTATATAAGTGGTGTTTATGCTTATTTCTCTACATATTATGTGTATGACATACCTAGCTACTGGCTATCCAACGGAGGTTAATGCGTTGTGGATGACCGGATTTTGTGTGCCTTCGGGGGATTTAGAGTCGTACCACTAGGGCATGGAGCCTAGGTACGAGCTATCCGTGAGAATGATAGTGATGACGGTCATATGGGTGCGTAGGTGTGTGCGTAGTCCATCGGCTTGGGACTATGTTCGCCTCTAATAGGTGTTTATATTTTTATTGATTCTCGAGAGATTGAACTATTTGTCCTCTATGCGTGAGCATTGCAATGGGACTAGATAGCCGAGTATGCATAGCACTAAGGGTTTCTCAACCAGGGGTGCAATATTGCTATACTATATATATATAAATTGATATGTATACATAAAGAGATTAATGTGTGTATACCGAAATCCTATTTTGTGTCTTCTATTGATGACTCTATTTTGAAATGTGTACTCGTGGTATTAATAGCTGGACAATTAGAAGAATATGAGAATAAACTAAAGTAAATTCTAAAACTATATTAAAATCTTAAGAATGTCGGCTTTGGGTAGTTTAGGGAGTCTCCCCAACATAATATTATGTATTTAGTAGCTAGTTAGGGTATCATGACTAGATTGGGTAATTAGACTTGTTAGACGTGCACACTAGATCGAGGGGTGAGTATCTCAAGTGAGTACGCTAAGTTAAATTAGATAATGATTGTGCTAATTGAATCAGTTTCAGCACTTTCTAGATTAAACTGTTTTCAACTCGGGCTCTGACCCGTTTTTCTGTATATCTTCCTATTGTTCCATTTTTTTAAGTGCCTAGACACAGGGACACCAACCTTAGGATACTCTATTCAGTTGTCGTGTTGTAGCTAATGTGGAAGCTGCAGGATAAATACTAGTAGATGACTCAACCTATTCTTTCTTTTTCAATTATCTATTTTGTTGGACATATCGTCCTTTCTTCTGGTTATTTTCAGAGATTTAGTTGTTTTAAACTTTCTCTTAGATTTGATTTCATTATTGGATTTATTGTATGGAATTATATCTGGATGTGTTTTACTCCACTCATTTATTTTACTTCAGTTAGACTTTATTTATATTACTGTGATGTATGGCATTTTGTTGGTATTCTTTTTTATATTGGTTAGTAATAAGATAAAATTTGGACATCACGCTTTTTAAATATTAGGTGGTTAGTTTTTATTAAATTAAAATTTGAGTTTTCGGCAGTGATGCATTATCTGGACCAACTTGATATTCTGAAATTAATTAATTAAGGACTGATCACCCGGTAATTAATTAGGCGGGGTGTCACAGGTGGTATAAGAGCATCAGGTTCTAGTGTCCTTTAGGATCTGTGCGGCTTATTATGCTTCCAACGTAGCTTTCTTTGATTTAGAACCCTATGTTTAGGATTGTTGATTTCTTTGGTGAGGTTTCGTTCTCCTGCTATAATGTATATGATAGTGAATCTTATTTACATTCGGGTGTGTTCGTGTGCTGAACGATGAAGTATGTCAGGAGAGTATAGTTGGGCAGACAGGAGGAGGCAAAGCTCAGTTGAAGTTATAAGGTATATTTAAGAATGATGACCATAGTTGAGGTCACCCCTATTATGGCACGGAAGGCCAGAACGGTAAAGACGGTTAAGGCACAACATATGACTTCCAGAAACCACTAAGAGTGAGACGAAACATTGAAGAGAACCAACAATGAAAATTTTAGAAATGCGAAAATGGCGTATGTTAGGCAACGAAGGTAAAATATCCAAAGGTTTGGGTATATGTCAAAGTATGACAAATCGGGAGTGAAAATTTTCGTTAAAATTTTTCTTGGCTCGCAAGAGCAGAGTTACGATGGTGAGAGACCACCACACTCAGAAGTGGAATGTTTTGTCAAAAGAAGGCGCATACATATGATTTGACTATAAGTTCGTTCATCAGATGTTCAGGGTAAGATGGGATGTTGTTCTGAACTCACACAAGATGGTTAGACAGAGGCCACTTTGTGAAAAGAAATTTAATTAATTAGCAAACCTTACATCGGATGAAGTAGGTGAAATGGAGAAGAGGACATGGAATGGGAGAAGTTAATTTACAAGAAGAATTGTTTGCACTTCTGGGGAATTCTGCTTGGCCGATCAATGCAGATGGAAACAATGTCGCGTTTTGTTAATATGGAGGTAAACGCTTCCTTGTGTGGGGAGCTACAAGGATCGAAGAATTTAGACAATGTAGACTAGGGGAAACACTGTTAGTGAAGCACCCCAAGGGGGAAACCCATTAGGGGACACATTTAAATGATTTGGATAGTCGAATTGTTCACTGAGCGATAGTGATTTCAGTAAGAGTTATCGAAGCCAGTAGCGTGTTCCTTAGGGCTATCAATGCTAAAAGAACAACGAAAGTAGTCATCAGAGTTGAGACTACCAACGTCCAAAAGAGGACAACCCTAACATGGTCAATGTGACCGGAGATAAGTGGAGTATGTGTAGAGGTATTTTGTGGGGAGTGAAACCCGTGCGTAATTGTTTTTTTCCGAAGCAAGTATAGGGATAAGGGTATGGTGCCTATCAAGGGCAATAATTTTTGAAATTTTTGGTTTGGTACAGATAGGTGTGTTAAGTACATGAACTATTTGAACAGCCAGGGCGAGTGTCAAGATAGAAGTATGAGTATATCCTCAGATGATGTTGGGTGTTGTATGTGTCAGGAGCGAGTTACTACATTTTTATGGCTATATTCGCATGAGAGTAGAGTTTAGTGCATATATCAACAATGTTATTATTTATGTGAATATTTTCTTGGTATTGTGGGGTCACCTTTAGTGTGATCCGTGGAGGATGAATGGGTGTGCCGCAAGTGGTACATACCTTATTGAAATTTCTCGTTTTAGTTCTGTGTTATACGAGTATGATACTATCCTAATTATGGTTTTTATTATATGCTTAAACCGATAGTGTGAGGATGTTGCAAGTCTATCGGGGTTATTACCTTGGGGTAGAATGTTTTGTTCTGGCAAGGCCCCTTCTGCTAGAAGGCCGGGCTCACATTTATATATTTGTATATATGTAAATATATATATTATTGAGACTTCGAAAAGTATAATGGTCTCGGATATTTGTTCCCGGTATGTGAAGAGACTTTATTGATATGATTCGGAGTGTATTTAGTTTACTGTTCAACGTAAAGATTTAGCTGATAATTATAATTAACGCTCAGGATGTGGTAATAAGAAGAGCACATTATTATATCAACCTTTAGAGACGTGGAAGTTAATACTCATAGTTGTATGTCTGGGGATGGGATTTCGTGAGCCCCAATTATATTTGCATGATGTCTATGGAATGTGATTACCATCAACGTTAAGAGACAGTGTCTTTTGAAAGATGTTCCTTATTTAAGTGAAATTGTGAAAGGAGATGTAACTTTGTTGTCAAGAGACGAGAATATAGGGGTACATGTTATGGACTGAGGGCCTAACGGATTCTGATAACCGACAATGCTAGGAAGTTGTGTATCGGGGGGTTTCCTTGTTTGTATTTTGCTTTGCGAGATATCCCACACATGAAACATAACGTAAGGTTGGTAGTAAGGAGATGTTTGGCCATTTGTCCATAATTTGAGTACCTCGATCGTTCTGGAAGTAAGTAGTTATAACTGAAAGTTAAAGGGGTAAATTACGAGATAAGGCCAATAGAGCTAATGGTTAGTAAAGAAGTGTTGATAATTTTGTTTTATTTTGACGGATCAAAGAATGAAATGATGTTAGTAGGATTTAGAATTTCAAATTCGGGGGTGATTAGGAACGCCCAAGTGGTATAGCCATGTTGCAAATGAAGGGAAAATAAAGAGTTTGGAGTATTTACGAAGCGCATGCGATGTTTGAACCCGTATGCATGGGTTATAAGGGGTGTAAACACCTTGGATTACTGATGTTATAATCGCCGGAAGAAGAGACATAAAGATGAGTGAGATTTATACTTGTGAGACTGATATTACAAAATAGTAGAGGTAGAATGGATTAAACGTCGTAAGAGAAGGATGATAATCAGTGTATTCATGAGCAATCGAAGTAGCACATTCGAATTTGGTTGAAGGGCAGTGGGAAGCCATCTAAAAAGGGGGTATCCCTTGAGAAGACAAATATTTAACTATTATGGATAAATTTGGAGTGGAGTCCCACCTAATCGAATGTTGAGGGTGGCTTATGCATAAATAGAGATAAAGAGTTCAGATGAGCACAATGTGGTGAAAGGTGCACGGGTCGGAACTTTTGGTATATATTGAGGGAAGAAGAGGAGTGTTGAGTACCACTGAATGTGAAATGCATTAAGGGGAAGTCGGTGTTAAGAGGGAAATAGTGAGTAGTCTCTGCTTGTACCACTCGTAGATAGAAATCGATTTGATCAAGATGATCAACCAAAAAATTTGTATCAAGTCGATGGTTCCAGTCATGGAACAGGGCAGCCAAATTGGCAAATTTCTTAGATGAATTGCCAACTTCAAGATAAGGTCACGATTTCCTTTGAATGGGTGGAACAAGTTGACCAAAAGAAACGGTAATTGTTATTACTTCGGGTTGAGTACACTATTAGATAGTGTGCCCCAACTTTTCTTTGACAGAAAGATCGCGTCAGTACGTGGTCCTACCCAGTGTTGTTGTAAACTAGGATGAGATAATTGAACCCCACCTTCAATACGGGATTTCAGGAAACGATTGGGATGATGTTTCTTTTTGACTCGGCAGTATCACCTATGGTCGAGGAGTAGGTGGATGGAGATTGACGACTAGTGGAGCGGTATGAAAGAAATTTTAGACTCATTGTGACCATTTCATTTCCACAACGGATGTGGCTACTAAGTAAGATAGTACGGTAATCGAGAGAAGATATTACCTAATGATAGAGTTATGTGAAAGAACTCGCACCTGGTTATTGTGTACAAGGTGCTTATTGAGGCTTTTTGTGGAAAGGCCCTAACGATTCTTCCTCTGGATGCTTAGAAATGAGCGGATAATCGAAATTTTGGATTGGTCTAAAGTTAGAGTCTGATGGATATAGTGAAATAACCACAAACTGTCTTAGAAGGCTTTTGACTGTCGTAAGAGTCACGTCATCGGGAACCGAGATTAGAAGAATGGACAAGAGTAGTCACATGGTTTTTTCGGGATGGGAGTTTTGTGTTTAGTTAAATAAGGAGTTAATAAGAAGTGAGGTGCGACATCCCAAACATATTAATATAATGGGGACAATGATGTATAGGCTAGTCTTATTCAAATGATTTTTGGTAAGAGCACAAGGAGAGGTGCCGTTATTGAGGGGTAACCCTATAACTGATAAAGTGTCGAAAGTTTTAAGCAAGCTTACTGTAAAGAGGGAACTATACTGATTGATCCGTACTCTTAAGTTGGGTTTGTGTACTAGAGCATACCGGTTTTTACCAGGTATGCCTTACTTTTCCGAATTTCGGGACGAAATTCTATTATTAGGGGGGAAGTATGTAATACCCCGTATTTTTACGTGTATTTATTTTTATTATGAAATTTTAAAAATTTGGATTAATTAATTTAAGAAAGAAAATTTAAATTGTCATTAATCCGATTTTATGATAATAATTACTAGCGTGATGAGAATTAGTAGTTATTGAAATAATATTATAGCCGGGGATGAGATACACTGCAGTTATGTTATAAATATTGGGGATGCGTATGAGTCGCATCACTAGTATGTATTTGGGGATTTAAAAGGTAAATTATTTTTATAGCTTGGATGAGTATTTTGAGTGCGCCAGAGTGTCCGAAAGGGTCGAAATAGTTAGAAAACACTACTCGGGTATTTAAATTGGAGTCCGGGACATTTTAGCCCAAAATGACACCCCAGAGGGGTATTTTGGTCTTTTGATATTTTTGGATAATTAAATGGACGAAAATTAGGTTTAATTTAAAGCTTTTAGGGTTAGTGGACAGTTAGTTTCAACCTGCGAGAGAAAGAGAGGCAAAGAGAGAGAACACAGGAAGAAGAAGAAGACTCCATTAGAGCCCTAAGCCAAGAACTCAAGCTTTCACACCAAAAAGTACACCAACGCGTAGATCGTGTCGAGAGGCTCGTCCCCATACAAATTTCAACCCACGAATAAGAACTTCATATTAATACAAGTGATTATCTTGATCTCTCGCTTATCAATTATTACTCTTGTTAACATAAGTAGAGGTTTTAGAACAACTAATACCAAATTGGGTTTACCTATGATGAAAATCGTGTAGGAATTTTAGAAATCTGTTGGGGGTTTGCATGTAGAGGATTTTTTCCCTTAATAGAAATGTGAAATTTGGTGAATTAGATGTTAAGCAAGAAATAAAAATGGAATTTTTTTAATAGATTAATAACTCTGGGTTTATGTTAATATGATTTATGGGAAAATTTAGGAATTTATTGAAATTACATGATGATTAGAAGGATTTAACCCCAAAAACTGTACTAAGAAGTGTCCTAGGGTGACTTAGAGTAGTTTGTAAACCTCGTACTTGGGTTGAAATGGGTTTAGGTTGAGATTTAAGTGGGGAAAATCTGGAAAAATGAACATTGGTGATGAACTGGGCAACTTCGAAAATTTCGTTAGAAGTCCAACCCAGGTCGTTCGAACGAGACTTCTAACGACATTCCAGTGTCACTTCTAACGAGTTTGGTGGTTCATTCGAAATCCCTTCTTTTGAACGACCCTCATTCGAACGACCTCGTTCGAACTAGATTCCTTGGGTCTTCTAACGAGATTACATAATGACTTTTAAGGGCTGATTTTGTTTCAAAATCCGCGTAGACTTATATAATTGAGTGTTCGGCCTGTATGAATGTCGAGTAACTTAAAATTTATAATTATTAGTGAGCGGAGAATATGTCGACCATCGAATGGTATGAAAATTTATAGAATTTGAGAGATGTGAAAATGCAAGGGAGAATATATATACAAAGGTACGGGGTATAATATGGGATGTTATGCGTACTGCGAATACTAGGCTGCGGGAAAGCCAATGAATTTATATAAGTGGTATGTATTCTTATTGTTCTACATATTATATGTATGACATACCTAACTACTGGCTATCGAATGGAGGTTAACGCGTTGTGGACGACCGGATATTGTGTTCCTTCGAGGGATTTAGAGTCATACCATTAGAGCATGGAACCTATGTACGGGCTATCCATGAGAATGATAGTGATGACGATCGTAAAGGTGCGTAGGTATGTGCGTAGCCCATCGGCTTGGGATTATGTTCGCCTCCAATAGGTGTTTGTGTTTTTATTGGTTCTCGAGAGATTGAACCAGTTTTCCTCTATGCGCGAGCGTTGCAATGGGACTAGATAGCCAAGTATGCGTAGCACTAAGGGTTTCTCAACCAGGGGTACAATATTGCTATACTATATATATAAATTGATATGTATACATAAAGAGATTAATATGTGTATACCGAAATCCTATTTGCTGTCTTCTATTGATGACTCTATTTTGAAATGTGTACTCATGGTATTAACAACTGGACAATTAGAAGAATATGAGAATAAACTAAAGTAAATTCTAAAACTATATTAAAATCTTAAGAATGTCGGCTTTGGGTAATTTAGGGAGTCTCCCCAACATAATAGTATGTATTTAGTAGCCATTGAGGGTATCATGACTAGATTGGGTAATTAGACTCGTTAGACGTACAAACTAGATCGACGGGTGAGTATCTCAAGTGAGTACGCTAAGATAACTTAGATAATAATTGTGCTAGTTGAATCAATTTAAGCACTTGCTATATTAATCTGTTTTCAACTAGGGATCTGACCCGTTTTTCAGTATATCTTTTTATTGTTCCATTTTTTTAGGTGCCCAACCACAGGGACACTAACCTTAGGAGACTCTATTCACTTGTCGTGTTGTAGCTAATGTGGAAGCTGCAGGATAATTGCTTGTAGACGACTTAGCCTATTCTTCCTTTTTCAGTTATCTATTCTGTTGGACATGTCGTCATTTCTTCTGGTTATTTGCAGAGATTTAGTTGTTTTAAGCTCTCTCTTAGATTTTATTTCATTTTTTGATTTATTGTATGGGATTTTATCTGGATGTGTTTTACTCCAGTCATTTATTTTACTTCAGTTAGACTTTATTCATATTACTGTGATGTATGGCATTTTGTTGGTATTCTTTTTTATATTGGTTAGTAACAAGATAAAATTTAGACATCACGCTTTTTAAATATTAGGTGGTTGGTTTTTATTAAATTAAAATCTAAGTTTTTGTCAGTGATGCATTATCTGGACCAACTTGATATTCTGAAATTAATTAATTAAGGACTGATCACCCGGTAATTAATTAGGCGGGGTGTCACAACATTTTCTCCATATAAGATGACGAGAAATAAACTTGTTATGCACGAATGAAAGATCTCAAAGAATAAGAATATTGAAACTTGGATCTTTAAACTCTTTGGGTGAAACTAGGGTTTTGGAACTTTGGTAAACAAATAGGAAAATATTTTTTGCCAAAAGTTCTTTTTAAAATCTGCGTCCATCATGACCATAAATTGTAAAACACGAATTTTGAGGCAGCGAACTCGTTCGAACAAAAAATCTATTGCTCATTTAAATAAAAAACTTACTTCGTTCTAATGAAACTTAGGTTCGTTTGAACGAACAAGCTTTTTCCTTCCAACGAACTTTCAATGAGCTTCCAACGAGTGCCCTTTTTTTTTATAGAGAATGGTCGTTTGATGTTAGTTAGATTTACACTCTAAGTAGCTTCTAAAGCTCATACCAACGAGATCTCAACCTCATTTGAAAGAAGTCTGTATCTCGTTTTATCAAGGTATAAAACGTGTTCTAAGGAATCCCAATTTGTTCCAATGAACTTAAAACCCCAAAATATTCGTCTTTAAAAGCACATTAAAAAAATATTTTTTTTCAAAAACAAATCACCCAAAATAATTTTCAAGGATCATATTCTAAATGCATCCATACCTGCTAGATCCTCGATAACATAAAGAAAAACATGGAACAAAGCACGACACAATGCATATCCACTTGACTGCTAAGTCTTCATCAAATACATCATAGGCTTACGAGATCGACAATACAAAGCCAAACCTATGACTCAAATTGACTCAATTGGAAATTCATCCTCAGAAATATCCTCGTTTGACTATTCCGGGACAAAACCAAAACCAAAACACCTATGGGCCGTCAGGTTCTCTATAATGCTCAATCCCCAACCCCAAAAGGGAAAAGAGTACAAACGCTTGATAGACATAAAAGCTGAGTAACTTTTTTCATTTGAAAACTTTTTCACATGATGAAAACGTGCACACTTAAACACACATTCAAATGCAAAGAGAATATAACAAGTATAAAATCTGCATAAGAATAAAATTTTGAACTATGTCTAACAATCTCAACCTAGGTAAGACATCTCCCCCTTCGATAAAGATATCCTAATCGTGAAAGGAAAGATACCCTTTATCCCCCTTTTTATTCCGGAATAGACAAAGTAAGAATGCATAACGATTTCTCCCCTATAAACCAAAATCCCCCTAAATATGTGAACACATAATGCAAAGAGAAATTACAAAAAAAAAGTAATAAGCAACAAAAGCACAACATGACAACACATGCACAAATAATCCAAACAATGATCAAATAATATCAATATTGATGCAAACAAGATACCAACATGATTAAAGAAGAAATCATGAGATTTTAATGTAAATAATCAACAAAAGATACTAATACAATCATATGACATGCCAAATATAATCCAAAGATAAAGCATATAACAAACATGGATAACATGCAAATGCAAAGGCTCAAATATTTTATAACTATATATATGTTTCGGTGTTACAATGGTATATATATATATATATATATATATATATATATACGATTGTAACACCAAAATATATATATAGTTATCAATGACCACAAACTGACACAAAACACTTAAGCTTTACACACTATCATAGTATCGGTGTATCTAAACATGTGGGATATGATGAATGGGTGTGAACTAAATATAAATGAATTATGATACACTCATTCAAATATGTTCAATGAGTTCTATTTAACAATAAAACCTTATCAAACTAAGATTTAGCCTTAAGTGACAAGATAAAGTGAATTTTATGAACTAACAGGCACAATGCATGCGACCTTAGAATATTAATGATTATACAAATCTATAGCATCATGACATGATAAGCATAACTAGATTCATTGTGCAAACTTATTGATCTTCAACTATAATACCCTTAAAATCTAAACGTAATTTCATATTTTCTTTTCACTTAAATATTTTGAAGATACTATTTTTGAAAATAAAATAAACAAACTTGTTGGCCTTGGCAATTTATTTTTATTTTTATTACCTCTCAATATTTTCATTAGACTCTTGCTAATACCGGTTTTCCAGCAAAGGAGATGTGCTCCTTTTGTACCCTTTCCCGTGCACCCCATATTTTCAATAAAAATTTAACAATCTTACGGGCATCGAATCTTACATGCTCAAATCCCCTATAGTCACAAAATATGTAGATGACAAAATTGATAGGAGAACATCTCATAAAGGTAAAATATAACACGTGAAGTTGAAATTCAAAAGATCTCGTGCATGTGTGTGTGTGGAGGCATATACAGAGTTGAAACCATTAAGCCAATCAAAGTCAAACAACTCCATGAAAGCAAGATTTAAGAACAATCTAAGTGTTGAAAATCATAACCACATGTCATAGTCACATAGAAAACATAGAATAAATTGGATTCAAACACACCCATGTGATAAACAAAATATGTAAAATTAAAATACAAAAAGCTAAAAATATTTTCGAGTTTTAATAAAAAAAATACCAATTTGAAAAAATAAACTCACAAGACAAACAAAATATTTTTGTATTTTTCAATAAGACACAATAAATGAGAAACCAAAATATAAAAGACTCAAACCACATACAACTAGCAAACATATATAACATGAAGTACAAAAGCTAATGTATGCAAAAATGTAAGCAATCACCTATGAGATATAGCATGTGAAGAGCCATGTGCAAGAATGCGGAAATCAACTAGTCTAACATTTAGCACCTTCAAAACTGATTTTCTAACCTAAATGGGTGAATACTTAACGCAACAGGTGATGGAAACCATGGTGAGACTTAATAAAGCCTTCCTAGGACATCTTTTAAGATCATAACAAAACACCCTAAGGTGATCTTTCCTATCACAATGCGAAGATGTTTAAACTGGAGGAATGTTACCTAAGGGTTGACCTTGTCTAATGTCTTTGCCAATGGTTGACACTCTAAAACAAAGATTGCTTTTGGTTATGATAGGAAAAGAATTCGAATTATTGAAGCCAATACTAACACTACTAACACTACTAACACTACTTGAGTTTATTAGTTCATCTTTCAACTTTAAAACACTAAACTTAAGCAATGATTTAGGCTAATCAAAAGCTAGGGACTCCTTATTCAAATTTTCAATCATTCCGAGAAGGTTATCTTGCTCCCCTAATGAAAGTGAAGGTATCCCTAAGAGTCTTCTCACGTGTCAATTTATCAATATCCTTAATAGCATGTACATTAACCCTAGAAACTTTAGAGTCGTCTAATTCTTTCTCCCGTATCCTCGCTCTCTCTATTGGATAATTCTTACGTATTAAAATCCCGATTCATGTCCAGGATCTTCTCACGAATGATATCTCTTTGAGTTTGAACATTTTACCAAAATTCAATTTCAGCTTTAAAAAAAAAACTTTTTCAAGAATTTTAATTCTTTTAGCACGATTATGAATCTTATTATACTCATCTCGAATATCAAAGTTATCCTCATCGCTAAACGCACTCATCTAAACAAAACAAACAAATAAATAAGAGAGAGTGAGACAAACATACCACCCTAAATAACACGAAACAAGGATGTACGCGATAACTTAGCGTGCTAGCTCTAATACCATTTTGAGAAGGCCCAAGAGTGCTTAGGCAGGGATGGTCTGAATAAAAAAAGTCCATTTTTATGATTTTCAATTTAAAGGATAAAGCTTTAAACAGATTAAACTCAATAAATTTCATCAATTAACCATTTGGTATGAAAAAATCGATTTACCCAATTTTATCTATTTAACTTAAAACATACATCTAGGTGATAAGAAGATAAATTAAGTAAAAAATTCCACAATATGCCAATGTACGAGAAAAATCCATAACGAGAAAAATCTCGGATGATCCAGCCAAACGTTCATTATGAGAAGGCTTTACAAAGACAAGACAATATACTTACTCAATGATTCATCTCCCTCGCGAAACTTATCGCTCCTCTATTTTCAACCTCTCCTCCATAGTATAACACATGAGTCCACCCATGCAAGATGCCAAAATATGTGAATCCAGGCATATCTAAATATCCACCGACGAGGCTCAGTAACAGTCTATAGAATTGGAACACGAAATCATCGCTTCTTCACCGCAATACAATAAGCCATTACGGAGTCCACCGCATAAAACCTTGTCAATCCAAGACGATGATAAATAAACTTGGTTACCATAAACAAAAGATTTCAAAGTATAAGAATATTGAAACTTGAATCTTTACACTCTTTGGGTAAACTAAGGTTTTGAAGCTTTAGTTAATAGATAGGAAAACAATTTTCGCCAAAAGTTCTTTTTAAGATATGAGTCTAGACACCTATAAATAGTAAAATATGAATTTTGAGGGAACGAACTCATCCGAATGATAACCTATAGTTTGTTTGAATGAAAGACATACTTCATTCTAACGAGACTTAGGTTCATTCGAATGAATAAGCTTTTTCGTTCCAACGAGCTTCCAACAGGTGCCTCTTTTAAACAGAGAGTGTTTGATGTCCATTAGATGTACATTCTAACGAGCTTCTAAATCTCATTCCAACAAGATCTTAACCACATTCGAACGAAGTCAGTATCTCGTCCTAACTAGATCTCAAACTTGTTCTAACCAAGTCTCAGTTTTGTTCTAATGAACATAAAACCAAAAATATTTTTCTCTAAAAAAACATTAAAAATTAGTTCTAAACAGTTTATTAAAAAACAAATCACCCAAAATAACCTCCCAGGATCATAATCTAAATGCATCCATACTTGATAGATTCTCGATAAACGAGAAGACAGACTTGGCATGAAACATGGCACGATGCGTATCCAGTTGAAGCTTGGCCGCTACATCTTCATCAAATATTCCATAGGCTTATGAGATCGACAATACAAAGCCTAACCTATGGCTCAAATATTGTTTTGGAATTAAGCCAATTAAAGACAAATTGACTCAATTGAAAATTTTCCCTTACATATGCCAACCTTTTAATCTTAAGAGAACAATGGAAAATAAAAATCCCATTTTTACCTTTACGAAACCCCGAATGAAAAACTCTTGCTTTCTTGTCTAGTAAAGGAAAATCATAGTGCAGATCACTATTACAAATCTTCGCGATAATACGATGACTATACATAAACTAGAATTAAATTTTATTAAGCACACACACACACACACATATAGATATTGTATTTGAAATACAGCTGAATTATTATTTTTTTTCAAATGTTTTTTAATTTTCTCCATGGTCATTTTTTATTTATTTTAGATTATGATTCATTGATATCCGTGTGTGTACTATATACTAATTTTCTCAGTAATATATGCTGTAAATTTTGTAATTTACAAAGTGCTTTTGTAATTTGATTAGGTTGAAATAGGATTTCAAGTCAACCACACCAACCGTGTCTCCTTAGAGTAGGACGTGTTGGTTTTGTAAATTAGAAATAATAAAGAGACAAATATATATAGTGGTTCAGTACATCAAATGCCATATTTATGTTTACTCTTAATGTATTTCTCTTTAGTATATTTAACATGAATCTGACTAATACAATTGGGACTAGCCTTAGACTTCAACTAAGGTGGTTCAAGGAGATATCAAGTATTTGTTATACGTAGAGAGATCTTGGAAAAAATAATAGTCTTTTCTAAGTCATTATTACCCACTTAGGGCTCGCAAGACTAAAAAAGAGGTAACTCACCTAAATAACGTGCTTAGTATATAATATATGAGTTAGAATTGCTCCAAACTCTCTTCACAAATGCTAAATATTGTTCTTAACACCTATTTACTGGTAAAATTGCTTGAATTCAATAATTTAAACCTTCCCTAAGTACTCTTCGTATATACAGTTGTAATACCCCGTAATTTTTATGACTTTTAAAATGAGTTAAATTAAAAGTTAATGGGATTAATTAGAATTAATTATAAATTAATTAATTGGGATTAATCCGGAATTTATATTACTTTTGGATAATAAAATATATGATTCTATATAGTACTTAATGATATTTAAGTAATATATGAATATGATGTTATTTATATTGTCGTGAGTTACTAATACGGTAATTATGAAACTTAAGTCGGGATGCGGTATGGAACGTGTCGGGACTAATTTAAATGAATAAAAAGGAAACAATATATTATATCAATCTTATGGTCATTTTGAGTGTGCCGTTACGTCCGGAACGGTCGAGATAGTCAGAAAAGTTTATTCGGGTGTTGAACTTGGGTCTCGGGTCACTTTGGAGATGAAAGGACACCCCGAAGGGGCATTTTAGTCATTTTATTTGGAAGGTGACTAGTAATTTTGGGATTCGTCTTATTATAAAGGTGATGGATTAGAGGAACGCAGGTTCATTTCATTTTATCACAAAATATTTGAGAGGTATTAGTGTGAGAGAAAGTGAAGAGTTTTTTGGGAGGGGAAGAGGTTGCTTAGGAAGGAGGAGAGACTTTTGGGGCAAGCCAAAGGGGATTAACCACCTTCTACCACCAGCACCACCACCGAAAAGTCACCAAAAAAATAAGGAAAGGATTCTACACCATCATCATCAAAGGTTCAGACCTACATAATTAAGGCAAGTGTAGTTCTTGCTTTATTTTATTGCTTACAATATCCATGCTAGATAGGATAGGAAAGAAGTACGAATTTACATGATTTAAGGATGAACTATAGAGTTTTTTGGAATTTGTTCCTGATATGAAAATTAGATAGAATAAATCTCTTTATGATTAAATGATTTAATCCATGAATTTTGGGTTTCAAATGATAGAAGAAGTCTGAGTTAATATGATTTTTGGAGAAATAAGAACCTATGAGAATTTTGGGAATAATATGATTTAATCCAAACTATTTGATGATTTTAGTTTATTTGACTATTAGAAATTGATCATATATCTTGCTATATCAATTGAGATTAATTAGGAGAAGTTTTGGATTTATTTGTGTTGGTTTTGATGAGAATGAAAATGGATAAAACGCATAAAAAAATTAATGAAAAGGGACAAACATTGTATGATAATTTTATGACTGTTTTAAGAGGAGATTGGCAATGCGCTTGAGAGTTTTATATAAAATCATGTTCTACACAACTTTACAGTTTTAAGTGTTTTCAAAATCGGAGGAGAAAAGCCTCAAAATTGTAATTTTATATTTCTGGTAGAATGTACCTTTATCGGAAAAAAATAATAATTGGAAAATGGTAATTTGGCCCAAGGTGAGATTTTTATTACTTTTGGTACATTAACAAGGAGCGAGGGACTTGGGTTAATGTTGGAAAATTATTTGGATTTGAGGATTAATTTTTTTAAAGATGTCTACATAATTATTTTATGATTTAGAGGAGAATAATTGTTATATCAAGTAAGGGTAATATTGATGATATATTTACGGGTACTTGGGTCAGATAAAATATTATGTGAGTGATTACTACATAAAAAACAATATGATGATAACCATGATTACAAGTGTGGGTAGTATTCAATAAATACGATGGGTACTTGTGATAGGATGAATTCCTAATATGATATAAGTAATGTAAGTACCTAATTTTATATAGGTAGATGATAATGCCTATTTAATTGATTGATAATTTATGTGTATGACATACCTAGTGTAAAAGCTTGTAATTTCCTTTGTATGTAAAACTCGAGATGATGCGGAAGCGTAAGGATGATGGTTCAATAAAATTAAACAAGTAATGTATTCACTTAAACCGATTCATTAATCAATGCAAGTCCTAGAATTTGCCTAAGTCATGATTATCAATATTTCAACAAAGTTAGGCGAAACCAAATTTTAATAATTGACTTGAATTAAACAAACTTTACCCAATATTTAATTGAAGTCCAAATTAAATTGAGTGTGATAAATTAAACCGAATTTTATCTTGACTTATGCTACGCATGCGTTCTAAATAAATTATGAAAGATAAAATAAACCAATCACACTACGCCGCGATGTACGAGGAAAAACCCAAGACTAGAAAAAACCTCGGACGGCCCTAGCCACAAATCCACTAGATACGAAATTACAATTACAAGACAGATAGACTTACAATGACTGAATCGATCCCTCTCAAGCCTCGACGCTTCTTCTTGTAGACACCTCTTCCTAGCGAATAACCTCGGAACACCACCGGGATCTCTGAATCCACCGATGGGGCTTTCTATGGTCACCGTCACCCGTACATGGAGCCTTTCTCCAAGTGGGTAGAATCGCAACAAAAAGTCTTTTTCTTTGATGGATGTAGAAGCAAACCAAAACTTCTCTTCTTGAATTCGGTAGAGATAAACCGGTGCCAAACTCCAAGCAATTTGATATGTATATATGAACTTGGATAAACTCAATTGGGTGTAAACACTAGAGTGATGAAAATATTTTTCTCTAAAAAATCTCACTCAAAACATGAACATTTTCCTAAACCATTTTTGCTCTCAAACTCTCTCTAAGAGATAAACTAAGTTGGAAAAGTTATGGAAATGTTAAGTTGGAAAATGTCATTCCCGCACATATTAAAATCTGTAAAAGTTGGTTAAAAACCAAGTGGGGAAGTGGGTGCAAAACTGCCAAAAAACTGCCAAAAATTGCTCTCGCCTGGCCTCTCGTTCGAACGACATTTCGTTCGAACGAGATCTCGTTCGAAAGAGACTTCTAACGACACACCAGTATGGACTTCGTTAGAATCTCGTTGGAAACCTCGTTAGAATGAACAATCTCGTTCGAACGACATTTCGAACGACAGACCAGTATAGGTTAGTGAGAACTCGTTGGCAAACTCGTTCGAACGAAACCTGGTTCGAACGAAAAACTCGTTCGAACGACATTTCGAACGACTTCCAGAAATTTTGTAAAATTCGATTTTGGCCCAGAAACTTTATATACTATAATTTAAAGTTCTAATTAAATTTTTCTGAAAATATAAAAACGCAGTTTATATTAAACCTAAACACCCAATAAACTTTGTTCCAAGCTCCTATATATATATATATAATTGCATTCATACCTTGGGAGCATGGAACTATGATTGATGGCGTAGAAACGAGGCACGCAAACCGGCATATTTGATGAAGCTTTATACTCTTTGCCACTACGTCTTCAACAAACACTTCATAGGCTTGCGAGTATTACAATTACATACTATCCTATGAATAAATGTTTTTGTCCGGAATTGAGCCAAAACTATATATGGACTCAATTGGAAATTTGTGTCCTTACAAATCTCCCCCTTTGGCTATTCCGGGACAAAAACCAAACAAAAATCCTAAAGGGCCGTCAAGCTCAACTAGACTCAAACATAACCCACCCAAACTTGACTCAACCCAAGGATCAAACGCTTTTCCATTAAATAATGCCGCTTTAGAAGAAATCCTGCACACTTAAGCAAACTCATCAAATGCATAGGGAATATCAAAATATTAAATACACTAATTACTCCCCCTAAATTAATTCTCCCCTTTATCAAACACATGACCTACTTAGAAAGACGTCTCCCCCTAAGATAAATCTCCCCCAAACTAAGATACGATAATAATAGGATTAGATACCATTTCTCCCCCTATCATCATTCTCCCCCTTTTTGTTCAGGAATAGGCAAAGGATAAAGAACTAATAAACAGAAAAGCATGTTGAAGCTTAAAGTGATAAGACATGAAAGTACGTGGACAATGAAAGCATAGGCAAAGACAAAACAAATATCATATATATATATATATATATATATATATATATATATATATATATATATATATATATATATATATATATATATATATATATATAAACGAGAAATATACCAATGAAACACTTGCATGGATATATAGATATAAACACACACATGACACAAAAATACAATAAGTTTGCACACTCGTATGGCAACAATGTGTCATATGGAAACGGAAGTGTAGGGGTGTGAACTAGCAACAATTAAATTTAGACCCAAACACTTAATAAACATTCACGGAGTTCTCATTTGATTGCAAACTTTATCACATTTAAATATAACCTCATGTGACAATATGAAGATTGAACTCAATGAACAAACATACACAATGCATATAAGCCTAGCATGAAGATGATTCTACAAACCAAATAGAGTCATGACATTAAAGACAACTAGGATAAACGGACATTGTGCAAACCGTTGATATACCATCCAATTCTCCCTCAATAAGCATATATATTCTTTTGCTTTTGAATGAATATATCAAACAAACATAGGCCTTGGCAATTATTTTCTTTTTAATGCCAAATATTCTATTTTTAGGCCTTTGGATCACGTATTTCTTTTAGATCCAATAAACGGTGGCTTACTATCGCAAAGGATTTAATTCATCCTTTCGGAGCCCTTCCCCGTGCACATTTTTATTTATCATGTTTTCATTTTTCACACAAATCTCACATGCAACGGATTTTGACATGCACTAGTCCTCCTAAGTCACAAATATGTAGATGACAAGATTGGTAGGATAACACCTCACATAGATCAAATATACATATGAAGTTAAAATTTCAAAAGAGCTCGTGCATGTGTGAATAGAGGCATATAATAATAGAATCCATTTAAACCACACAAAATCCAACTACTCCATAAAATATGGTAAAGAACATAATAAGGATTGACAATCTAAACCAAAAGTTCTAGCCACGTGGGAGCGTAAAATATGGGATTCAAACACAAGTATATGCCACATAAAGTGTGTAAAACTAAAATACACACAAAATAAAATCTTTTTGAGTTTTTGACATTTTTAACCATAAATAAAAAATATATACTCAAAAGACAAACAAAAATCATTTGTATTTTTCATTAAGCTTAAATGAAATAAATAAAACACAAATGATAAACAAAAATCTTTTTATATTTTTTCAATTAATTCAAACACAAAATATAATACAAAAAGATAAACAAGTCATAATTTCTAGCATGTGATATGAAATAAGGCAATGACTAGAAAATGACTAAACATGCATACATTTAGCAATGATATATAATATGAAGCACAAAAAGCTAGAGTATGCATAAAACACTAACACATTCAACCTTTAAATTTAGCAAGGGAGGTTTCATGTGATAGTAAATGAGAATCAACAAATCTTGTATCTAGCACGTTTAAAAGTGATTTCCTAACCCGTATAGATTTATATTTAAAATGATGGGGATTGGGAAATAATGAAATGCTAGATAAAGATTTCCTTGGACTTCTTTTAAGATCAAAACAAAATGACCTAAGGTGACCTTTCCTACCACAATGCAAGCATGTGTAAACACGAGGAATGTTACCTAAGGTGTGACCCTTTTTAAAGTCCTTGGACAAGGTTGACCCTCTAAAACAAACAATGGTTTTAGCTTTAGCAAAGGAAGAATTTGAACATGATGTGCTAGAACCATTAGAACTACTACTAGAGTCTTGAAAATCATTTTTCATTTTTAAAATTTCGGACTCAAGTAATAAATTAGACTCCTCAAAATTATGGGACTCCTTCTTTAAATTTTCAATAATTCCTAGAAGGTTAACACGCTCTCCCTCAATATGAGCAAACTTGTCCCTAAGAGTCTTTTCACGATTTTCACTCTCTTTCTTGGACTTTTCTAAAATATCAAAATTTAAATGTAAGTCCATGAGCTTTTCATGAAAAATATCTTTTTGAGATAAGGAGATTTGCAAAGACTCAATGTGAGCTTTAAAACAAGAATTTTCATTTTCAAGAAATTTAATTATTTTTACAAATCTCAAATTTAATTCCTTTAAATTTTCGTTACATTTGTTAAGCCCATTTAATTCCTCTCGAAAATCAAAAATTTTATTTTCATTAAAATTGGACAAATTTTCATTAAGACGTCCCATCGAGAGATATAAAACAAAAATTGAGAGAGATAAAAAAAAATTGAACCACCTAAAAAGGTAAGGAAATACAAAAAGCCGAAAAACGGATCTTTAACGTGATAACTTAGCGCTCCGGCTCTGATACCAATTTGTAAAAGCTTGTAATTTCCTTTGTATGTAAACTCGAGATGATGCGGAAGTGTAAGGATGATGGTTCAATAAAATTAAACAAGTAATGTATTCACTTAAACCGATTCATTAATCAATGCAAGTCCTAGAATTTGCCTAAGTCATGATTATCAATATTTCAACAAAGTTAGGCGAAACCAAATTTTAACAATTGACTTGAATTAAACAAACTTTACCCAATATTTAATTGAAGTCCAAATTAAATTGAGTGTGATAAATTAAACCGAATTTTATCTTGACTTATGCTACGCATGCGTTCTAAATAAATTATGCAAGATAAAATAAACCAATCACACTACGCTGCGATGTACGAGGAAAAACCCAAGACTAGAAAAAACCTCGGACGACCCTAGCCACAAATCCACTAGATACGGAATTACAATTACAAGACAGATAGACTTACAACGACTGACTCGATCCCTCTCAAGCCTCGACGCTTCTTCTTGTAGACACCTCTTCTTAGCGAATAACCTCGGAACACCACCGCGATCTCGGAATCCACCGATGGGGCTTTCTATGGTCACCGTCACCCGTACATGGAGCCTTTCTCCAAGTGGATAAAATCGCAACAAAAAGTCTTCTTCTTTTATGGATGTAGAAGCAAACCAAAACTTCTCTTCTTGAATTCGGTAGAGTTAAACCGGTGCCAAACTCCAAGCAATTTGATATGTATATATGAACTTGGATAAACTCAATTGGGTTAAAACACTAGAGTGATGAAAATATTTTTCTCTAAAAAATCTCACTCAAAACATGAACATTTTCCTAAACCATTTTTGCTCTCAAACTCTCTCTAAGAGATAAACTAAGTTGGAAAAGTTATGGAAATGTTAAGTTGAAAAATGTCATTCCCGCACATATTAAAATCTGTAAAAGTTGGTTAAAAACCAAGTGGGGAAGTGGGTGCAAAACTGCCAAAAAACTGCCAAAAACTGTTCCCGCCTGGCCTCTCGTTCGAACGAGACTTCTAACGACACACCAGTATGGACTTCGTTAGAATCTCGTTGGAAACCTCGTTAGAACGAACAATCTCGTTCAAACGACATTTCGAACGACAGACCAATATAGGTTAGTGAGAACTCGTTGGCAAACTCGTTCGAACGAAACCTGGTTCGAACGAAAAACTCGTTCGAACGACATTTCGAACGACTTCCAGAAATTTTGTAAAATTCGATTTTGGCCCAGAAACTTTATATACTATAATTTAAAGTTCTAATTAAATTTTTCTGAAAATATAAAAACGCAGTTTATATTAAACCTAAACACCCAATAAACTTTGTTCCAAGCTCCTATATATATATATATATATAATTGCATTCATACCTTGGGAGCATGGAACTATGATTGATGACGTAGAAATGAGGCACGCAAACCAGCACATTTGATGAAGCTTTATACTCTTTGCCGCTACGTCTTCAACAAACACTTCATAGGCTTGAGAGTATTACAATTACATACTATCCTATGAATAAATGTTTTTGTCCGGAATTGAGCCAAAACTATATATGGACTCAATTGGAAATTTGTGTCCTTACACCTAGCTTACTTGCTATCGACGGGAGGTATACGCGTGAGGGAAGTCTTATCTTGATGAATATATGGGACCTTCGACTTGTCGCTCGAGAACATAGGACTTAAGTCGATTACCATTAGTGAGAATAATGGTATAGAACGGTCATTTGGGTGCGTAGGTATATGCGTTGCCCAAAGGCTTAGGACTATGTTCACCTCCATTATTTGTGATTTGATATATTTGGTTCGAGGGATCTTTACCGAACCTATAGTCCCCTATACAGTGATAAGATGTATTGGGACAAGATAGCAGAGTAATGCAGCACCACAGTTGTGTCTCGGGGTGCAGTATAGTATATATATATATATATATATATATATATATATATATATATATATATATATATATATACGAGTGATGGTATCTACTGTGTGGCTAAAGTAGAAATGTAAAATAGTTAAGTATGAGAACACTTAATTGAATTGAATTAATAAGGAACTTATCCATGTTGAATCTA